>CM062813.1:260400170-260717670 GCA_031772625.1 Pinus tabuliformis | reverse complement strand
TGAGCTTATAGTACATTCCAAGAAGTGTGTTAACCATTTACAGGACCTTCGCTTGGTATTTCAGAGACATCGAGAATATGACCTGCACTTGAACCCTCTCAAGTGTGTATTATGTGTCAACGTCGAAAGACTACTGGGTTTCATAGTTTCCCAACAAGGTATAAGAGTCGACCCTCTAAAAGTTCAAGCCATAAAGGAGGTACCACCTCCAAAAACATTAAAATAGTTACAAAGCTTGTAGGGTAAGGTCAATTTCCTATGGCACTTTGTCCCTGATTATGCTACTTGCGTGCAAGGTATTATGTGCGTCCTTTGTCAAGATATTCGCTTCCATTGGGATGATCAAGCTCAAGAATCATTTGAATCTTTAAAAGATGCATTATCTCAAGCCCCTATGATTAGCCCACCTAACCACAACAAATATTATACCCTATACCTATCAGCATCAAAGGTAGCCATCTTTAGGGTGTTAGTCCAAGATGGACCAGATAACAAGGAGCACGTAATTTATTACGTCAGCAAGAACTTATCCAGGCCTATATTGAAGTATGAGCTAGAAGAAAAAATCGCCTTATCCCTCGTACATTCTATACAAAAGCGTCAGCATTATATCATCCTTCGAACCACTACCGTAATAGTCACTATTTGGTCAATTTAGTGTCCTAAATTTCTCTACATAAATTATCAATCTGGGTATCATAAACTGATGAAGTGTAGTGCATTGTTTGTGCTAGCTAACCCTTCTTACTTCATTATTTTTGTATTTTATATTGTTTTGAGGGGCTTTTGGTCTTTTAATCCTTAATGATTTACAATGTAATTATTAGAACTTAAATCTAACTTTTGTAAAGACTGCTCAAAATCTAAAAAATGAAAATAGAGCTTAAGAAAGAAATGAAAACAGAGCTAAGAAAGACTTGGAAGCAAAGCTAAGAAATAAATGAAAACAAAGTTTCTATTCCTATTTTACCATTATTTCTAAATCATGAATTTAAGACTGAAAGTGAAATTTGCAACTGATGTCTAACTAATTACAGAAATAAAACTAAATGAAATACTTAGTTACTCTGCCTCTCAATTTTGGGAGAAAGTCTCCTTGGGATGACATTTGAGGAATTATGTACTTCATTAATCTAAGAGAAAACAAATACAAAGATGCATAAATGACTCATTGCATAAATGAAATGTTCAACCACTTAGTTAAGGATGAATTATCAACTCGAAGGGTTTTCCATAAACATTCATTAACACCATGAGTTAGTAAACTAAAAATGAAATGCAAAAGACAGTAAATGACACTAATCAGTTTAATTAAAAATTTAAACTAGCAAAATAGTGAATGAAGTAACTATTCAACAGTGTATACTTATCATTATTCAATCCTACTTTAATCCTGAAACAAGATTAGTTTTTTTAATTGAAGAAACAAGATTACACCATTGAGTTCTATCTTTTAAACAACTGATAAAAACTAAAAATAGATCAAGCAAATGGAAGCTACCCTAAATTATGAACACTATTAATAAGAAAATGATGTAAATTGCATTAAAAACATTGTTGGTAAGAAAATGATTATAAACAGTGTGAAACAAAATGATGAATTTACAGTTTAACAAGAAGAAGAAAAATAAAATGAAATGAAACCTTCTTCATTGCAGGGGCCCTCTGCAACTGATTAGGCTAAGCTTGCTCAATCAACTCCAAGAAAACTCCTTCATATTTTCATAAAGCATGAGGTCTTCATATTAAAAACATGGACACAAAATGCACAGAAATTACAGAGTCTAGAGCTTTGATTTCACAATAAAACTATCACTATTACCACTAACTTGTTCGGTCCTTTACACAGGTATTTATAAGAAAATTTATATCATTGTTTGTGGAGAAAAACATGCTACAGCCAAACACGTAGAAGACAGATATGTGGAATTTCTTCCTCGTCTACTGGAGACATAAATCCAAGACATGGTGGTTGTTGGATTCAGTTGTACAAGTGGTTGTTGGAGTCCGTAGGTATAGGTAGTTGTTTCGGATAATGCTTCCATCACTGTGAAACGTGTTAATTAACCATGAAACAGAGTCTTGTTACCTTCGATCTCTGCATTTGACTTATCCATTGACCGTAGTCTTACGCCATCTTGTTTGTCGACCTGGGCTAAGTGAATAGGACAAGGTCCATGTCACGATGACTTCCAAGCTGCCCATGTAGCTAGTTTCTCCTTCTGACACCTGGAACCTATTAGAGCATGAAGGTAGCTATGGAACAGCCGATTAGCTATTGAATAGGTTGCGTTCTATAGCTAATATACAAAAATTTATTCAAACAACGAAACATAAAATCATAACATGTAAATCACTAAATGTCCTCCTCAAGATATTATATACCAGTCATTAGTGATGAGAATGCCTCTTTCTTATGGAAAAATAAAGAAAAGGAATGAGAAGAGTTGCTAGGGAAAGAGTAATTTTGAGGCTCAACATACCCCCACTGCAAAATCATTGCATGTCCTCATGCAATTTTAAAAAATGTGAACTTCTTTCTCCTATTTCATCTATTCTGACACTCCTGCCAGCACATCCAACTTCCTTTTCTTACTTCTCTTTGCACTGACTGCCATCCTGGGCTTCTTCATAAGAAGTCTGTATTTGAGGTTGATAAGTGTTCTACTCAAATTCCTATTTTTCCTCTTCAACTTCCTATTTTTCTTGTACCATAATCCCAGGTGCAGCATTGTGTTGTCATGAATGGTTCTATCCAACTTATTTTGTTCCCTCAAGCTTTCATTTTCTTTTTGAATGTGCCTGTTCAAAATCTCTAACTCAAAGATTTCTTATTTGAGAGAGCTAGTTAGAGGTTCTTGTGGATTGACAGGCTACTCTAAATTGTTGAGGATCCTCGATCCATTGAGGTATTCTTTTTCTCTAATGACTCTATGTAGTCATAGATTTGTTGTTGTACTGGATCTATGCCAGGAGAAGCTCTGCTCGGGCTGCCTTCAAAATTCAGTGGAGGAGAGTTTTGTGGACTATGTTCAGGTGGAATGTTGTCAGGTGACTGAACTAGGGTTTCTTCCTCTAATTTTATGAACTGAGCATCTTTTGATGTCACCTTCCTCACCTTACCTTAGAGTCTAGAGCTCCTTCTCAAGTTTTGGAAGCTTATGGTTTCTTCTCTTGTGTCCTTCTTCCTCTTTCCTATCTCCTTATTTGTCTTGATTTGATTTTTAATCTTGGTCAGTCTTTTAGAGGGTAATTTTTCATCTTCTTGTGGTGATGAAGGTTCAGGAATGTCTCCATCGATTTCTTCAGCTCTCTCTTTCATTTTTCCTTTCTGCTTCCTATCCTCTGGTTTAGAAGTTGATCCTGCATCATTCTTTTGTGAGGAGGTTTGAATATTAATGTTTATCTTTCTCCTCCTACTCTTCTTACCATGACTCTCCTTAAGTGACTCTGGAGCATCCTAGAAAAATTTTCTCACCAAGAAATCTTCCCATGTATCCCCTGTACTTCTCAAATTGAATTCAACTAGTATTTTCACTAATCCATGATGATACATAGTTGTTTCTATGGATTCAATTTTCTTTTGGACATTTGTAGCCATTCTTCTCAGACTATTTAGAAGGAAGAAGGGAAGGTTGATGGTTCCATTTTCTAAAAAAATCATTAATAAGCATATATGGTAAACATACATAAATCGAAATCTTCCTTCACATGTAATGAATTTTTGCAATATTAATAGCATATTACTCCATTTGTCCTTGAGTGCTGAAATAGGAATTCCCTTTCTAAATATTGTAATATCCATACCTGGGTTTCTAAGGATCACTTTCCAAGATTCACCATGAAATTCCTTGTTTTTAAACGATCTTTCTCCTTGTCTCGGCAGCTCTATTGCTTCTGTATGAAGGATTCTATGACTACAAATTTGATATCTCCTATCTCCACGTCTGTGCCATCAAATGACCTTGCAAAAGACTTGGTAACTTCTTTGTGGTAGTTGTCAAATTTCTCAATAAAATTTAACCATCCGGCCTTCTGTAACATCCCTTTAAGCTATGGATACCCCTCCATATGCTTTACCCCTACAGGCTCTGTCCTGACAATAATCCCCATATCCTTTGTTTTCGGTTAACCTTCAAAATTACTCTCACTACCTATAAAATGAGTGCTATTTAAGAAATGGAATGATTGTGTGTATAGAAATGGCTGCGTGAATATGAGAGAAAAACTTAAGAGTTTGCATGTAATAAATAGACAGTAAGGGTTTATAGAGTTGTAGATACGTAGGTCACATCATTATCTTGATCGTTAAAAGGTGTAGTTGTGGAGGACCATTTGAGTACAGGTTATGGACTTTGAAGCGGAGATTTGTTATGAAAGAATCATTGAGACTGTTTGTCATTAAAGATGGAAGATATGGCGGAGACATCGTGGCGGTCCAATCAAATGATGGTTGATTAAGGAGACATGTGAGTATACATACTATACAAACTTATGTTTTCAAATTGCTTTTTGAAATAAATTTTTTCATTTACCTTTGGAACCTTTACCTTTCACTTGCCAATTTTTTTTATGTTGATCCACAGGTACCTTGAGCGTGATTGGTCTTCAAAAATTGATTTTTCTTCAATTCCCTGCATACATGATTTTATTGTGAACTGTACTCTTGTGCCTGAACTAATAAACAAATTGTAGCTGTAGAATCTGATTAGCTGTAGAACAGAATCAGCTGCAAAACGTGAAACAGAAAGTGAAATATGGCTTATGGATCATGAATGAAATGGAAATGACTATGTAAGTTAAATGAAATGATATGTAAGACAAGATGATAAATGAAATGAAGATGGAATGAATACTGAAAAAAAGGAAAATTTATTGATGAAATATTACAATGGGATGAAGTGAAACTATAAAAATAAAACGGAATGAGGTGAGATGAGATGATGAATTTTGCAGAATCTAAACTGCAGAGTGACTGTGGTTTTTTGTCACTACTTATTACAGAAAGAAAATGGAAAATATAGGGTGCCAAAAACCTCTGATTTTCACCCTGTATTTTCTGTATAAGTATGCCAATCAATGATTGGTTTTCAACCTTATACAATTTATTATTATTTTATTTTTATTTTTTTCATAGGAAAAATAAATACTAAGTTAGTGGAGAAGAAGGATTCTTCTCCACTAACTTCATTTCAGAATTTTCTTGGAAAATATTAATGAACTCCTCTTTTGAAATTGGTTTCTGATATATCTTTAATCTATGACCATTCACAAGAAGAGGAGTGTTTCTCTCATCTATTGTTCTTATCCTCACTGCTCCATTACTAAAGATTTGTTCAATATCATATGGCCCAAGCCAATGAGTTTGAAACTTCCCTTGAAAATCTTTAAACTTTGAATCAAACAATATCGCCCAATCTCCCACTTGAAACCTCTTGTCCTTGATATATTTTTCATGCCATTCAGCCCTCTATTGTTGGACTATACTAGTCCTTTGAATTTCTTCTTGCCTAATTTCATCAAGTTCATTTAATTGCTCTCGCCTATGCTTTTGTGCCTCTGATAAATCTAGTCATAGTTGGACTATCATCTTGAAAGTTCTGATTTGGAACTCTATAGGGAATAGGACTTGTTTCCCATAAACAAGTTCATAAGGTGTATGTCCTGTTGTGTTCCTCCATGTAGTTTTGTAGGCCCATAAAGCTTCAGGAAACCTTTCTACCAAATCTCTTCTATGTACATGCACAGTCTTGGTGAGAATCCTTTCAATCACTTTATTTGTAGATTCCACTTGACCATTTGCTTGTGGATGATAAGGAGTAGATTTCCTACGTTTGATCTTGTATTCTTCCACAAGCCCTTCCACCATGTTAGATGTAAATTTAGATCCCCGATATGTCACAATTTCTCTTGGAACACCAAAACGAGTGAAGATGTCCTCAAAAAGAAAATTAACTACAGATTTTTCATTAGCAAAAGAGAATGCTTTGGCTTCTACCCATTTAGTGACATAATCAGTGCATACTAATATATACTTCTTCTACTTAGATGGAGGATTAATTGGTCCAATAAAATCTAAGGCCCACTTTTCAAAATGTTTGTTGAGTACCTAAATTTGTAATGGCATTTCATTTGAGGGAGTAGGTTTCCCTACCCTTTGATAGCTGTCACACCTCCTGACATATTCTTTAGCATCTTTGAAGATGGATGACCAATAATATCCTAAAGAAAGGATTTTATAGGTTGTCCTATTGTCAGCAAAGTGTCCACTACACGGCTCATCATGACATGCCTTAAGAATCTTGGGCATTTCATCTTCCCTGACACACCTTCTGATCATAAGATCTGGGCCTGTTTTATACAATTCGTTAGTGATCCATGAAAACCTTGCACTTTCTTGAATAATCTGTCTTTTCTCTCTAGGAAACAAATGTGAAGGTAACTTCCCTGTGACCAAATAGTTAGCAATATCTACAAACCAAGGAGTTTGAGTAGTTACTACAAAAAGATATTCATTAGGAAACTTATCTTCAACAAGAGAATCTTCTTTGATATTCTGAATCCTGGATAAGAAATCAGCAACTGTGTTTTGTTTTCCAGGTCTATCTAGCACAGTAATGTTGTATTCTTGCAAAAGTAAAATCCATCTTGTAACTCTACCATTATTAATAGGTTTATTCATTAAATATCTAATTGCAAAGTGATCTGTATGAGGAAATGTTTCATAGCCTGTTATATAGTGTCTGAACTTGTTAATTGCATGAAAAACAGCTAAAAATTCCTTTTCAGTCACAGTATAATTTAACTCAATGGGAATCAAATTCTTATTTGTATAGTAAATGGCATAAGGAATCAAATCTTTTTGTCCCAATACAGCTCCCAGAGTTCTATCTGAAGCATCTATTGAAATATGGAAAGGGAGTTTCTAATTTGGACCTCTTAAAATCGGTGCTTCAGAAATTTTTGTTTTCAAGGTTTCAAATGCCAATTGGCAATCAGAATTCCAATTGAATTCACAATCTTTGGTAAGCAATTTGAAGAGTGGGAATGCTATTTTAGTGAAATTTTCTATAAACCTTCTGTAGTATCCTGTAAATCCTAGAAAACTTCTAACATCCTTTTGGCAATTTGGAATTGATAATTTAGAGATAACTTCAACTTTAGATTTTTCAACTTTAATCCCATCTCCTGAAATGTGATGTCCTAAAACAATACCCTCTGTAAACATCATAAAACATTTTTCATGGCTTAGTGAAACGTCTGTTTCTTTACATCTTTTAAGAACTTTTCCAAATTTTCCAAAGTTTCTTCAAATGTATTCCCATAGACTGTAAAATCATCCATATATACCTCTACACAATCATGTATTAGATCAGAAAAAATCCCTAGTACTACTCTTTGGAATGTTGCAGGTGCATTACATAACCCAAAAGGAAGTACTCGGTAGGCATAAGTTCCCCATGGACAAGTGAATGTGGTTTTATCCTGATCTTCAAGTGCTACCTAAATTTGATTATAATCACTAAAACCATCCAAGAATGAGAAATACTTCTTGCCTGCTAATGTATCTAACACTTGATCTATAAAAGGAAAAGGAAATGATCTTTAAGGGCTGCTTTATTCAGTTCTCGATAATCAATGCATACCCTCCATTTACCATTATTTTTAGGCACAATTACCAAAGGATAAACCCATTTGCTATCTGAAATTGGGTAAATGAAGTTTACATTCAGTCATTTTTGGAGCTCATCTTTCACAATCTCCTTAAGATTTGGATTCATCCTTCTCTGAGGTTGTTTGATAGGTCTACTATTTTCCTCAATGTAGATATGATGGATACAAGTCTTAGGATCAATGCCTTTCATATCGATGTATTCCCATGCAAATGCAAAAGAATGTTTTTGTAATGTTTTGATTAGCTCTTCTTGTTGTAGATTCTCCAAGTTTTTGTTTATTTTCAATGTCCTACCTGGAAAATTTTCAATTGTAGAGAAACCAATGTCTTCCATAGAATAGAGATACATCTACCTAGATGAAAAATATTCAACATTAGATTTTTCTTGAAATTTCTCATGGTCATATTCTGAAGATGATTCAAAATTTTCCAATGTATTTAAAATTTGACTATCTTCACTAATATCTGAAATAGTAAAGAGAGGTTGAATATCATCTTCGTCATCAATCCATTCTTTGTCATCTCTTTCTGTGATTGCTTTTGCTGGAGGATATAAAGTAATTTTTTTGTTAAATTACCATCAGAAATATACATGTCACCAGATCTACAGCTTATAAAAGCATCAGTTGTGGCCAGCTAAGGTCTTCCTAATATGAGTGGATGTCCTCCTAAATTGTTCTTGGGAGTTAATATCATGAAATCAACAGGGTATTCCCAAGAATCTAAGGATATTGAAATATCTTCTAACACTCCATCTAGTTTGATTACTGATCTATCTGCTAGTTGTAGTAAGGTAGGTGTGTAGAGAAGATTAGGAAGCTTGAGCTAATCCATAGTTTATTTGCTCAGGATGTTTATTTCTGCCCCTAAGTCAATCAATGTATTTGGAATTTCAATTCCATTGATATGTTTTTTGACATTTGGACTTCCTGGATCCACATATTTTTGTATGGCAATTTTTCCCATCATTATGTCTGCTATTTTTCCTACCAAGTGAATTCTTTTTGTTTCCTTTGTTTTTCTTCCTGGTTTCCTTATGCTCAACCCCTTTATTGTTTTCTCTAGAATTGGAATTTCTTTAATGGCTTGTAGATGTTGGTTGCTCATTAACAGGAGTTGTGTTCACTGATTCTTTTTGTTTTTCTTTTCAATGTTTTGGTTTTGGAAAGATGTTCCCTCGAAACTTTTATTGACCTTTAGGGAATCTTCCTCATAACTGTCTTGTTCCTGAATAACTACAGAAGGTCTTTCCTTTTCTAATATCCTCCCAGATCTTAGTTGAACATCATTAAGATCTATAGGAGTAATCATGTAAGTTGGAAATTTTTTTCCTTCTACCATGTAAGCATTCTGAGGGTTTTTATTGTTGGGGTTTGGTAATGGCTGGGCAGGTAGCTGATTTGGTTTCTGCTGAAATGGCTGCAAGAGTTGAGGATTTTGGTTTTGTTGTGCAGATTGTTGTGGAAATGGTAATGAAAGTTGAGGGTTCTGATTTTGAAGTTGCAGCTGTTGATTTTGTTGTTGGATGTGTGGGGAGGATAATTCTGTTATGATGGAGGATATTGATAATATTGAGAAAATATCCCACAAGGATTTTGTACTCCTTATGCCCATGTTTGAGATTGATATTGAGGTTGAGGCCAAGGTTGCTGCAAAGAATTCCAATTTGGTGGGGGCTGAAGATACATTTGATAGTTAAATCCCTGATTTTGTGGCCCCTCCCAAGGTCTTCTACCAACAAAACAAAGAGGTTCTGCAGAATTTGGGACTGTTTCCTCTTGAAAGACAGCCTTAAGACCTGGAATTGAACGACAACCCTTGGTCTCATGGCTTTCTAAGAAAATCATACAAGTTTCTACAACTTTTGCATCTAAACAGCATTCTCTTAAAGCATGTTTTTTTTTCATTTTGGACAAAAAATGGCTAAATCATCAGCCTCGGTTCTCTGCTTGTTTTGTAATTTGAGGGTGTCTATTTGCTCACTAAGACTCCCTAGAATGTTAGTTTTAAATTCATCAAGCATATTACCAATTTCAGCTCTACTTATATATCCAGTTGCAGATTTGTTTACTATAACAACAGAAGGATCTCTTGGACCTTTCCCAGTTTTGGATTTTCCTCTTGAGAGATGAACACATAATTCTCCTATATCATTTAATGGGAGTTCAGAGATATCTCCCTTCCCCATCATGTTAAGGATATCTATCCACTCAGCTCTATTGGTCTTTAATAAAAGAGCTTTCAAGGTATCTTCATCTAAATTATCCTTTTTTTCTCTTTTCAAATTATAGTTGAATCTTTCAATCAAATCCTCTAAGTTTTCATCCTCTCTTTGCATCCTCTAGGGCTGGCTTGGTAGTAGGAGTTTCTTTTGATTGAATATCTACCTCTGGAATTTCAGGTGTTCTATGGTTGGGAGTATGAGTTTGGGATGGAGGTGTATATTTCTTTGTTCTTGGTGGAATAGGTGGTGTCATAGGAATTGGACTAGTACCCCTAGCTATAAATCTACCCCTGGAGTCTCTTTCTCTATGCATATCATTTTTTTTCTTTGAATGTAAGAGATAAGGCTACCTAGTTACACTTCCCCAGCAACGGCACTAAAATGTTTGGTCAATTTAGTGTCCTAAATTGCTCTACATAAATTATCAATCTGGGTATCGTAAACTGATGAAGTGTAGTGCACTGTTTGTGCTATCTAACCCTTCTTACTTCGTTGTTTTTGTATTTTATGTTGTTTTTTTTTTTTGGGGGGGGGGGGGGGGTTGGTCTTTTAATCCTTAATGATTTACAATTTAATTATCATAACTTAAATCTAACTTTTGTAAAGACTACACAAAATTTGAAAAATGAAAACAGAGCTTAAGAAATAAATGAAAATAGAGCTAAGAAAGACTTGGAAGCAAAGCTAAGAAATAAATGAAAACAAAGTTTCTATTCTTGTTTTACCATTATTTCCAAATCACGAATTTAATACTGAAAGTGAAATTTGCAACTGATGTCTAACTAATTATAGAAACAGAACTAAATGAAATGTTTAGTTACTATGCCTCTCAATTTTGGGAGAAAGTCTCCTTGGGATGACATTTGAGGAATTTTGTACTTCATTAATCTAAGAGAAAACAAATACAGAGATGCAGAAATGACTCATTCCATAAATGAAAGTTCAACCACTTAGTTAAGGATGAATTATCAACCTGAAGGGTTTTCCATAAACATTCATTAACACCATGAGTTAATACACTAAAAATTAAATGGAAAAAGACAGTAAATGACATTGATCAGTTTAATTGAGAATTTAAACTAGCAAAACAGTGAATGAAGTAACTATTCAACAGTGTATCCTTATCATTCTTCAATCCTACTTTCATCCTGAAACAAGATTAGTTTTTTTAATTGAAGAAACAAGATTACACCATTGAGTTCTATATTCTAAACCACTGATAAAAAATAAAAAGAGATCAAACAAATGGAAGCTACTCTAAATTATGAACATTATTAATAAGAAAATGATGGAAATTGCATTATAAACATTGTTAGTAAGAAAATGATTATAAACGTTGTGAAAGAAAATGATGAATTTATAGTCTAACAAGAAGAAGAAAAAAAATGAAATGAAACCTTCTTCAGTGCAGGGGCCCTCTGCAACTGATTAGGCTACGCTTGCTCAATCAACTCCAAGAAAACTCCTTCCGATTTTCATAAAACATGTGATCTTCATATTAAAAATAGGGACACAAAATGCCCAAAAATTACAAAGTCTAGAACTTTGATTTCACAATAAAACTATCAATATTACCACTAACTTGTTCGGTCCTTGTTACACAAAATATTGTCACCATGACTTTCTACAGTCAGTGTGAGTCTATCACCACTCATACTGTCCTCCTTTGCAAGTCTCAAACCTCATCTCTTCATGTCAAGCCTTAAAAAAGAGAGAAAGTCCTTGAAAATCTTTAAAACTCTAGTTCCGCAATTTCTCTTACCATTACCTGTTGTCTCGCACCCCTTGGTCATGTTACCTGTGGACCTGCCCGCTCTGTCTCTAAAGGAGTGGGTGCAGACCCCTGTAAAAACTCACTTTGGGTTAATTTTGGATGCTTCTATAAGGAATCTTGACGTGGTTGGTTCACTCCTAGGTGGTTCATGCATCCCATAAATAAAGGAGCTTATCCCTTTGAAGGAGGACTCTATCCCTTTGAAGGTGGACCTGGTAACTTCCCTCCTCTGCACTATAAATTGAGGCATTGGGCTGGTTGCTAGGGAGGTTGAAAGATGAACATTTTTTAGGATAAATGCTGTTGGAATTGAGACTTCCTACTTGAGCTTGAGAGGAGAGATTACATACCTTTTGGCTTCTTTGGGAAGAGAGTGAAACTTGTCAAAGTAGAGGAGATTCTTGCTAGACCCTGGGAGGAGCTTATACAGCATCAAGGCACCAAGGTTGTAAAGTTCTTCTTTGTTTAAAGTTAATACAATCAGATTCATTTTTCTCAATAAATTGTCTTCTATGGTTTATTTCATGAATTCCTTGATCATCATGATAAATATGGTTTATTATATTGGCTATGCAGGTTTTATTTGATATGTGTGCCTATTTGTGTTTGCAGATTCTTTAAAAGGGAGCTCATTTGGACAAACGGAGCGTTGCTTCCACAAACTAGCACTAGACTCGAGGTAGGCCTAAAACATCTATTGGCTTTTATTTATAAATTTCATATTTAGAGAAAGATATAATTTGTTTGGTTTTCTTGTCGCTAGATATCCATAGTTACTAGGGAGATCAGTCTTGTCCGCAAGAACGATTTATCCGCCCAACAAAATGGCGACTCCACTGGGGATATGAATTTTTGGTTTTGCCTTTGCTTTTACTTTGACTTGAGAAACTGTTTCTCTATTTCTGGTTTTTGCTTGATGTGTGTGGGATTGGGTAGCTTCTTTACATCTTGAATTATTTTTTGTTTTTCACGCTTTTGGAAGAGGACCACACCCTCTGTTTGTAACACAGTGTGGAGATCCCCGCACTGTTTCTTTACACACAGAGCGGTACCGCACCTGGTCATACTGGGAGCTTGCAGACCCTGTCAAAAGTTTGAAAAACTTAAAATATTTTCATTCAGTCAGCTTAGGATTTGTTTATTTGTTTTAGCCTTTGCCCAGATCTGCACGTGTCTTGTCAGAAACTTTTCGTAGGTTAATTCCATTGGCATTTAGGTTTTAGGTGAATTTCTAGAAGCTTCGTGTGCATGGCTTGATTTTTGTTTGGTCTTTGTAGTAACTCAGAGATTAGAAGCCTTAGAAACCTTAGATCACCCCGATTTTTGTTGGTCTTCTTATGAGTCTGACCAATTTGTAAAATCTGCCTTTGTTGAGTAATACATCTCATTTTTCTCTTTGCGAAGCTTTGAAAGAACTTATTTTGAAAGTTTTGGATTTCATTTTTAAAAAGAAAACAAAATTTGGTTGTTTTTTGATTAATTTGTGATTCTGGACAAATTAGTCCTTAATTTTCTCATAACTAAGTAAAACATCCTTGAAAAGAAATTTTGTAAGCTTTTACTTCATTTAGTTTTTTAGAATTTATAGATCTCAAGATTAGATTTTTTAATAGTTTTGAGTGTTTTATAAAAATAAAAAAAAATAAAAACTCTTTTGAAAAAGTTTGTTTCTGTAGTTTTTGATTGTTGAAAAATAAAAAGGATTTTTTCGTGAGCATAATTAGTAGTCTCATTTTTGAGTTTATTGAAAAAGACAAAAAAGGTTCTTCTTTTTATTTGTTTGTTAAGGAAATATTTGTTTTTCAAGCATCTGCATTCTCAACTCTTTCTTTAGCTAGAAATACATTGAAGAAAAAGGATTGTTTATCATCTTAAGTGAATTTTTAGTGTTTTTGAGTCGAGTCTTCACACCATAAAGTTTCATCTCCACACCTTTTGACTTAAGAAAAACCAATAAAAATAACGCTTAAAGTAAAATCTATCTAGTAATATTTTTATTTCTAGGGCTCTTTATCACCAACATAGCTTAGGCTAGTATCTTGGAGTAGGGAGTAATTAACTCTCCAAAATAGTAAAAACAAACAAGTATTTGTATCTTGCGGTAGGAGATAAATTCCAATTGTTACATCTATGCTCTGGGAAGCTCCTCTTAAAGGAGTCAAGCACGAGGTCATATCCGAACCAGTGGGGTAATCAATCCGTCCTCATTGGGAACGATAGCAGATATACATGTATTAAAAACGGTAAACCTCGGATTAACCATTTTCAAGGATCCTAGGGTCACTTGTTGATAAACCTTGGATTATGTCAAGGAGCCTTCAAGGGGATTGAACTTGTTACTCTGCCTTAGCGTGTGTATCGGATCATAGACTGTTCCCCCAGGTATATTTGTTTCCGTTGGTAACCATAGTGACCATATTCTATAGGATTCTTTCCTAAGATGACAGTGGAGGGAAGATCCCACTGTACCTAGAGCAGACGTCGACTAGACTCACTTGGATTTTCTGGGGGGTTCTCTTCACTCGAGATGGTTTAGTGGAGAAACTTGTGCCAGTCTATTCATTAAGCAGGTTTTCGGGGTAACTGTTCCAACCGCCATTTCTGTATTGAATTTTGCGACGTTGGATTTCATCACCAACTAGTGTTTTGGTACGGAAAGTTAATGTTTGTGTGTGGTTTGACCTCCTAGATTCTTTAGGCATGTGATTCAAAATTATTTGGTTCTTTAGAGACTTTAGGTGGTTTTCATTGAGATTTTTCTTTGTTTGCGTGTGAAGTAATTAAAATATTTAATCGTGGTTGAATTACCGAGGCAGTCCCATAGACTTCGAGGCCAACCTCCTAAGTTTTCACCAAGCCAGCTTGAAGGGCTACGAGCCCTTGTAACTCCTAGTGACAGTAGAGTTGGGTCACCCGAAGAAGGAGAATATTCTTTAGTTGTGCATCCTAATTATCAAGTTCAAGCACCAGAGTATATTATTGAACCTATTTCATTTTCCGAAGTTACTGGTAGTTTTTCTTCTACTAGTGAATTAGCCGAGGAACCTGAAATTTTTGAACCTGAAACTGAACCTGCTGCTACTCCATCATCAGGATTTACCTCTCCAACTTCCAATGGTCCTGGTTCACCAAGGGTAGAAAGAGTCATTACCCAAAATCTTCCTTTTGGACTTATTGCTATTGAAGAACTTGTTACTTCAGAAGAAGGTAAATCTATCCCTGAAAATCAACCAGCTATAGAACTTAGGGAGTGTGAATCAATCTTTTACAGTCCACCTAAGAGGGACACTTGGTATCTTTCATTGACCAATTTTTTGGAAAACCCGGGACTAAGTTTTTCACCACCTCGCATTCCTTTTCATCCAACACCTAGGAGTTATTATCCTCCTTTGAATATGTTGAGACATTCATCCATGTTTTCTCAATCTCCAGAAACATTTTTATATGGTGGTCCTTCTGTTCCCTCTAGGTATTAGTCAATTATTGGTACTTTTTCAGGAGCATCTCCTCAACCTGTTGAACAAGGGTTATTAACTGGTAATAATGGAACTAAGCCGTTAAGTGTAGAAGATATTCTTATGATGTCAGGTACTATTCTAAATCCGCAACCTCAAGGTAGTCAGTTACCGCCTGGGGGGCAACCTCAAGGACAGTACATACTTTTGGGACAGTACATTCCTCAAGGTCAACCCCAGACTCAATATGTACCTCAAGGTCAACCCCAGTATCAATATGTACCTCAAGGTCAACCCCAGTATCAGTACGTGCCTTAAGGTTATCAACCTCAAGGTCAGTACCCAACCCAAGGTTTCCAACCACCTTCAGGTCAATCACTTTTCCAAGGAGCTAGAAATGTACCTTTGAATTATCAACCCTACCCTCAACCCAGTTATGGTCCTCAATATGCTCAACCTTCTATGGATCCATACCTCAGAATGAACGTAGTGTGGGATCCATCTCAATCTCAACAGATCTTGCAACCGAACGTGCAGTTGTCATCTCAATCTGGACAACCCTTGGTTTCTGGTTCAACCCAGCAACCTGTCCAGCCTACTATTCAAACTTCTGCACCTTCTGTAGTTTCTCAGCATGGGCCTAGTTCGCCTCGAACTCTGCCTCAAATGACTATGGCAACTGCTGCAACATCCGTTCCATCTACCCCACCTACTTCTGGAGTATCGGCAACTCTAGTTTCTACTGTTCCTGCATCAATTCCTCAATCATCTTTACCTCAGTCTGGACCTACAATTCAGACTTCGGTTCAAATGCGTGTAGGACAACCTGGTCCAAGTACGGTTGTCACAAGTCAACCTCAATTTACTTATCAACCGTACCAGGGATAGTACCAATTCGGTCCTGTTGTGAAGAACCCATTCTATCAGTATCAATCGTACCCTGGATATACTTATCAGCAACCTCAACAACCCCAGTACGGTCTGGTTAATCCTGGTTTTCCAGGACTGTAATTGATGAGGGAGCTTCAACGTGTATTATGTCGATCCGATGTTGGAGATCGCTTGGTTCTCCTACACTTAATCAATCCCCGACAATTCTAAAGGCTTTTGATGGCCGTGGGTTCCATCCTTTTGGCATTCTACAGGATTTACCTATAGGGGTTGAAGGCAAAACTGTTAATCTAGATCTGGAGGTGGTTGATGCCCCTCTAGATTACAACCTTCTCTTGGGTCGTAGTTGGTCTTACGCTATGACTGTTGTTGTTTCATCGGTCTTTCGGCTTATAAAGTTTCCTCATAATGGAAAGATTGTAACTATAGACCAGCTAACTTACTTTTAATCCAACCCAGCCTCTTCTGAAAGTATCCAGCATGTCGGCAAAACAACTATCCCTTATAAGGATGTTGGAGTAGGACTAGTTAAAGATTCTGGTTTACTAGGAACTTTTTCCTTTCCTCCTCCTAACATATCGCCTTCTACTGTAACCATTCATATGATTTCATCAGACAACATTGTTTATGATGATCCTTAGATCATACCTTCTGAATCTGAGATGGATTCATTTGGTGATGTTATGCCTTTGAGTCCCTTTGAAGTTGCGTATCAGGCCGTACAGTCGTTTTCCGACCCTTCTTTAGCTGAAATTGACTTAATGAATGTGGTCCATGAAGAATCACTTTCAACATCAAACTCAGACTCAACAACTTTTTCCGAACTTGTTCATACTGATGAGCAGATCCGTGAAATCTTGTTTGTTGATGATTTACTATGGGAAGATCTTCATCATAGATCTTCGTTTTTACCTGAGATTGATCGTTTTGAAAATGATTTTTCATCTATTTTTACGACTGATTATGTCAAGGAACCTCAGAATCCATTGCAAAATCCTGATTCTGAGTTAAATTTGGGAAATATTTCTCGAACTATTCCTATTGACATTTCAGTTAAACCTGAAATTGTTGAAAACATTCATATAGGTGCCTCTTGTACGGAAGATGAAATTCAAACATATAAGGCCCTATTTCAAGAATTTTGCGACGTGTTTTCCTGGTCATATGAGGAAATGCTAGGAATTGATCCAGCAATTGTTGTTCATGAAATCAAAACTTACCTGGATGCTAAACCTGTCCGGCAACGTTTGCGTCAGATTCACCCGCAAAAAGTTGCTGCTATTAAAGCAGAAGTTGAAAAATTACTTAAAGCAGGTTTCATTTATCCAATTCCCTTAACAGATTGGGTATCGAATATTGTTCCTATTAATAAAAAGAAAGGAACAATAAGAATATGTATCGATTATAGGGATATTAATAGAGCCTGTCAAAAAGACAATTATCCGACTCCCTATATCGATCAAATCATTGATGATTGTGCCGGCAATGAAATATTCTCCTTCATGGATGGTTTTTCCGGTTACAATCAAATCAACATTCTACCTGCTGATCAACCAAAAACGACTTTCATTTGTCCATGGGGAATGTTTGCTTATTGCAAATTACCTTTTGGGCTTAAGAACGCCAGTGCAACTTTTCAAAGGGCCATGTATTACATGTTTCATGACATCAAGCACATTGTGCAACCCTATCTCGATGATTTACCTGCTCATTCATTACGTAGAGCCGATCATCTCATCCATTTACGAGCAATCTTTATGAGGTGTAGGCATTATCGAATTAGGTTGAATCCACACAAGTGTGTTTTCTGTATAGAAATGGGTCGGTTACTGGGATTTGTTGTTTCGAAAGCCAACATTCGTGTCGATCCCTCGAAGGTTGAAGCTATTGTCAAATTGCCTCCTCCTTCGAGTCTTCGCCAACTCCAAAGTTTGCAAGGGAAAGCAAACTTTTTACGACAATTCATTCCTAACTACGCCGAGATCACAAAGGGTTTTACCAGGTTTTTGAAACAGAATACTCCATTCTTTTGGGATGAGATAGCTAACAAATCTTTTGATGCACTAAAACACGCGTTGACCCATGCACCGTTATTGCATCTTCCCAACTACAACCAGGACTACTTCTTATATCTCGCCGCCTCGCATTCCACCATCGGAATGGTGTTAGTTCAGGAAGATGAATTCGGTAGTGAACATGTGATTTATTACCTTAGTCGAACTTTGAACCCAACTGAGCTAAAATATTCACATGTGGAGAAATTGGCCTTGGCAGCTATTCAAGTTGTCCAACGTTTTTGTCATTACATTTTACTATGCAAAACTACTGTAATTTCCGACTGCAACCCTATGATCTATATTTTGACAAAACAATTGCTAGGGGGAAAGTATTCCAAATGGATTGTAATCCTGCAAGAATTTGACTTGGAGTTTGAAAAATCTAAGTCAAAGAAATCTTTAGTTTTTGCGGAGTTTATGTGTGACTTACCGCGTGCTGATACTAAAATTGTGGCGGAAGAGCCCATTGCGGATGAATCCTTGTTTCTAATCAGCACTCTTGATCCATGGTATGGAGATATCATCGTTTATCTCCAAACCCAATCCTCTCGGCCTGAAATTTCAATATCTCAGCGTCAGAAAATACGATTCCAATCCCAACAATACAAAATTATTGGAGATACACTTTATCATCGTGGGGCGGACTCTGTTTTCCGACGTTGTTTAACTCATGAAGAAGCTAAAAGGGTTCTAAATGACTGTCAATCTGGAGCATGTGGCGTTCATATGTCCGGGTTTGCCATAGCCCAAAAGATATTTCGCGCTGGCTATTTCTGGCCGTATTTGTTTAAAGATTGTATTAACGCGGTCCGAAAATGCCACAACTGCCAAATTTTTTATCAAAATATGCACGCTCCACCTACTCCTCTCCACCCTATAATTTCTGTCGTTCCTTTTGCGAAATGGGGTATCGATTTTATTACATGTAACCCTCACTCGGCGGGGGGGCATGCGTTTATCATCCTTGCGGTAGATTATTTTACCAAGTGGGCCGAGGCGATGCCTACATTTTCAGCAGACAGAAAAACTACTGCGATTTTTGTTTTCAATCATATAATTGCTAGGTTTGGTGTTCCACAAGCGATTATCACTGATCATGGGCGTCATTTTCGAAACATTATGATGACTGAACTAACAGATCAACTTGGCCTGCGTCACGATAGTTCAAATCCATATTACCCACAGGTTAATGGTCTGGTTGAATCCATCAACAAAGTTCTAGTCATTATGATCTGACGAATCATTGGGATTCATAGGTCGAATTGGCATAACATGTTATTTTCAGCACTTTGGGCGTATCGAACCTCAGTAAAAACATCAACTTGTTTCACTCCTTTCCAACTAGTTTCAGTTTGGAAGCTGTGTTACCCATTGAATGCGAAATCTCGTCATTGCAAATGGCCATAGAATTACTTCCGGCCACTTCCGAAGAGGAGAAACGTTTGTTTTACTTAGCTCAGCTAGATGAGAATCGACGTGATGCTGCACTAGCAATCGAAGCTCATGCCAAACGTATTAAAGCTCAGTATGATCGAAATGTTACACCTCGTAATTTTTCGGAAGGAGACCTAGTCTTACTGTACGATCAAGAAAATGATAAGTTAGGCGCTGGAAAATTCATACCCATGTGGCATGGTCCTTATGTTAAGTGAAAGCTGGCAAAAGGGGCCTATGAATTGGTAGACTTTGACGGAGTCTCTTTAGGTAAACCCAGAAATGGTCTTTACTGAAGAGATATTATGCTTAAATCTGGGAGTGGAGATTTTAGTTAGGCTAGTTTTCTTTCTAGCTGGTGTGTTTTAGATTAGAGAAGTGTGCTTAGTTTAGAGAGTGTTTTTTCATTATTCCTACTTATCTTGATTTTACTCTTGATATTGCAGATGTCGACGTATCTCCAAACGTACATTGGTTTTGCTAATGGTGCTTGTCGTAATACACGGAACATTTCTTCTGTAGCTTGGGTTATCTATTCACCCTCTGATGAGTTGGTATCTATGCATGGGGTAAGCCTCGGTCAAACAACTAAAAACATTGCATAGTATAGTGCAGTGATTGAGTTATTATCTGAATCCATCTCATTTGGGATTCGGAGTTTGATTGTGAGGTTAGATTCTGAACTCGTTGTGTTACAGCTTAATAGAGTTTATGGCATTAGAAATCCAGTGTTATTGAGATTATTTTTGAGAGTTCGTCTCTTTGAACGTGAATTTGACTATATTGAATATCAGCATATTCCAAGATATTTAAATACATTAGCAGATGCAATTTCTTCTCGAATATTAAGTAGATATTTGCAATAATCAAGCAGTAAATTTAAAAACATTCCATAACATGTTTTACAAGATAGCCAGTAATAGTGATATAGCATAGCATAGAAGTGTGTCAAATATACATCGTCTTCGATCATAGGTTGAAAAACACCTTATAATCGGCAAAAATGATAAGTACAAAAAGCAAAAACGTCATATGAGTCTACAATAGGCGATCATCCTATCACTGGTGATGATCACGATAAGAAACCACTGTACGGGCCACCCTACAAAGGAACCTCCTGAAAGGTCCTGGGACCCCAATCACATAGCATTGTAGCCTAAGAGGAATGTCATCTATGCTAGTCTCTGGAGTGTCTACTGTCAAACGCTCTAGATGGTTTTCCAATTCGGCCAAGGTCTCTGTAGATTCGTCCCGTGGGGCTGGTGCTGCTGTAGCTGGCTGTTTCCTCTCATAGGGCCGAAGAGTGGCTGGTCACCATGGACCTACATCTACATTTGAAACTTTCACTATCAATTTTGGGACAATTTAAAAACAAACAAAAAAATTAAATTAGAAAATGTTGAAAATGATTTTACCTGAGTCATCCCATTTCTCTCCTGGTGGAAGAGCCATGTCTAGGTCACCACGATAATCCATCCCAGCATAAGGAAAGTCCTGAATCTAAAAAACTTGGTTCTCCAACCAATGAAAATACCCAGGAGGAAATCGAACAACCTCTGAACCCTCCTCAGGATGACGGGCCATAACTGCAACCCAACGCATCAGTTTGGGCTCTCGGGGAAGTCCAGCTTCAACGGAAAGATGTTGTGGGACCAACATTGGGACCCTCTCTAGACCAAAGCTCACAACTAAGAAACCATATCCAAAGTTTTTCAGTTTTCCGTTCTTTGCTCTAGTCAGTTGGCCTTTTACATTAGCCAACACAGCTTCGCACCAGTTGAAGACGGTGCCTCAAAAGCAGTCTACTGCCATACGCATTTGGGATCCAGTGGCCATATGTAGTGTTGCACTTCTGCAGAGTCTGGTGAAAGTAAATCTAATCACTTTGAGTTCAGGACGGGAAATGGTTTTAATGTCAATCTCTTTGTCCTTGGTTTGGTTGTTACAAAACTATAGCCGGAGACTATCGACAGACTGGCCACCTGGCCTAGTCCCGAATAGAGTCAATTATTCACCTCTCTTGGGCAAACCAGTCAAAAAGTAAATGTCCTTTGGCTCCATTTCGAGCTGGTGGCCACCAATAATGAAACACTGGTCCTGCACATTCCACCTGTCTACCAGCCACTGCAGAAAGTCCACTTGGGCCCTCATGCCAGGTATGGCCCAGAATTTAAATAAACTGCATGCCTTTAATGCATCAATTGAAGGTTGATGATTGATTGCGGCGAGGTCCACATCCTCGTGCTCCCGTTCCCACCAGCTAAGCATAATGTATACCCTACATTGAAAGAAAAGGCGGATTAGAACATTTTAAATCGAAGTTTTTGGGAAAAATTTGAAAATTTTGGAATTTTAGAACATATGTCGCGGGGACCGCACCCTCTAAGTTAGAGACAGTGTGTAGGTCCGCACTTTGCCTATACAGCGGGTGCGGGCCCCTGACTTTTTTCTGCATACAAAAAAGTCGGGTTCCGCAGGTTTTGCATGATGCGCCTGTGAACCCCCGCGAGCGGGTTTTTGAACAAATTTCTTCCTAAAAAATCAAAATAAAACCCTAAAAACAAATTTCAAACGGTTGAAATGCAAGAGTAAGGTGATGTGGATTACCTGGAGGTGACGGTGTTCGATTCCAACAGATGGATTTTCTACAATCTTCAAGGGAAGTTTCTTACCCAAAAGCTCTCTTTCTCACTCTAAAGTCAAACGATAAAAATGAATTTTGCAAAAGCCCTTTTTATAAGCTTTTTTGAATAAATGAATTTTTAATTTGTTTATTTTTCACTTTAAAGAGGTAAATTTTGAAGCATTTTTATTTATTTTAAACAGTTATGAGTAATGTTTGAGTTTTTGTGCAAGATAACGGATTTTTCAGGCAAAATTGATCATTTTTGACAAAAAACATTAGAGTCACCTTTAAGCTCTTTTCTGAATCCTAAAATATGAAAATATTGTCAAGTTTTTCTTTTTAAGCTCGTTAAAATGGAATTAAAAATACGGTCCACTTACAGCTCTTTTCTGACCGTAAAAACATGAAAAGATTGCCGGATTTTTGTCGTTTCAAATTCGATATTGGTTATAAAATGACGTGTCATTGATCGCTTTTTTACTTTTTCAGATCAGAGACACTAATTATGAAAAGTACTCCTTGATTGTAATGTTCTAGCGGTTCTCTCAAGTATTATTTTATACTTTTTCGGGCTTGGGAGACACAAATTTACAAAAAAGGACAACCATGGAGTTTTCTTAAGTTTTTCTTCCGACTCCCTAAAATTGAAAAACGCTAAGTTTCTCCTATACTGGACTCGTTAAAATTTAATAGTAAAGGACCTGTTCAATTACAAACAGGAATGGACCACTCCTTCTTAGGGTTCAAATTTAAACTAAGTTGGACTCATCCGAAGGATGAGCTTATAATCAAGAAAATTTTATCCTCCTCAAGCTTGTCAAAAATAAAGAGGTACTTGCCAGAAATGGTGGGGGAAAAGAGAGAAAAATGAACCTATTTGTCATACTTTTCATCTCAGAAAAACATTTAACCACTCTTGAACACGACACTTTTTGTTCACCTGGGTTGGGAAATCCTTTGCCTAACAGTTAATCAAACCATATTGAAAGTCTTTAGCCGGTTTCTGGGTATTAGCTTTGGGTCAATTGTCACCAAACCATGTGTTGTGTCGTTATGTGTTCAAGAGATCAGTGCAAATAAACCATTCATCTAAAAAATATCTGTCATCCATCTTGACCATCCCTGAGTCAATCCTTGCAACTGTATTTCTTCAAACTTGATCTATAATTTCGTGTTGTGGACTTGCCTACGACGGATCACTTTCTATCGACTTCAGCTCATTATCTAGAAAGATGATCTAGGAATCGTCAGTATCTTGGGATCTACATGCCTCAATGGCAGGTTTCTCGCCTTCGAAGATAGGTTGCATCATTGACCTTTGATCAAAGGATTCCGTGACATGTTCGACATCAACTCATCTATTCACATTTCATGGATTGTACTGAGTACTTTGAAAGCCATTGACATTAATGGTGGTTTCTCTCACACTTGTTAACAGTTTACATCATTGACTAGTAATCAAGCGGTTTCTACCATGTTCGACTTCAACACATTCATTCACATGGATAGAATCGTACTATTTCGGGAAGTAGAAATCAAGACCCTAGATCAAGTTTCCACCATCCAGGCTGCGAGGAATTTTGTATTCATTATACAATGGACTATTCATAAACAGATGGTTGTGCCCATACTGTGTCTGCATGTGTCTATACTTGTGATGTATTACAAGATCATTCTTATATCATAGCAATTTAGTTAGTTTTATAGTCAGTTTTGATCTGAGTATGGGAATTCCTACCTCAGCGATGATATGATCTCATATATATATTTTGCATTGAATGCTTTTACAGGTTCCAACCAGGCTCTCCACAAGATGATCCTCGAAATGATAAAGTACTTCACTCTTCTTAGATGATAAATGAAATCCTCATCTACTACAGACTTTGCACTTTAGGGGGCAATCGGTTACACAAAATATTGTCACCATGACATTCTACAGTCAGTGTGAGTCTATCACCACTCATATTGTCCTCCTTTGCAAGTCTCAAACCTCAGTTCTTCATGGCAAGCCTTAAAAATGAGAGAAAGTCCTTGAAAAGCTTTAAAACTCTGGTTCTGCGCTTTCTCTTACCATTACCTGCGGTCCCACACCCCTTGGTCATGTTACCTGTGGACCTGCCCACTCTGTCTCTAAAGGAGTGGGTGCGGACCCCTGTAAAAGTAAAAAAGGCACAAGTTTATTCTTAAAAACTCACTTTGGGTTAATTCTAACGCTTCTAGAAGGAATCTTGACGTGGTTGGTTCGCTCCTAGGTGGTTCATGCATCCCATAACTAAAGGAGCTAACCCCTTGATGAGAGGAGCTTATCCCTTTGAAGGAGGACTCTATCCCTTTGAAGGTGGACCTGGTAACTTCCCTCCTCTGCACTATAAATTGAGGCATTGGGCTGGTTGCTAGGGAGGTTGAAAGCTGAACATTTTTTAGGGTAAATGTTGTTGGAATTGAGACTTCCTACTTGAGCTTGAGAGGAGAGATTACATACCTTTTGGCTTCTTTGGGAAGAGAGTGAAACTTTTCAAAGTAGAGGAGATTCTTGCTGGACCCTGGGAGGAGCTTGTACAACATCAAGGCACCAAGGTTGTAAAGTTCTTCTTTGTTTAAAGTTAATACAATTAGATTCATTTTTCTCAATAAATTGTCTTCTATGGTTTATTTCATGAATTCCTTGATCATCATGATAAATATGGTTTATTATATTGGCTATGCAAATGTTATTTGATATGTGTGCATGTTTGTGTTTGCAAATTCTTTAAAAGGGAGCTCATTTGGACAAATGGAGTGTGGCTTCCACAAACTGGCATTGGACTCGAGGTAGGCCTAAAACATCTATTGGCTTTTATTTATAAATTGCATATTTAGAGAAAGATATAATTTGTTTGGTTTGCTTGTCGCTAGATATCCATAGATACTAGGGAGATCGGTCTTGTCCGCAAGAACGATTTATCCGCTCGACAATCCTTTACATAGGTATTTATAAGAAAAAATATATAACTATTTGTGGAGAAAAACATGCTACAGCCAAACACATAGAAGACAGATATGCGAAATTTCTTCCTCGGCTGCTGGAGACATAAATCCAAGACATGGTGGTTGTTGGATTCGGTTGTAAAGGTGGCTGTTGGAGTCCGTAGGTATAGGTATTTGTTCCAAATAATGCTTCCATCACTCTGAAATGTGTTAATTAACCACGAAACATAGTCTTGTTACCTTCGATCTCTGTGTTTGACTTATCATTGACCGTAGTCTTATGCCATC
Organism: Pinus tabuliformis; assembly: GCA_031772625.1. Lineage (NCBI taxonomy): Eukaryota > Viridiplantae > Streptophyta > Pinopsida > Pinales > Pinaceae > Pinus > Pinus tabuliformis. The sequence goes on along the minus strand of CM062813.1, from coordinate 260,692,279 downwards.
TTCTTTGTCGACGTGGGCTAAGTGAATAGGATAGGGTCCATGTCACAATGATTTCCAAGCTGACCATGTAGCTACTTTCTCCTTCTAACACTTGGAACCTATTAGAGCATGAAGGTAGTTGTGTAACAACTGATTAGCTGCAGAATAGGCTTCGTTCCATAGCTAATGTACAAAAATTTATTCAAATAGCAAAACATAAAAGCATAACATGTAAATCTCTAAATGTCCTCCTGAAGACAGTATATACCAGTCATTGGTGATGAGAATGCCTCTTTCTTATGGAAAAACAAATAAAAGGAATGAGAAGAGTTGCTAGGGAAAGAGTAATTTTGAGGCTCAACAGTCACCATTAACCCCATAAGGGATTCTCACTAGTCGTGTAATGAACCACAAGTATGCTCGATGGATTTTTTTCTACAAGAATTTGATCTATAGTTTAATTATCCTAAGAGCAAAAAGGCACTCATCCTGGATGAGTTTATCATAAATATCCCAACAGAGATGGTGAGACTCTCCCGTTAATGAGGCTCTTCCCTATGAACATCTATTTTTAGTATCAACAAGCGACCCCTGGTATGGATAGATATGGAGTCATCCTCCTCTTTTTACTAACTCAAAAGTTCAAACCCGAGCTTACCCATGACGATCAGAGGCACATACGCCACTAGGCCCCTTGCTACCTCCTTTTGGGGGATGGCCTCTATCAATGAGGCATCGAAACCATCCTACGTTGATTCATCAATCACCAACAAGTTGAGCAAGCCTTAAATTATTACCATAGTGGGGCTTGTGACAGCCACCTCTCGGGGATGTCCATCACCAAAAAAATCCTTTGTGCAGGTTATTTCTGGCCCACCCTCTTCTACAATTGCATACAGGCAGTCAAAAGATGTGAGTGACACCAACAATACACTCATAAGGAATGATCATCACCCACTCCCTTACATCTAGTCATCATGGTTGGTCCCTTCTGCAAGTGGGGCATCGACTTCATGACCTGTAACCCCCCATCATCAGGCAACAACAAATACATTGTGGTTGTCATGGACTACTTCACCAAATGGATAGAAGCAATGCCCACATATAATAACACCACAGAAGCTGCAGCATGGTTTTTCTTCAACCATGTCATAACACGATTCGGTGTTCCCAAGGAGTTGGTGTTAGACCATGGTAAACATTTCAAGAATGAAATATTTCAATATCTATCCCAACACATTGGTTTCTCACACGAAATTTGCTTCACCATACTACCCATAATCAAACGGTCAGGTAGAAGTTGTCAACAAGATTCTCAAAACCATGTTACAGTGCATGGTGAACGCCCACAAAACCAATTGGCACCATATGGTGGTATCATCCTTATGGGAATACTGCATAGTGGTCAAGGCATCTATAGGGTTTACACCCTTCCAACTAGTATATGGCATTGAAGAAGTACCTCCCATTAAGTGTAAGATCCCTACCTTACACTTGTCCATCAAGCTTTTAACTGACCCCAAGCATTTGGAACAAAGGTTAGTGCACCTGTATCTTGTCGATGAAAGTCGACAAGAATCCCCCCATAATAATGAAGCACGCAAGAAGATGGCCAAGGCCTCGTTTGATCGTAACGTCACCCCTTAGACATTTACCGAGGAGGAGTTAGTCCTCTTCTATGATGTTTCACAAGAAACGGTAGGACCTGGGAAGTTTGAAACCTATGGAAGGGTCCATACATCATCAAAATATTACTCCTTAAGGGGGTATACATCTTGTCAGAGCCCGATGGGACTTGCCTAAAATATCTCTTCAATGGTCTCTACATCAAAAAAGTTCACCCATAAAATACTAGAATGTACATATATGCACCACGAATTTTTTCTTATGTTGATCACCTCATCATGGTTTCACTCTAAACATCACTCTCTCATCATATGTCATAGGTGGATCATCTGCCATCCTATCATCATGGATTTGTTGACGGTGCATCTCAATGTTTGCAAAACCTCGCTGCTACAACCTCGACCATATACTATCTTCACCGGACACCTCGTCTCTCTAATAGACTTTGTATTTGATTAGCCACCAACAATCAAGTTGAAGATGATGTCTTCATAGGTATCTTGGTCGATTCCCATCACTTAGGTATTTTTCACCTACATGTATTCCTTGATTCCCAGCTGGTTTTATCGTAGTTGAGCAAGACCTTTCAGGTTCGTGATTCACGCATTTTTCATAAGTATATGCATGCACAAAAGTTAGCTCGACATTTTAATCATATCACATTTACACATATACCCAGAGATAAAAATCATATAGATAATGTAAACTTTAATAAAACAATAAGGCATATTGACAAAATATGAAAAAAAGGACATATGAATGTTTACCTTATCAAAAACTTATGTTTATTGTATTTATTTGGATGATAGCGATAGGAAAAAGGAGGTAAATATGGACAAAAAGGATGTCAAGATAAAGCAGTTCTTGGACTCTACATGCTCAATGGTCCAAATTCCACACAAGCATCTTTCTAATCAAGTGAAAATCATGCGTTGTTACTATTTAATCTGCTCTCAATTCCACCATATAAGGAATTGTTAGTACCTTCCACATTTACGTGCAGCAAGAGTTACACTAAGGCCAAACCACACCAGGAAGCCACGTCATGCCAATACTAAGGTACAACGATGGATACCACCTCAAGATATTCCATCTCATGACGTCAACCAAGCATCAACATCTCATACTATGAGCAGTACCACATCCCATACTATCTATTTTGTTAGTTCTAATCCAATGTGCGGTATCTGTACCTATACCTCTCATAGCACTAAGACATGCCCTATGTTACAAACATTTTAGCAGCTTAGGATTCAGCTTCAAATTCCTATAGAGAAAGTTATTCTTACCCCTTGTACGATAATAAGAATGCAAAAACTACCTCACACATAGAATCAACCCACCATAGCCAAAATTCTACCACCCAATGCTGATGACACACAACATCATATACAATTCATTTCCTCATCCGTATGAACCATGATTCATGTTGTCTACTCATCATTTTTCGATGTCGAGAACAAAAAATCCACCTCACCAGTGGTAACACCACCGATGGTGCAGAACCATCCCATATGCACTTTTTCAACCTCACTTGGTTCTACAACATCAACCAACGAATCATATTCTTTCTTATCGACCAGCACAACCAAGTCGGTATCCCAACTTCAAGACCTGGCATAACCCAAGTCAACGCCAAATAATATTTTTCATTAAGATAAAGATATTCTGGAAGCCATGACATGAATATCCTTGGGACACCATGCACCATCGTTCGTTTTTTCTAACAAAAAAAACAAAAAAAACAAAACGAAAACAAAAACAAAAACACAAAAACAAAAACAAAAACAAAAACAAAAACAAAAAAAACAAAAAAAAAAAAACAAAAAACAAAAAACAAAAAAACAAAAAACAAAAACAAAAACAAAAAAAAAAACAAACAAACTAAACAAAATAAACAAAAAAACAAACAAACAAACAAACAAACAAACAAAAACAAACAAACAAACAAAACAAAACAAAACAAAATAAAACAAAAACAAACAAAACAAAACAAAACAAAACAAACAAACAAACAAAACAAAAAACAAAAACAAAAACAAAAACAAACAAAACAAAACAAAAAACAAAAAACAAACAAAACAAAAATAAAAAACAAAAACAAACAAACAAACAAAAACAAAAAAAAAAACAAAAACAAAAAAAACAAAACAAAAAAACAAAAACAAAAACAAAAAACAAAACAAAACAAAAAAACATTTTTTCCCATCAACGCACAAACTCATGATATTGTTTCCATTGAATCCAAAGATTTCCTCCAAACAGGAAAGTTTGATCTAACGCCCATCCCGTCCAACAAAAACAAACGTCAGTTACATCCTTCTAAGGCAGAAGCAATCAAATAGGAAATTGATAAACTCAACAAAGTTGGCTTCATCTATCTTATCGCTTACACGTCTTGGGTTTCTAACCTTGTACCCATCATGAAAAAAAAGGGCACCATCCACATTTGTACTGATTTTAGGGATCTGAAAAATCATTTCCCAAATAGAACTACCTAATTCCATTCATCAACCAAGTCATCGACGCTTGCGCAAATCATGAGGCCCTATCCTTGATGGGTGGGTTCTATGTGTACAACCAAAACTAGATTCGTTATACAGATCAGTACAAAACTACATTCACATAACAAGTTATGTCTTTCGGTCTTAAAAATGTTGGCGCCCCTTCCAGCGGGCCATGAACTACATCTCTCATGACCTAGCTCATCTCATCCTCGCATATCTAGATGACCTTATAGTACATTCCAAGAAGTGTGCTAACCATTTACAGGACCTTTGCCTGGTATTTCAGAGACATCGAGAATATGACCTGCACTTGAACCCTCTCAAGTGTGTATTATGTGTCAACGTCGGAAGACTACTGGGTTTCATAGTTTCCCAACATGGTATAAGAGTCGACCCTCTAAAAGTTCAAGCCATAAAGGAGGTACCACCTCCAAAAACATTAAAATAGTTACAAAGCTTGTAGGGTAAGGTCAATTTCTTACAACGCTTTGTCCCTGATTATGCTACTTGCATGCAAGGTATTTTGTGCCTCCTTTGTCAAGATATTCGCTTCCATTGGGATGATCAAGCTCAAAAATCATTTGAATCTTTAAAAGATGCATTATCTCAAGCTCCTTTGATTAGCCCACCTAACCACAACAAATATTATACCCTATACCTATCAGCATCAGAGGTAGCCATCGTTAGGGTGTTAGTCCAAGATGGACCAGATAACAAGGAGCACGTAATTTATTACGTCAGCAAGAACTTATCCAGGCCTACATTGAAGTATGAGCTAGAAGAAAAAATTGCCTTATCCCTCGTACATTCTGTACAAAAGCGTCAGCATTATATCATCCTTCGAACCACTACCGTAATAGTCACTGTTTGGTCAATTTAGTGTCCTAAATTTCTCTACATAAATTATCAATCTGGGTATCATAAACTGATGAAGTGTAGTGCACTATTTGTGCTAGCTAACCCTTCTTACTTTGTTGTTTTTATATTTTATATTGTTTTGAGGAGGTTTTGGTCTTTTAATCCTTAATGATTTACAATGTAATTATCAAACTTAAATCTAACTTTTGTAAAGACTGCTCAAAATCTAAAAAATGAAAATAGAGCTTAAGAAAGAAATGAAAATAGAGCTAAGAAAGACTTGGAAGCAAAGCTAAGAAAGAAATGAAAACAAAGTTTCTATTCCTATTTTACCATTATTTCTAAATCATGAATTTAAGACTGAAAGTGAAATTTTCAATTGATGTCTAACTAATTACAAAAATAAAACTAAATGAAATACTTAGTTACTCTACCTCTCAATTTTGGGAGAAAGTCTCCTTGGGATGACATTTGAGGAATTATGTACTTCATTAATCTAAGAGAAAACAAATACAGAGATGCATAAATGACTCATTGCATAAATGAAATGTTCAACCACTTAGTTAAGGATGAATTATCAACTTGAAGGGTTTTCCATAAACATTCATTAACACTGTGAGTTAGTAAACTAAAAATTAAATGCAAAAGACAGTAAATGACACTAATCAGTTTAATTGAGAATTTAAACTAGCAAAACAATGAATGAAGTAACTATCCAACAATGTATCCTTATCATTCTTCAATCCTACTTTCATCCTGAAACAAGATTAGTTTTTTTAATTGAAGAAACAAGATTACACCATTGAGTTCTATCTTCCAAACTACTAATAAAAACTAAAAATAGATCAAGCAAATGGAAGATACCCTAAATTATGAACACTATTAATAAGACAATGATGTAAATTGCATTATAAACATTGTTGGTAAGAAAATTATTATAAACACTGTGAAACAAAATGATGAATTTACAGTTTAACAAGAAGAAGAAAAATAAAATGAAATGAAACCTTCTTCATTGCAAGGGCCCTCTGCAACTGATTAGGCTACGCTTACTCAATCAACTCCAAGAAAACTCCTTCGGAATTTCATAAAACATGCAGTCTTCATATTAAAAACATGGACACAAAATGCACAGAAATTACTGAGTCTAGAACTTCGATTTCACAATAAACTATCACTATTACCACTAACTTGTTCGGTCCTTTACACAGGTATTTATAAGAAAATTTATATAACTGTTTGTGGAGAAAAACGTGCTATAGCCAAACACGTAGAAGATAGATATGCGGAATTTCTTCCTCGTCTACTGGAGACATAAATCCAAGACATGGTGGTCGTTGGATTCGGTTGTACAGGTGGTTTTTGGAGTCCGTAGGTATAGGTATTTGTTTCAGATATTGCTTCCATCACTGTGAAACATGTTAATTAACCATGAAACAGAGTCTTGTTACCTTCGGTCTCTGCATTTGACTTATCCATTCGCCGTAGTCTTACGCCATCTTCTTTGTCGACCTGGGCTAAGTGAATAGGACAAGGTCCATGTCACGATGACTTCCAAGCTACCCATCTATCTAGTTTCTCCTTCTGACACCTAAAACCTATTAGAGCATGAAGGTAGCTGCGGAACAGCCGATTAGCTATTGAATAGGTTGTTTTCTGTAGCTAATATACAAAAATTTATTCAAACAACAAAACATAAAATCATAACATGTAAATCACTAAATGTCCTCCTCAAGATAGTATATACCGATCATTGGTGATGAGAATGCCTCTTTCTTATGGAAAAACAAAGAAAATGAATGAGAAGATTTTCTAGGGAAAGAGTAATTTTGAGGCTCAACATACCCCCATTGCAAAATCATTGCATGTCCTCATGCAATTTTCAAAAATGTGAACTTATTTCTCCTATTTCATCTGTTCTGACACTTCTGCCAGCACATCCAACTTCCTTTTCTTACTTCTCTTTGCACTGACTGCCATCCTGGGCTTCTTCATAAGAAGTCTGTATTTGAGGTTGATAAGTGTTCTGCTCAAATTCCTATTTTTCCTCTTCATATTCCTATTTTTCTTGTACCATAATCCCAAGTGCAGCATTGTGTTGTCATGGATGGTTCTATCCAACTTATTTTGTTCCCTCAAGGTTTCATTTTCTTTTTGAATGTGCCTGTTCAAAATCTCTAACTCAAAGATTTCTTTTTCGAGAGAGCTAGTTATAGGGTCTTGTGGATTGACAGGCTGCTCTAAATTGGTTGAGGATCCTAGATCCATTGAGGTATTATTTTTCTCTAATGACTCTATGTAGTCATAGATTTGTTGTTGTACTGGATCAATGCCAGGAGAAGCTCTGCTCGGGCTGCCTTCAAATTCTGTGGAGGAGAGTTTTGTGGACTATGTTCAGGTCGAATGTTGTCAGGAGACTGAACTAGGGTTTCTTCCTCTAATTTTATGAACTGGGCTTCTTTTGATGTCGCCTTCCTCACCTTACCTTAGAGTCTAGAGCTCCTTCTCAAGTTTTGGAAGCTTAGGGTTTCTTCTCTTGTGTTCTTCTTCCTCTTTCCTATCTCCTTATTTTTCTTGATTTGCTTTTTAATCTTGGTCAGTCTTTTAGAGAGTAATTGTTCATCTTCTTATGGTGATTGTTGGGCCTCAAAATAGTCCCTATTTTCACTCCATTATTCACAAATATTTTCACATTTTACCTTCATGTCACCTCCATTCCACCTCCATATCATTACATTTACCTCATTATTGGGTTCTAACAATGCTTTTCCAAAGTTTATTAATTCTTAACATTTTTAAGTGAATTTATGGCTAAAACTTAGAAAATAATATGCTTAAACTTATACCTAACAATTAGCATGAGTTTGTTGACATGTGTAGGCACAAAGGAAGCTTCCAGGGCATCTTTATGTGGCCTTGAATGATCAAATTCGAATTTGATAAGATAAGCTTCATGGAGAAGATCATGGACCTCATGGAGGAGATCATGGAGGATAGGGTTATGTGTCATCATTGGTTGAGAAATATGTGGGTCAAAAGAGAGAATAGTGGGTCTACATTTATGAGGTTGTTATCATAGTTTTTGTATAAATAGGAGCACCTCCTCCATTCCAAAGAGGAGGACTCTTAGAGCATTGTATCCAACTTATGATGGCATAGAATAAAGCTTCACTTTTCATACATTTCTATTATGTAGTTTTATTTCCATTATGTAGTTTTTAGATATAAGTTTGCTTAATGTAGTATATGGAATAATTTTTCTTGTTCTTAGGAGAATTGAGCTCACTCTAAAAGGATGAGAGAAACATGTTATTTCATATTAGATCTTATTTCATTTAATTGCTTAGATGTTTGAGGATTTGTTTGTGATTGATGAATGAGTTTTAAATTAGAACCTTATCAGCATATGGGAGGATAACCAAGGGTCTAAGTTAGGCTCTCTCTCCATTTGATTTGCATGATAATTGAAATTCATTCTTTTGCTTTTATGTTTCAAGTATCATATGAGGAGATACCAAGAGTCTAAGTTAGGCTCTCTCTCCATTGATTTATATGGTAATTGAAATTCATTCTTTTATGTTTATGTTTCAAGTTGTTTCATTTCTTATGCTTGTGAATGAATCTTAGTTTAGTTTGGATTAGTACATGAGAAGACAATCAAGAGACTAAGTTAGTCTCTCTCTCTACTTGAATCTGAACAACAATTAAGTTCATTCTTTTGTCTTCATTTCAAGTTTCTAGTTTTACGTAATTAATGATTTCTCTATGATACTGTAGGGAAGGACAACCAGGACCTCCTTAGTTAGGAGCCTCTTCCCTTCCATATTGTATTGAATCTTAAATAATTTAGTTAGACATAGGTTAGTTGCCTACTCCTGCATATATTGTGCTGGCATCATCACAAGCTTACGAGTTTCCCTGGTTGATAATTTATGCAGCAATTTAAGTCCAATAAATTGCCCAACATTTTGGCGCCGTTGCCGGGGATCATAAATGAACTTCTATTGTTTTTGTAGCTGATATAAGAACAAAACGGAGACCTTGAACCGCTTTTGTAGGCCTATAATGACAAAGCCAAAACCGGCCGCCCCTGCGCAGCCTCCGCCTTCCGCTGGTGGCCCAAAAAGCGCTGGGAAAGGTGACTGACGAGTTTACCGGTGCTGGAGCCATCGGCCATGTCTCTCAGGGCATCAGTGTCGTAGTTGATGTCCGCTTTCAGATGGGGTTGCCGTCGATCCTCACAGCGCTGGAGGTTCTGGACAATCCCATTCGTCTTGTGCTCAAGGACGCCCAGCATTTGGAAGAGAACACCGTCAGGATCATTGCCATGGATGAAACTGAGACCTTGATCCCAGGTATGAAGGAAATGAAGAAAAGAGGAGCTGCGAAGATCCTCACCCGGACAGAGCGCAGGAAGACCCTCACAATGATGATCGCAGACTTTGCAAAACCAAACGCTTTGCATATGGAACGCTTTGGATTTTTCATTTCAATTGTTTGGATTTTGTATTTATTGCTATATATTATATTTCTTTTTATTTTTTATTTGTTTTGATTTACATTTATAAATGTTGGATTTCTTTTGATTAATATTTCTATATTTTTAGTAATACTTTTGATTTTTTTTATTTATAAAGATTGGATTTCTTTTGATTTATATTTGTATATTTTTAGTAATAATTTTGATTTGTTTTATTTGTTTTGATTTATAAAGGTTGGATTTCTTTTGATTTATATTTGTATATTTTTAGTAATAATTTTGATTTGTTTTGATGTTTTTAGATTTGTATTTATATTTTTAATAATTGATTTGATTTGATTTATAAGTAATGTTTGACTTGTATTAATATATATTATGATTGTATTAGTATATTAATTATATTAATATATTAATATGTTATAATTATATTAATATGGTTAAAAAAAAAAAATTATTTTATATTTATTTTTAGTTAAAAATTTGGATTTTCTTAAAAAAATACTAACTTCATTTTAAGGATTTCTTAAATAAATTTTGTTGATTTTACAATTTTAAAAGAAAATTCAACTTGAATAATAAATTAAAAAATTTATGTTTTTAATTTATTGTTTAAAAAAGAAGAAGTAAAATCAACATAAAAAATGATGTTTTCATCTAATTATTACTTAAAAAAAAAAAAAAAATGACAATAATAATTCACAAAATTCACGCAGATTTCAAAATAAAAAAAAGGGATACTTGGAGACACATTTCGAAAATCAATTGGAGGAATCGAGATGGCATAAACTCATCACATGATTCTTGTATGCTTTACAGAACAGAATTGCGAAGCACATTCATGAGTTATCTGACAGGGAGTATTATTTTACATGGTTGTTTTTAAGAATGGATTGAAACTGGTATCATGAATTGAGTTACTTTCAACGCTTTGATTTTTCTTAAATCTGTTTTATTTGGTACAAAATTTTTGCGTAAGAATCATGAAGGATATGCGCAATTCTTCTTGAACACACTTATGTTTTCTTTGTACCAAGTTTTTTTACAGGTTACAGGATAATCAAGTGATCATAAGGAGATTACATTATGTGCACAATTGGTCTTCCAAAGACTAATTCATGAAAAAAATTCTCAAGACAAATCCAACTCCACAACCACTACCTTCCACCTCCCTTTCTGAAAATATTTTGAATCCCACCAATTGTACATCCATAAAGCATGACATTTCCATATCCATTTTTCACAGCAAGAGTTCGTATTCATCCACCATGCATTTTCCTTACATCCATCCATTTTCTTTGTCATTATCATTCCCCTTCATTTCCACCAATAAAACTCTGCTTGAGTCAAAGTCCTAGAGTCTATGTATCATTGAAAAACACCTAGAGGCTTGCATGCCTTAATGGCAAGTACTCTTGCCAATGAACAATGGGAGTACATTAATATCCCTTGTTCGTTGGATCTTGTAGGTGACTCGACTACGACAAATTTATTCGTACCTACAAAGATGTGTTAGGCATCCTGACTCCCATTGGAATCAATGGTGGGAGCTCTTGTGTTGGCTAGGGGCATTCATTAACGGCCACTAAGTCAACAACTTCTTGCTATGTTCGACATCGACACATTTAATCACATAGTAAGATTTGTGCCATCGAGCGTTGAAGACTTGAAGACCCATATTTTGTAGCAGATGAAGCCAATTTCCATTCATTGTATTTCCATTCATTGTATACATTGTATTTCACTTGAGGACAAGTGAATAAATAAGGCTGGGAGGAAAATGTAACTTCTATATTTTGTATACCTTCCAAGCCTTATATATTTTCAACCATATTCAGCAAGACTCATCAGATTCATCATCCAACAACAGATACAACTTTCAGCCATGTTCAGCAGACTCCTCAGATTTTTCATCCAGCAGCAGAGGATCCAGCAGCCGATACAATAACATAGCTCCATATTTCATCCACAACTTGAAGAAGAAGCTTCAGAGCAGAATTGTGGCAGCTGAAAATGCATGATTCATCCACCATTCTCACAACCAAGTAAGGAGGACTATGAACGACATTTTTGCAGCCACACGTGCACAACTCTCATCCATTTTTGGAAGGGTAAGTTAAGGTATGATATTTTCTAACTTTTAACCATTAAATTCCTTGAAAAGTTAGGATAATAATTTTTGGAAAAACTTCACTTCCTTTCCTCATTTCACATAACTGCCCAAACCATTCATTTAAGGGGAAGGATACACTTACATAATGCTTTGTCACATTCATATCCACATTCATATATCACAACCCCACTTAACCCCACTTACCTTCAAAGTATATTCACTATTACATGAGCATACAAATGGCTTTGTCGAAAGTATTTAGAAGTTAATTGGATGCCAAAACAATCATGGTTGTTACACAAGAACCAACCATGATGCATTCCAACACAAATACTCTGCAACAAAAATCACATTATCAATATGCAAAGATCATACATTGAATGCAACAAACAAAATATGGTTGAAACACAAGAACCAACCAAGTTGTAATTCATCAAAATAATGCTTTGCAAAAGTTATGTAAATGATATCATGCAGAGTTTAAGCCAAAGCTCAAAAAGTAATGTAATAGATTGCATGAGGACATGCAATACCATAGATTGCATGAGGACATGCAATATCTTGAGTTTGGGGGAGATGTTGGGCCTCAAAATAGTCCCTATTTTCACTCCATTATTCACCAATATTTTCACATTTTACCTTCATGTCACCTCCATTCCACCTCCATATCATTACATTTACCTCATTATTGGGTTCTAACAATGCTTTTCCAAAGTTTATTAATTCTTAACATTTTTAAGTGAATTTATGGCTAAAACTTAGAAAATAATATGCTTAAACTTATACCTAACAATTAGCATGAGTTTGTTGACATGTGTAGGCACAAAGGAAGCTTCCAGGGCATCTTTATGTGGCCTTGAATGATCAAATTCGAATTTGATAAGATAAGCTTCATGGAGAAGATCATGGACCTCATGGAGGAGATCATGGAGGATAGGGTTATGTGTCATCATTGGTTGAGAAATATGTGGGTCAAAGGAGAGAATAGTGGGTCTACATTTATGAGGTTGTTATCATAGTTTTTGTATAAATAGGAGCACCTCCTCCATTCCAAAGAGGAGGACTCTTAGAGCATTGTATCCAACTTATGATGGCATAGAATAAAGCTTCATTTTTCATACATTTCTATTATGTAGTTTTATTTCCATTATGTAGTTTTTAGATATAAGTTTGCTTAATGTAGTATATGGAATAATTTGTCTTGTTCTTAGGAGAATTGAGCTCACTCTAAAAGGATGAGAGAAACATGTTATTTCATATTAGATCTTATTTCATTTAATTGCTTAGATGTTTGAGGATTTGTTTGTGATTGATGAATGAGTTTTAAATTAGAATCTTATCAGCATATGGGAGGATAACCAAGGGTCTAAGTTAGGCTCTCTCTCCATTTGATTTGCATGATAATTGAAATTCATTCTTTTGCTTTTATGTTTCAAGTATCATATGAGGAGATACCAAGAGTCTAAGTTAGGCTCTCTCTCCATTGATTTATATGGTAATTGAAATTCATTCTTTTATGTTTATGTTTCAAGTTGTTTCATTTCTTATGCTTGTGAATGAATCTTAGTTTAGTTTGGATTAGTACATGAGAAGACAATCAAGAGACTAAGTTAGTCTCTCTCTCTACTTGAATCTGAACAACAATTAAGTTCATTCTTTTGTCTTCATTTCAAGTTTCTAGTTTTATGTAATTAATGATTTATCTATGATACTGTAGGGAAGGACAACCAGGACCTCCTTAGTTAGGAGCCTCTTCCCTTGCATATTGTATTGAATCTTAAATAATTTAGTTAGACATAGGTTAGTTGCCTACTCCTGCATATATTGTGTTGGCATCATCACAAGCTTACGAGTTTCCCTGGTTGATAATTTATGCAGCAATTTAAGTCCAATAAATTGCCCAACAGTGATGAAGGTTCATTTTTCCTTTCTGCTTCCTATCCTCTGGTTTAGAAGTTGTCTCTGCATCATTCTTTTGTGAGGAGGTTTGAATATTAATGTTGATCCTTCTCCTCCTACTTTTCTTACCATGACTCTCCTTAGGTGACTCTGGAGTATCCTGGAAAAAATTTCTCACCAATAAATCTTCCCATGTATCCCCTATACTTCTCAAATTGAATTCAACTAGTATTTTCACTAATCCATGATGATACATAGTTGTTTCTATGGATTCAATTTTCTTTTGGACATTTGTAGCAATTCTTCTCAGACTATTTATAAGGAAGAAAGGAAGGTTGACGGTTCCATTTTCTAAAAAAATCATTAATAAGCATATATGGTAAACATACATAAACCCAAATCTTCCTTCACGTGTAATGAATTTTTTCAATATTAACAGCATATTACTTCATTTGTTCTTGAGTGCTGAAATAGGAATTCCCATTCTAAATACTGTAATATCCATACCTGGGTTTCTAACGATCACTTTCCAATATTCAACATGAAATTCCTTGTTTTTAAACCATCTTTCTCCTTGTCTCGACAGCTCTGTTGCTTCTGTATGAAGGATTCTGTGACTGCAAATTTGATATCTCCTATCTCCACGTCTGTGCCATCAAATGACCTTGCAAAAGACTTGGTAACTTCTTTGTGGTAGCCATCAAATTTCTCAATAAAATTTAACCATCCGGCCTTCTGTAGCATCACTTTAAGTTGTGGATACCCCTCCATATACTTTACCCCTATAGGCTCGATCCTGACAATAATCCGGTTAAACTTCAAAATTACTCTCACTACCTATAAAACGAGTGCTATTTAAGAAATGGAATGATTGTGTGTATAGAAATGCTTGCGTGAATATGACAGAAAAACTTAAGAGTTGGAATGTAATAAATAGACAGTAAGGGTTTATAGAGTCATAGATAGGTAGGTCACATCGTTATCTTGACCGTTAAAAGGTGTAGTTGTTGAGGACCATTTGAGTACAGGTTATGTATTTTGAAGCAGAGATTTGTTATGAAAGAATCATTGAGACCGTTTGTCATTAAAGATGGAAGTTATGGCGGAGACATCGTGGCGGTCAAATCAAATGATGGTTGATTAAGGAGACATGTGATTATACATACTATACAAACTTATGTTTTCAAATTGCTTTTTGAAATAAATTTTTGCATTTACCTTTGGAACCTTTACCTTTCACTTGCTAATTTTTTTTATGTTAATCCACAGGTACCTTGAGCATGATTGGTCTTCAAAAATTGATTTTTCTTCAATTCCCTGCATACATGATTTTATTGTGAACTATACATTTGTTCCTGAACTGATAAACAAATTGTAGTTGTAGAATCTGATTAGCTGCAGAACAGAATCAGCTGCAAAATGTGAAACAGAAAGTGAAATATGGCTTATGGATCATGAAAGAAATGGAAATGGCTATGTAAGTTAAATTAAATGATATGTAAGACAAGATGATAAATGAAATGAAGATGGAATGAATACTGAAAAAAGGAAAAAATTATTGATGAAATATTACAATGGGATGAAGTGAAACTGTAAAAATAAAATGGAATGAGGTGAGATGAGATGATGAATGCAGAATCTAAACTGCAGAGTGACTGTGGCTTTTTGTCACTACTTATTACAGAAAGAAAATAGAAAATATAGGGTGTCAAAAACCTCTTATTTTCACCCTATGTTTTCTATATAAGTATGCCAATCAATTATTGGTTTTCAACCTTATACAATTTATTATTATTATTATTTTATTTTTTTCATAGGAAAAATAAAGACTAAGTTAGTGGAGAAGAAGGATTCTTCTTCACTAACTTCATTTCAGAATTTTCTTGGAAAATATTAATGAACTCCTCTTTTCAAATTGGTTTCTGATATATCTTTAATCTATGACCATTCACAAGAAGAGGGGTGTTTCTTTCATCTATTGTTCTTTTCCTCACTTCTCCATTACTAAAGATTTTTTCAATCTCATATGGCCCAAGCCAATGAGTTTGAAACTTCCCTTGAAAATCTTAAAACTTTGAATCAAACAATATCGCCCAATCTCCCACTTGAAACCTCTTGTCCTTGATATATTTGTCATGCCATTCAGCCCTCTATTGTTGGACTATACTAGTCCTTTGAATTTCTTCTTGCCTGATTTCATCAAGTTCATTTAATTGTTCTAGCCTATGCTTTTGTGCCTCTGATAAATCTAGTCATAGTTGGACTATCATCTTGAAAGTTCTGATTTGGAACTCTATAGGGAACAGGACTTGTTTCCCATAAACAATTTCATAAGGTGTATGTCCCGTTGTGTTCCTCCATGTAGTTCTGTAGTCCCATAAGGCTTCAGGAATCCTTTCTACCCAATCTCTTCTATGTAGATGCACAGTCTTGGTGAGAATCCTTTCAATCACTTTATTTGTAGATTCCACTTGACCATTTTCTTGTGGATGATAAGGAGTAGATTTCCTATGTTGTATCTTGTATTCTTCCACAAGCCCTTCCACCATGTTAGATGTAAATTTAGATCCCTGATCTATCACAATTTCTCTTGGAACACCAAAACGAGTGAAGATGTCCTCAAAAAGAAAATTAACTACAGATTTTTCATTAGCAAAAGATAATGTTGTGGATTCTACCCATTTAGTGACATAATCAGTGCATAGTAATATATACTTCTTCTGCTTAGATGGAGGATTAATTGGTCCAATAAAATCTAAGGCCCACTTTTCAAAATGTTTGATGAGTACCTGAATTTGTAATGGAATTTCATTTGAGGGAGTAGGTTTCCTACCCTTTGGCAATTGTCACATCTCCTGACATATTCTTTAGCATCTTTGAAGATGGATGACCAATAATATCCTAAAGAAAGGATTTTATAGGTTGTCCTCTTGTCAAAAAAGTGTCCACTACACGGCTCATCATGACATGCCTTAAGAATCTCAGGCATTTCATCTTCCCTGTCACACCTTCTGATCATAAGATCTGGACCTGTTTTATACAATTCATTAGTGATCCATGAAAACCTTGCACTTTCTTGAATAATCTTTCTTTTCTCTCTAGGAAACAAATGTGAATGTAACTTCCCTGTGACCAAATAGTTAGCAATATCTACAAACCAAGGAGATTGAGTAGTTACTGCAAAAAGATATTCATTAGGAAACTTATCTTCAACCGGAGAATCTTCTTTGATATTCTGAATCCTGTACAAGAAATCAGCAATTGTGTTTTGTTTTCCAGGTCTATCTAGCACAGTAATTTTGAATTCCTTCAAAAGTAAAAGCCATCTTGTAGCTATACCATTATTAATAGGCTTATTCATTAAATATCTAATTGCAGAGTGATCTGTATGAGCAAATGTTTCATAGCCTGTTATATAGTGTCTGAACTTGTTAATTGCATGACCAACAGCTAAAAATTCCTTTTCAGTCACAGTATAATTTAACTCAGTGGGAATCAAATTCTTACTTGTATAGTAAATGTCATAAGGAATCAAATATTTTTGTCCCAATACAGCTCCTAGAGTTGTATCTGAAGCATCTGTTGAAATATGGAAAGGGAGTTTCTAATTTGGACCTCTTAAAATGGGTGCTTCAAAAAATTTTATTTTTAAGGTTTCAAATGCCAATTGGCAATCAGAATTCCAATTGAATTCACAATCTTTGGTAAGCAATTTGAAGAGTGGGAATGCTATTTTAGTGAAATTTTCTATAAACATTCTATAGTATCCTGTAAATCCTAGAAAACTTCTAACATCCTTTTGGCAATTTGGAATTGATAATTTAGAGATAACTTCAACTTTACATTTTTCAACTTTAATCCCATCTCCTGAAATGTGATGTCCTAAAACAATACCCTCTATAAACATCATAAAAAAAATTTCATGGCTTAGTGAAACATTTGTTTCTTTACATCTTTTAAGAACTTTTTCCAAATTTTCCAAAGTTTCTTCAAATGTATTCCCATGGACTATAAAATCATCCATATATACCTCTACACAATCATGTATTAGATCAGAAAAAATCCCTAGTACTGCTCTTTGGAATGTTGCAGGTGCATTACATAACCCAAAAGGAAGTACTCGGTAGGCATAAGTTCCCCATGGACAAGTGAATGTGGTTTTATCCTGATCTTCAGGTGCTACCTAAATTTGATTATAACCACTAAAACCATCCAAGAATGAGAAATACTTCTTGCCTGCTAATGTATCGAACACTTGATCAATAAAAGGAAAAGGAAATGATATTTAAGGGCTGGTTTATTCAATTCTCGATAATCAATGCATACCCTCCATTTACCATTATTTTTAGGCACAATTACCAAAGGAGAAACCCATTTGCTATCTAAAATTGGGTAAATGAAGTTTACATTCAGTACTTTTTGGAGCTCTTCTTTCACAATCTCCCTAAGATTTGGATTCATCCTTCTCTAAGGTTGTCTGATAGGTCTACTATTTTCCTCAATGTAGATATGATGGATACAAGTCTTAGGATAAATGCCTTTCATATCGATGTATTCCCATGCAAATGCAGAACAATGTTTTTGTAATGTTTTGATTAGCTCTTCTTGTTGTAGATTCTCCAAGTTTTTGTTTATTTTCAATGTCCTACCTGGAAAAATTTCAATTGTAGAGCTACCAATGTCTTCCATAGAATAGAGATACATCTACCTAGATGACAAATATTCAACATTATATTTTTCTTGAAATTGCTCATGGTCATATTCTGAAGATGATTCAAAATTTTCCAATGTATTTAAAATTTGACTATCTTCACTAATATCTGAAATAGTAAAGAGAGGCTGAATATCATCTTCGTCATCAATCCATTCTTTGTCATCTCTTTCTGTGATTGCTTTTTCTGGAGGATATAAAGTAAATTTTTTTGTTAAATTACCATCAGAAATATACATGTCACCAGATCTACAGCTAATAAAAGCATCAGTTGTAGCCAGCTAAGGTCTTCCTAATATGAGTGGATGTCCTCCTAAAATGTTCTTTGGAGTTAAGATCACGAAATCAACAGGGTATTCCCAAGAATCTAAGGATACTAAAATATCTTCTAACACTCCATCTGGTTTGATTACTGATCTATCTGCTAGTTGTAGTAAGGTAGGTGTGTAGAGAAGATTAGGAAGCTTGAGCTAATCCATAGTTTGTTTGCTCATGATGTTTATTGTTGCCCCTAAGTCAATAAATGTATTTGGAATTTCAATTCCATTGATATGTGTTTTGACCATTGGACTTCCTGGATCCACATATTTTTGTATGGCAATTTTTCCCATCATCATGTCTACTATTTTTCCTACCAAGTGAATTCTTTTTGTTTCCTTTGTTTTTCTTCCTGGTTTCCTTATGCTCAACTCCTTTATTGTTTTCTCTAGAATTGGAATTTATTTAATGGCTTGTAGCAAAGGGTTTTTGATACAGACATTCTTCAATTCATCTAGAAAATCATAATTGGGCAACATAATCTTTTTTTCTATTCCTCTATCAATTTGTAATCTTTCAGTAAAAGGAGGTGTAGAAGTAGATGTTGGTTGCTCATTAACAGGAGTTGTGTTCACTGATTCTTTTTGTTTTTCTTTTCAATGTTTTGGTTTTGGAGAGATGTTCCCTCAAAACTTTTATTGACATTTAGGGAATCTTCCTCATAACTGTCATGTTCCTAAATAACTACAGAAGGTCTTTCCTTTTCTAATATCCTCCCAGATCTTAGTTGAACATCATTAAGATCTAGAGGAGTACTCATATAAGTTGGAAATTGTTTTCCTTCTACCATGTAAGCATTCTGAGGGTTTTTATTGTTGGGGTTTGGTAATGGTTGGGCAAGTAGCTGATTTGGTTTTTGCTGAAATGGCGATAAGAGTTGAGGATTTTGGTTTTGTTGTGGAGATTGTTGTGGAAATGGTAATGAAAGTTGAGGGTTCTGATTTTGAAGTTGTGGCTGCTGATTTTGTTGTTGGATGTGTGGGGGAGGATAATTTTGATATGATGGAGGATATTGATAATATTGAGAAAATCTCCCATAAGGATTTTGTACTCCTTATGCCCATGGTTGAGATTGATATTGAGGTTGAGGCCAAGGTTGCTGCGAAGAATTCCAATTTGGTAGGGGCTGAAGATATATTTGATTGTTAAATCCCTGATTTTGTGGCCCCTGCCAAGGTCTTCTACCAACAAAACAAAGAGGTTCTGTAGAATTTGGGATTGTTTCCTCTTGAAAGACAGCCTTAAGACCTGGAATTGAACGACAACCCTTGGTCTCATGGCTTTCTGAGAAAATCATACAAGTTTCTACAACTTTTTCATCTAAACAACATTCTCTTAGAGCATGTTTTTTTTTCATTTTGGAAAAAAAAATGGCTAAATCATCAGCCTTGGTTCTCTGCTTGTTTTGTAATTTGGGGGTTTCTATTTGCTCACTAAGACTCCCTAGAATGTCAGTTTTAAATTCATCAAGCATATTACCAATTTCTGCCCTACTTATAGATCCAGTTGTAGATTTATTTACTCTAACAACAGAAGGATCTCTTGGACCTTTCCCAATTTTGGATTTCCCTCTTGAGAGATGAACACATAATTCTCCTATATCATTTAATGGGAGTTCAGAGATATCTCCCTTCCCCATCATGTTAAGGATATCTATCCACTCAGCTCTAATGGTCTTTAATAAAAGAGCTTTCAAGGTATCTTCATCTAAATTATCCATTTTTGCTCTTTTCAAATTATAGTTGAATCTCTCAATCAAATCCTCTAAGTTTTCATCCTCTCTTTGCATCATTTTAAACACTTCATCTTTAATATTGGTAGGCATGCAATAATCCAAGTACCTATCCAAAAACGGTTTTTTCATTTCATTCCATGTTCTAAGGGACTGAGTGGCTAACCCCATGAACCACTTCAAAGAAGCTCCTTTTAGTGTTGAAGGAAAAAATTTGAGTTTTTGAGAGTCTTCTAGATAATCATAGGTTTTGCACAAGATTTCAAACTCAAATAAGAATGTTTCAGGATCCTCACTTTTTAACCCATGGAAGTTTGGGAGGGCAGAAGGTGATATATTTTTCATGGTGGCATTTGTTTCCTCATCCACTATAGGGAATCCAAAAGAATTATCTATTTCCCTATTTCCTCTACCTCCTCCATTGTTTCCTCTACCTCTTCATCTGGTTCTTCTATTAATGGGATATGGGAGAGAGGTTCTACTTCTTCTTCCTCACCAGGTATTACTAATTCTTCAACTAAAATGGGCTCTCCTGTGGAGGTGAAAAAAGTTATTCCTATTGTTGGAGATTCAAATTTTTTCTCCTCTAGGGCTGGCTTGGTAGTAGGAGTTTTTTTTTATTGAATATCAGCCTCTGAAATTTCAGGTGTTCTATGGTTGGGAGTATGAGTTTGGGATGGAGGTGTATATTTCTTTGTTCTTGGTGGAGTAGGTGGTGTTCTAGGAATTGAACTACTACCCCTAGCTATAAATCTACCCCTAGAGTCTCTTTCTCTATGCATATCATTTTTTTTCTTTGAATGTAAGAGATAAGACTACCAAGTTACACTTCCCCCGTAACGGCACCAAAATTTTTGGTCAATTTAGTGTCCTAAATTTCTCTACATAAATTATCAATCCGGGTATCGTAAACTGATGAAGTGTAGTGCATTGTTTGTGCTAGCTAACCCTTCTTACTTCGTTGTTTTTGTATTTTATGTTGTTTTGGGGGGGGGGGGGGGTGGTTGGTCTTTTAATCCTTAATGATTTACAATGTAATTTCATAACTTAAATCTAAGAAAGACTTGGAAGCAAAGCTAAGAAAGAAATGAAAACAAAGTTTCTATTATTGTTTTATCATTATTTCCAAATCATGAATTTAAGACTGAAAGTGAAATTTGTGACTGATGTCTAAATAATTATAGAAATAGAACTAAATGAAATATTTAGTTACTTTGCCTCTAAATTTTGGGAGAAAGTCTCCTTGGGATGACATTTGAGGAATTTTGTACTTCATTAATCTAAGAGAAAACAAATACAGAGATGCAGAAATGACTCATTGCATAAATGAAATGTTCAACCACTTAGTTAAGGATGAAATATCAACTTGAATGGTTTTCCATAAACATTCATTAACACCATGAGTTAGTAAACTAAAAATTAAATGGCAAAAGACAGTAAATGACATTGATCAATTTAATTGAGAATTTAAACTAGCAAAACAGTGAATGAAGTAACTATTCAACAGTGTATCCTTATCATTCTTCAATCCTACTTTCATCCTGAAACAAGATTAGTTTTTAATTGAAGAAACAAGATTACACCATTGATTTCTATATTCTAAATTATGAACATTATTAATAAGAAAATGATGGAAATTGCATTATAAACATTGTTAGTAAGAAAATGATTATAAACACTGTGAAAGAAAATGATGAATTTACAGTTAACAAGAAGAAGAAAAAAATGAAATGAAACCTTCTTCAGTGCAGGGGCCCTCTGCAACTGATTAGGCTACGCTTTCTCAATCAACTCCAAGAAAACTCCTTCAGATTTTCATAAAACATGTGGTCTTCATATTAAAAACAGGGACACAAAATGCCCAAAAATTATAGAGTCTAGAACTTTGATTTCACAATAAAACTATCACTATTACCACTAACTCGTTCGGTCCTTTACACAGGCATTTATAAGAAAAATTATATAACTATTTGTGGAGAAAAAGATGCTACAACCAAACACGTAGAAGACAGATATGCGGAATTTCTTCCTCGGCTACTGGAGACATAAATCCAAGACATGGTGGTTGTTGGATTCGGTTGTACACGTGGCTGTTGGAGTCTGTAGGTACAGGTAGTTGTTCCGGATAATGCTTCCAGCACTGTGAAACGTGTTAATTAACCACAAAACATAGTCATGTTACCTTCGATCTCTCTGTTTGACTTATCCATTGACCGTAGTCTTATGCCATCTTCTTTGTCGACCTGGGCTAAGTGAATAGGATAGGGTCCATGTCACAATGATTTTCAAGCTTCCCATGTAGCTATTTTCTCCTTCTAACACTTGGAACCTATTAGAGCATGAAGGTAGTTGCGGAACAACCGATTAGCTACAGAATAGGATTCGTTCCATAGCTAATATACAAAAATTTATTCAAATAGAAAAACATAAAAGCATAACATGTAAATCACTAAATGTCCTCCTCAAGACAGTATATACCGGTCATTGGTGACGAGAATGCCTCTTTCTTATGGAAAAACAAAGAAAAGGAATGAGAAGAGTTGCTAGGGAAAGAGTAATTTTGAGGCTCAATAATCACCATTAACCCCATAAGGGATTATCACTAATCGTATAATGAACCACCAGTATACTCGATGGATTTTTTTCTACAAGAATTTGATCTATAGTTTAATTATCCTAAGAGCAAAAAGGCACTCATCTTGGATGAGTTTATCATAAATCTCCCAACAGATATGGTGAGACTCTCTCGTTAATGAGGCTTTTCCCTATGAACATCTATTTTTAGTATCAACGGACGACCCTTGGTATGGATAGATATGGAGTCATCCTCCTCTTTTTACTAACTCAAAAGTTCAAACCCGAGCTCACCCATGATGATCGGAGGCACATACGCCACTAGGCCCCCTGCTACCTCCTTTTCGGGGATGGCCTCTATCAACGAGGCATCGACACCATCCTATGTTGATTCATCAATCACCAACAAGTTGAGCAAGCCTTAAATTATTACCATAGCGGGGCTTGTGACAGCCACCTCTCGGGGATGTCCATCGCCAAAAAAATCCTTCGTGCGGGTTATTTCTAGCCCACCCTCTTCCACGATTGCATACAGGCAGTCAAAAGATGTGAGTGACACCAACAATACACTCATAAGGAATGAGCACCACCCACTCCCTTACATCTAGTCATCATGGTCGGTCCCTTCTGCAAGTGTGGTGTCGACTTCATGACCTATAACCCTCCATCATTGGGCAACAACAAATACATTGTGGTTGTCATGGACTATTTCACCAAATGGACAGAAGCAATTCCCACATATAATAACACCACAAAAACTGCAGCATGGTTTTTCTTCAACCATGTCATAACACGATTCGGTGTTCCCAAGGAGTTGGTGTTAGACCATGGTAAACATTTCAAGAATGAAATATTTCAAGATCTATCCCAACACATTGTTTTCTCACACGAAATTTGCTTCACCATACTACCCATAATCCAACGGTCAGGTAGAAGTTGTCAACAAGATTCTCAAAACCATGTTACAGTGCATGGTGAACACTCACAAAACCAATTGGCACCATATGGTGGTCTCATCCTTATGGACATACTGCATAGTGGTCAAGGCATCTATAGGGTTTACACCCTTCCAACTAGTATATGGTATTGAAGAAGTACCTCCCATTGAGTGTAAGATCCCTACCTTACACTTGGTCATCAAGCTTTTAACTAACCCCAAACATTTGGAACAAAGGTTAGTTCACCTATATCTTTTTGATGAAATTCGAAGAGAATCCCCCCATAATAATGAAGCACACAAGAAGATGGCCAAGGCCTCGTTTGATCGCAACATCACCCCTTGGACATTCGTCGAGGAGGAGTTAGTCCTCTTCTACGATGTTTCACAAGAAACGGTAGGACTTGGGAAGTTTGAAACCCTGTGGAAGGGTCCATACATCATCAAAAAATTACTCCTTAAGGGGGTATACATCTTGTCAGAGCTCGATGGGACTTGCCTAAAATATCTCTTCAATGGTCTCTACCTCAAAAAAATTCACCCATAAAATGCTAGAATGTACATATATGCACCATGAATTTTTTCTTATGATGATCACCTCATCATGGTTTCACTCTAAACATCACTCTCTCATCATATGTCATAGGTGGATCATTTGCCATCCTATCACCATGGATTTGCTGACGGTGCATCTCAATGGTTGCAAAACCTCGCTGCTACAACCTCGGCCATATACTATCCTCATCGGACACCTCGTCTCTCTAACAGACTTTGTATCTGTTTAGCCACCAACAATCAAGTTGAATATGATGTCTTCATAGGTATCTTGGTCAATTCCCATCACTTAGGTATTTTTCACCTGCATGTATTCCTTGATTCCCAGTTGGTTTTATCGTAGTTGAGCAAGACCTTTCAGGTTCGTGATTCACACATTTTTCATAAGTATATGCATGCACAAAGGTTAGCTCGAAATTTTGATCATATCACATTTACACATATACCCAGAGATAAAAATCATATAGATAATTTCATGGCTAATAAAAATCTAAGGCTGGCATATCACATATATATAACCATCAAGATACATAAACCATGATCATAATATCCATCTCAAACAAATGTAGAAATACATCAAAAAGTATAGATGCATATAACACATCATAAGAGCCGCCAAAAAATCATCTCGTATATACATATCAAAAATTATATATGAGTACAAAAATAGCCATATAATCCACTAGCCCACGACCAAGATAAATAAGTCAAAAAATATAGGGGATCATCCTCATAATGGGTGCCTGCCCTAGTGCATACATAGTATCATCAAAAATCTAAACCCACAGGTCTCTCTAGTGCTCTTGTGGACCAATATCTATTCCAATAGCCAAAATGGGACCAACCGTAGCCATTGCCATAGCTATACAGCTCAAAACTGGTTGATTCACTTGCTCAAGCGACATTTTCATCTCCACGACGACCTCCTCCAACCCCACCCAACCCTCGATGGGAAACCCTCTAGTCAGGGCCTTTGCTTTACCCCAGGTGTCTCGGTAACTTTGTAGCTTGACCTCTATACCTACCAATTGTGCCTTTGTAGCCTCGACATGCTCACGCCACCGCTCTGCATCCCTGACCACCATTGCACTCCTACCCTCACTAGAGGGTCCACCAATCTCTAACCAGCACCGCTACATCAGCCGCTCAAGCCTAGAAGGTGGCCTCGTGTCCCTCAGTCTCTGGGTCATGGATGTCGCCCCTGTGACATCCATGCAGCTCGAGTCATGGCCTGCCATGTAGGCCAGTGGTCACCCCCATGGCCCTGAATCTGCAAGTAAACAAACATGGTATCATCATCATCATATATAAAAGCCATACCTACACATGTAAAAAATATATGCAAATGCGGAAAACAAAAACTCTCATACCTGTTGGTCCCCAGGCATCACCTAGAGGAAGCCCCATTTCTGGATATCCCCAGAAGTCCACACCATGGTAAGGGAGATCCAAAATCAACTGAGGATTTGAGTTAAACCAATCCCCCACTGTAGCATTCCAATAACGCCCCGCAGCACCACCACCAGCTTATGGCATCGCAAATGCCCATCGTCGCATACGAGGATCCTTAATAAGTCACGCTGACACTGCTAGAAAAATATGTAGTATCACAACCCTCTTGTACATGATGTTGCATAGAACACTCGCATAGAAAAATCTATAAAGAGTGCCATGCTACACCTATGTCAATTGGGGCGTCATGCCCCTGTATAAAAAATGAGCCCAATCAAATAAATGGCCCACCTGCAACTACTGAAGGACCGCTATTTGTGGAATCGGTACTCTGTGAAGGGATTTTGACCCTGCCAACAATCATCGCCAGAGCAGCCTGCTCAACTAGATCCAAAATAGCAGCAATCCTGATGCAACCCTCCTCATACGGGTTAGGCCCGAAGTGAGCCTCACCCTCACCCTCCACCCAATGATGGATATCTGCATTCCCTCCTAAGGAAATTATAAAATAATAGTGGAAATAATAAAATAAGATTATATTACATCATCAAATTTTAGAGGGAAAAAAGAAAAAACTATTTTTTCAACTCATGTTTTCAACTTATCTTCCTATGGGTTTACTCAAATTTTGAGCACCAACACTTATTGGATGCAAAATTTGATTCTTCATCCAAGGAGTACCTATGTTGCATACTTTTGATGGACCGTACTACATGAAAAATGAGAAATACATGAAAAATGTGATTGCAATCATGTTTTTTCATGTATTTCTCATTTTTCTTGTAGCAAGGTCCATCAAAAGTTTGCAACATGTGTACTCTTTGGATGAGAAATTGGATTTTTCATCCAACAAGTACGCCCGCTCGAAATATGAGTAAAACCTTAAGGAGATATGTTGAAAATACGAGTTGAAAAAATATTTTTATTATTTTATTATTTTTTAATATTTTTACTTTTTTACTCCAAAAATGGCGCATCATCCCCCATGTTTGACATCATTATCTTCAATCCTATTAGTTCTTATAAAGTTTATTGTGGTTGTACATTTTTCTCAGGAGGCCCATTTTAGACCTGAAAATTCCCCTAATGCCTCGGTCCAGTTTTCCATAGCCACTCATATCATCAACTCTCATTACCATGCCTTATCTGACCCACACTATTACAGTTTGTTTACATCTCATATTGATTCCCGACACATCATGTCAGGAGGTTAACGCTCCTTTCTTATTGACTTCAACAATCATATTCCAAGATAGAGGCAGTGCCTTGGATACTCCCCACTCGAAGGGATATCCTTGGGTGGAACAATGGGAATCAATATTGCCCATTAATGCCATCGGTACCCTTGAAATTTGACACCAACATAATTTTTCATGTCAAGGTGGTGTCATACTTAACGACCGTTGCAATTCTTTCATTTAGTCGAATACCCCTGCATCACTGAGCACCTCATTCAATGGTGCTCACATCAAAATACGAGGCAGGTACCCAAATTCGAAGACCCATGCATACCTCAGCACCTCATTCAATAGTGCTTCACCTTTTATATGCATGGGGGAACCAAATTCTGTCTATTTGTCCAAGAAGCACCGTGGAGGGTGTCAGCAGCTATCATCATTAGCCATCAGCATCTCAACCACCATAACGTTGATGGGACAGGACCATTCCCTATCTGATTGTAATAATTCAATACCATTCCTCATAACGAGCATGGGACATGCCTGTCTCATATAGACAGTTTTACTCTTTAGGTTTTCATCAGAGCATGGTTATCATTTATACTCAGCCAAGAGATTTCTCTACTCATCTCCATAACAAGTTATCCTCCCTCTCGAAAATTTGATTAGATTCTCCGTCAGAATAGAAAATGTGATGTATTTCGGCTATACGTTTTCTCCTAACCTCATACATCTTGGGGAAATTGTTAACACTAGAAAATCATAAACATGTTCGAACAATCCAAAAGATGCTAAAAGACATCTAGCAGAATGCACAAGTGAATATTTTCTAGTTGAATACATCATGAAGTTTAAAAATAATAATTTATCCTAAAGGTTTAAAGTTTGTAAAGATAAAGAATTGAGGACATCGCGGCTATTTCTTTGATAGTTTCACACGCGCGGAATATCCTTCAAAAGTCATGCAGTCAAAGAAACAAATGACTCAATGATTCGGGACCACTCCACACACTTGGAACTGATTCCCTGATAATATCCCAGTCCAGGACAGCAGAATTCGAGTCACCCTGAAGATATGCAGCCCTCAATGGAATCATCTTGTCCTACTCATGTGCCATTATCACTTATGAACTAAGAGAGGGAAGGACTCAAAAAATTATATATAAACAAGCCATGGGAGAACCAAAATATGGGACATTGTTATGCTGGCCAAATTTCTATCAAAGCAAACCACCATTCCATTGTTGAAGCAAAACAAAGTAAGAGGACTAGAATGTTATCCATATTACTTCTAAGCAATCCATTGTCTTAGTGAAAAAAGAGGAATCCACCATTGGAGAGTATTCATACTTCTTTGAGAGAGAGGAGAAACTTGCAAAGAGGTTGAGGAAAAGAACCCCCCTTGCTGAGGATTTTTTAGCACCATAGCTCAAAGAATTATCTTCAAGTGTCTAAGATTCATCTACTGTATTCAACCTCTACTACCAGTAGTCAATAAAGGGAGAATTTTCCATTTGACTTGTTTGCTCCATTGAGAATTGTTTTTGTATTTAGCTCTTTGTTTTAGTTATGTTTATGTATGCATTGTTTTCACTATTTACAATGTTGTGTTTATCTAAATTTGTCCACTAATAGCACCAACTTTGTTTTTGATCCTTTACAGGGAACAATCAACTATTAAGGAGGTGTCTTTTGGTACACCATTGCCACAAAAACACTACCACAATCCTAATCTCATGAGTGCTCAAATATATAATAATTCCATCCTAGAGCTCATTCTCACACTCACCTTTGGAGCTCTATTCATTTTCGTGAGCACAAGGAGCTTTTGGTCTCAATAGCGCTACTTTTCCCGTAAGTTTCTCAACTGTCACTTTTTACCACTTTTGCTTTTTATTTTGTCACTTTTGCTTTCATAAGTGTCATTTTTTCATTATTTTCTTATAACAAGTGTCATTTTAACTATTATTATCTTATGCAACTATTGTTTTAGGTTTTTACACTTCTTTTATAGTGACATTTTGCATTCCTTGCCTTTTTGCCTACTAGTAATTATTGTTATTGGGTGTATTTATGAATGCTTGTCCTTTTACTTTAACCATATTTCTCACTTTATGTGAATGTTTATTTGGATAGATCCCGAGCATCTATATCATTCCTCCCTTTAGTTATCATATCTTGAGCCTTGCTCTCTCTTAGAAAATTGTGCAAATCCCGAGGCTTCCTTCACTCCTCAACTGCACATTGCACAATCCTAGCCACCAGAAGTTCCCTCTTACCCTCTGTGACTGCACACTGTGAAATCCCAGGGGCCCATTTGTGCAGTACGCATTCCGAGCTAGCAGTGAGGCCCCTCTTGTCCACTATCATTGTGAACTGCACAATCAGGAATCCCCTCTCCAATAGCAACTGCACATTGTGCAGTCTCAACCCACAATCCCTCTCTCTGTTGACCAACATATGTAAGCCCCTCTCAGTCATTGTGTAGTGTGCATTTCCAGTGACCGGTGAGTCTACCTACCTCCCCCTATGCTCAAGCATTGCACAATCCATCTCTCAATGGTTGTCTTTTGTTTATGATTGATTGATAGATTAGCTGATATTTTTTAGGACTAACTTGTTATTGCCATGAGTGCATATGTTTCACCAAGTATTGCAGATTTCGATCACAATGGTATTTCATCATCCACTAGCATCATTCCTCCCTACACAAAGAAAGGACCATCAAAGGAGGCCACATAAAGCAGTACTAAGGATGCCACGGACAATACCTTAACAGGAGTGCCCATCCTGTTAGATACTTAATGCTTCATTGATAAATTTTCCACCGTCAGATGGATAACCATCAAATATATCTTTAATAGAAAGGGTTTCTCAGAGGATCTTGAAGATAGGGAAGTTTGTGTGAACGTCTAGAAGTCAAGGTTCCACAAATTTTCTTGCAGGTATCCTGCCTTATCTTGTGTTGATGCTATCAAATGGGTATCGTAGGGTCTAGAAACCAAGAACATGGTGCTTAATAGTGTTAGTGGGCATCAGCTTGCATCTTATCTGCCACGTGATTTGCATTCATACTACAAGTTTCCCAAGCCTGAGCCACACTTGAATTCCTAGTT
Organism: Pinus tabuliformis; assembly: GCA_031772625.1. Classification (NCBI taxonomy): domain Eukaryota; kingdom Viridiplantae; phylum Streptophyta; class Pinopsida; order Pinales; family Pinaceae; genus Pinus; species Pinus tabuliformis. The sequence continues at coordinate 260,662,247 of CM062813.1, read as the reverse complement.
TTATGCAGCTTAGGGTTATTTGGACACAAGGGAAGTGATTAAGTCATGGTTTCCAGAACTGACTAAGTTTCACCAAAAGCCAGATGATATCTATAGGATCAAGTCCCTTAGGAAATTTTATCAGTATCTGATGGCTATGAGTTGTAGGATATATGAGAGAAAGAACACTAAATTATGTGATGAAGCTTGGATCTTCATGCTTTTTCCACTTGTCAAAGAAGGAAAAGTATTCAATTGGATAGACTTGTTGGCCAAGTAGTTGAAGATTAATGCAACTAAGGCAAAAGAACCATCAAGAGGCAAGTAATTGCAGTTTTACATGTTCGCCTACTTACTAGATGGTATTTGTGCTCGTCCTCAATTCCCAGGGCTAAGTTGGACGTGGACCCCAATAGAGATCCCTATCAATGTTTATTGCAGTTTAATGTTAGAGTACAACTACAGAAGTGTTTACAAAAATATTTTTAAGCACTTATTCATGGTACTATATCTGATTCTCTTTGAAGTGGGAGCCCCTTGCATGTCTCATGAGGTTAGAATAACAGTTGCAAAGATAGCAGATTGTTTTGCCTCACCTCAAGGAACATACCTTAGAGTATTTGGTTCTCAGATGCTCCCACATCTCATGCCAAGGTATGCAACTGATAAGGTAGTCATGCAGGAGATCAGATACCAACTTAGCACAGACTTATCTTAGTTTTTGTAGACTAAGAAGAAGGAACCTTGGCCTTCCTTTCATTTACAAGTGGGATCCTATGAGCTCAAGAGATTGAAGGTTGCATAAACAAAAGTTGACGAGCTTATTTTCCTTAAGCTTGGTGAGATAATTTTTCACATATATGATCTAGGGGGTGTGTGAAAACAACATTGTGCTAACTTACATTTTGCATGGCCTTATGAGTCTTATTCTAGGGAAGAGGGAGAAAATATAAATAATTGGTACAATGCTTCCCGAGAACATGTTCCATATGACGAGACAGGCCCTTCCCATGCGGCTCATGAGCATGATGTTGACCTGGAAGGGAATTAGCGGGAAGTTCCCACTCTAATTAGCATTTCCAAGGCTAAGAGGAAAGTGTTCATAATCCTGAGGCAGAGAAGAGCCAGAAATTAAAATTGGATCCTTTTATTACTAAAGGGGCTACTGAAGAAAAAAAGAGGAGAAAGTAGCTTGAGGAATCAAAGAGGAAGTATCAGGAAGAAAAATAGAGACAATAGGAAGAGCGGAAGTATAAAGAAGAACAGTTACATAAGGAAAGAGAAATGATGCAAAGAAGACAGGAACAATTAAGAAAGAAAGAAGAAGAAGAAACTAGGAGGAAGCAACAAGAGGAAATATGGATGAAACAGAGAGAAGAAGAAGAACGGAAAAAACAGTTTGAAAAGGAAGATCAGAAGAAGTAGCTAGAAGAAGAATAAATTTGGAGTAAGTAGGATGAAGAGTTTGCAAGATAGATAGAAGAAGAGATGTAGGCCTGGGACATAGATCCTAGATAGGAGGAGAAAGACCAAGAGGTAGAAATCATGACTATTGCATAGCAGACTAGGTATCATCCTCCACCCCTTACTGGTGGCCAGGTAACATTTAGTGAGATGGGAATCTCTCCTCCACCAGATGACTTGGTCATGGATATCTCCAATCTCACCTTCAATCAGTTGAAGAAAAAAATAGTATAGGAGAGGCAAAGGTACTTTCAAAATGACATTGTCTGTCCTATTTCCATCCACACAGAGAAGGTAATTATGCCTAATACAAGGAAGAATCTAAGAATAGTCACAACAGCTAATGCAACCTTTGTGTGAGATACCAAAGTAAACTTTGATTTCTTGATGAAATAAAATGAAGATCAGCAAATGAGTTGACTTTTGCAAGGAAAAAAATCAATCATCTCCTCGTTAAAAATCATAGGTTGTCTTTCGGCAATTCTAACAGGGTGGAGCTACAAGAAGTAATATTTGAGGAATTTCATCCATTGGGAGACACGATGCAACAACTATATGAGGAAATGATCACCCTTCATAAGGTGGTAGTGCCCTTTTATATAATGCAAAATAGGTCACGTGAGAATGTAAAGGTATTAAAGATAGTTTATGCAACTATTGATGTGATCTAAGAATGGGGCACTAAGAATAGAGATGCACTAGAATATTTAGTCAGGACGATAAGGCAGGATGTTTAGTTGGAAAGAGTTGAGGTTGGGATGCTTATACAGGGTAATAAACAACTCATTACTTATGTGGCCAACACCATAACTGCCTACTTGCGACTATGCCATGGGTTGGACTCCTTCATAAGAGTGCACCATATACCTTCCATTGGAGTAGTTGTGGAAACAAAGGGAAGAAATGTTATCAGTTAAGGAATTGAACAATACTTGAGTAGTCTGAGGCATGTAACCACTAAAGAAGATTTGGAGATCACAAGGCAGAAGATTCAACCATTTGTAGTCTGGCCTATAAAGTTGAATATGAAGTTGTTCTTATTATTATGAAACTTGTTCCAAAACTATATATTTGGATGCAACTGAGGCAAGAGTAAAATATAAGCGAGATCATCCATCAAAGTTTAAGGACATAACAACACAATACAAAGCTTGGTACCAATATGTCACAACATAACTAAAAGAAGAAGTTATCAAGTTATATTTTTCTCAAGCTCAAGCATAATGTATAAAGTTTTGTCTTATTAGGCTCTAGCCACATTTTGTCTTATGTGATTTTGTATTTAGAAAATAATAAGAAATGTAAATGTAAGTGGAATTCCAAGAGTCAAATAGGGAATATGAAGAGTCATTAGATAGAATAAAGACAAAAGAAGCTCAAGAGTCATGAGGGAGCTCAAAGGTCACAAGAGGAGGTGAAAGGTCACCTCATTTTTTATAAATAAACCCTCATAACTCAAGAAAAGGGCTTGGAACTAAGGATTGGTAGCCTTGTATTCTCTAGCTTAACATAGGAGTGAATATCATTATTTGGACATGCAAGTGGTAACTTCATGTTCCACTACTAGAGCTAGTGTCATATCATTGTATTGTATACTTGGAACTTTCACTAATATTCAGAAGCTTTCAGGGCTAGCACACTTTCCTGCATGTATCGTGTAGATTATAAGATTGTTCTTTAAAGTTTATGGTGTATGTTGTTTCATACATGCTAAATTCAATGAACTATTTTGTTAGCTTTAGTATATATCTTATTGAATGTGTGGTGTACTTTATTTATTATTATATTGTGAACTATTTTGCAGGTTAATTAATGATTCTTTCATATATGTGTGTGTGTCTCTTTTAGGATAGTATTATTACTTTCTTCTAGAGGCTCACTCTTTTTCTGCCTTACATGGAAGAACCTCTTATGTTTTAGAATTTATATTTCACAAAGTCTACTCACTTGTTGTATACCTGAGCTATGTGTATGATTCCTATGTTATTTATTACAGCCAAGGCACATCTATAAGATCTCACAAATGGAAACGAGGCTTGTATTTTTAGATGGGGCTCCTACTCCAAATGATGTGAGGTATAATTGGGACTTTATACTGGGGAGACCCCCTTCCTTGTTGTCGACATCCAGCACCTTCAACAAGATTTGTCACTAGAAAGATGAGCCCGAGAAGTCTAGTTTCAATTTTTCATTTTGAATGGCTTCCTCCCAAATCATAATCCTGGGATATTTTTCTATGGTTGCAAATATGAAATTTCTCGTGCGAATAATTCATAATTTGTCAAATTAAAAGTTTAATGGCAAGGGTGAAACAACCATTCTTAAGCACACCCCACTTTATTGAATTTTGTGAGTATTTTAAAGTTAATTGTGAAGATGTTGCTTGTAGGTTGTCCATTCTCACTCTTGAAGGTCGTGCTAAACAATGGTGTTATACATTACTGACCACCTATATTCATTGTTTCAAACAACTTGTCATGGAGATTCACCAAGATTTTGATAGTTATGATTATCAAAGTGTATATAAGAAGATTGTTCAACTTAGAATGAGATCCGATGAATCTTTGGAAGATTTTCTTGATCATTTTCTTCACTTTTGTTATGAGTTTTCTGAGGAAGACATGGATTAGGATTTTATGAATGAAAAGTTTCAATATTTAATGCAGATTTCTTTGGAACCTCTTGAATCTGAATCTCTTACAAGTCTTCAAGCTTTTCTTTGTCATGGAGAACTTAAAGTTTCAAAGAAAGAATTTATTCAAAGTAGTGTTTCTTCCCCCTCTTTCATTTCTTTATCGAATGAAGCAATCCCATGTACCAATGTCGGGTTGGAAAACTTGGCGATCAGGTTGTGAATCCCCAAGTCCCATGTCCATATTCCCCTCATAATCAAACTTGAATGCATGTTTAAATCTTGAATTTGATTTGATCGATGGCATTTCTTCTTCAAGATACACCTCTTGTTCTCCATCAGATATCCCTTATGATCCTATTTCTCTTGATTCATCAAATCAACCTACTTTACTAGTCTCTTCTGAATCTTATGGTGATCAAGTACAAGATGATGTTGTTGTTCAAGTAGAATAACAAGAGACTCATCATATCACTTCTGATGATTATGTGTGAACTATAGATTTTGAATAAGGATATGTCATTTTAAATGATCTTCCATCTGATTTTTTTTTGTCGCTTATTCATCATTAACTTACTATTCATCACCTCCTGATATGTTTAATGAATTTTCTACACCAGTTTTTCCTTTAAATGATTTTGATCCTCATATTGTTAGGCTTGATCACAATTAGGAGTGGTGCGAAAATAGGGTGGAATCCATTACTCATAATATGATTCATTCCTCATATTTAATATGTGAAGAAGCAGAGTTTGTCTCTCCCTGCACTCAAGCAAATTATTCATTTGGTTCATCCAACCATGAAGCATCCCTAGACTTGAATGTAAAATTGATCGAGCTAGTGGCACTCTTAATCTATTCATTAATATATCTAGTGATGATTTTCCATCTTCGTCCATTGATATTTCCAAGCCACCAGTATTCGATGATTCACTGTTGAATAGTTTGGAAACTTATCAATAAGTCGAGACACTTCATCCCTCATTGATGTTTATTTCAGGACCTCGCGGTTTTGGTAAGATTTATGAACAGGATCAGATCAAAACACCATCACATGAACTAAAGAGGTCGAAAATGTATCTCCTTTCAATTTTGATATTTTTCGCCGTCTTATTTTACATATCATGATTTGATTGTTGAATAGTTAGAGGAATCTTACATAGAAAGCTCTTTCGCTAGTAATAAGCTTCGATATTTCTTAATGTTTGCCAAAATTTAAGATGTATATGGATGTACTTCCATGAGAAGTTGTTGAAATGTGTATGACCATCAAGACATATAGGCAAATTGTTTAACTCGAGTTTTATTTTCATACTTTTCTACTAGTGTATCTGACCTTCACATCCTGGAGCAAGTCCTACCGATTTATCTTTTATCCTTTACATTGTGCTTAAGAATGTCCCCTATCACTCCCACCCTCGCCTTTGCAGGTCAAGAACCACTTATTTGGTTACATTGGAAATTTCAATTTTCATAATCCTAACCTCCCTCTTGTTAGTTTAGGAGTAGGTTTAGTCTAGTTTTCTTTCTTTCTTGGTTTTGATCATCATTCGCCTTTTCCTTTCATGCTTTCATTTCGACTTTGCTTATAACAAGCCATGTATGAGGCTTTGAAAAGGTGTGGCAAAGTTCAAGTGGATATTATAAAACTATAAACATTTGGTAAAGTGTCAATCCCCTTCTTAGTTAGCGCCTTGCATCCTTAACAGTCCATGATAATTAGATGGAAAATATGTTTCTTTCTAAATGAAGCCCTTAGTAGATCTGTGATGCTCGTATCTAAAATAGGATTTTATTCCTTGGGTCGACCTTTATATTTGGTTGGTTTTAACACGTCAGCTCGGTCGAGTAGAGAAGGGAAGGAGAAAACTTAAGCAAGTTATCTCACTTCAAAGGAATATACTTAAAAGTCTCTGTAAAACAATGAACAACCTCTATTACTTGTTAAATAGGTCAGGATCCCTCTTTTTCTCATGGCATTATAAACACCAATAAAACTCCAATGAGCATCAAATTTCTAAAAAAAAAAAATGGGTGAAAGAAGAGAAAGGCATCTTGAGTGAACAAGTGAAGCCAGCAACTTTGTCGGGGTATTGAATAGGATCACTAGCAACGAAGCAATATTGGTGATTCCTTGAAGTGACTCTGTCAGGGTACTGAAAATGCTTATTAGCATCAAAGAAAAACTAGAGATGATATTAAAACTCTAACATATTATATTGGTGTATTTACATATTCCCAACCCCTAATCGAAATAGTTGAGGTTTGGTTAATTCTATGAAAGTGTCAAGTCGATAAAAGGGATGGAAAAGAATACATATTTAATTAATCTAATTAGCGAAACAACGGTGATCTACGATTTGAGAAAATACTTCTCGAAAGCTAGACTAAGTGTGTAAATCTATAACTTAATAGAGAAGTTGGAACTTCACCAGTGTGTTGCCAAGTGTTGTAGCTGCTACTACCCTCCTCCAAATTTTTTCCCGTGTTTTGATTTTGGAGACTCCCTTTTGACCACAAGAACTATCATTTCAACTTATGTCAAGTTTTCTACTTGAAGTATTAAGCATTGCAACTTTGTACCCCTTCATGACAATCATGTAATTCCTTAACTATGATTTACTTATAATAGTACTAGGAACTCCATAATGACAGTCAATGCATGTTGAGAGTAGCCTCTCAACCTATAAATATAGATAAAATACTTTTTGTGAAAACAAGCAAGGTCTTGCCTTGAGGACACTAATTGCATGTCTTTCCCTAAGTGATTGTACAATCCTCTATGACAGTCATTTGCACAACTCCTTTTCAGAGTGAACTGCACACTCCCTTAAGACAGGAAACTACGCAATCAGTTGTGGAAGAAAATTGTGCAACCCCTTGTGATAGTAAACTCCACACTCCACTGAGACAGCCAACTATACAGTCTCTTGAGCTAGTGAACTGCGCAGCTCCCATAGTTAGGAAATTATGCATTCCTTTAAATTAGGAAGTGTGCACTGCCTAAAGATAGTCATGCACACTTCTAATTGGCAATGTGGAACGTGTTTGTAAATTGATTACCTAACATGTGTCAGTTAACTAAGCTTGGATCCTTAATTTTAGGCATGCACATCTGAAACCCTAACCCTAATCTCATGAATGCCCAAATATATGAGAAAACCATCCTAGATCTCATTCGCACATTCATCTTTGAAGCTCTATTCATTTTTGTGAGCACAACGAGCTTTTGGACTCAATTGCACTACTTTTTTGGGTAAGTTTCAAATTATCGCTTTTTGTTACTTTTTCTTTCGCTTTTGTTGCTTTTTCTTTCAAAAGTATCATTTTCTCGTAATTTTATTATAAAAAGTGTCATTTTAACTATTATTAGCTTCTACAACTACCATTTCAGTCTTTTACACTTCTTTTCTAGTGTCGCTTCACATTCTATGTCTTTCCACCTACTAGTAATTATTGTTGTTAGGTGTATTTATGAATGTATGTCCTTTTACTTTCATCATCTTTTCTTTCTTGATGTGAATTCTTGTTTGTATGGATCTCAATCTGATCTACAGCCTTCCTCCCTTCAGTTAGCAGATCTCAAGCCTTGCTCCTATCGAATAAAATTGCACAGATCCAAAGGCTTCCTTCCCTCCTCAACTGTGCATTCCACAATCCTAGTCACTAGAGATTCCCTCTTACCCTCTGTGACTGTGGACTGCACAGTTCTAGGGGCTCAGTTATGCACTGCACATTCCCAACTAACAGTGAGTCCCCTTCTGTAAATTGCAATTGCAAACTACACAGTAAGGAAGCCCCTCTCTAGTAGTGATTTTGTATTGTGCAATATCAGTCTCCAATCCATCTGTTTGTTTACCATCCTTACGTGATCCCCTCTCTGTCATTTTGCAATATGAATTTCAAGTGACCAGTGAGTCACCCTACCTCCCCCTGTGCTCAAGCATTGCGCAATCCCTCTCGTAGTGGTTATATTTTGTTTATGATTGATTGATAGAATAGTTGATATGTTGTGGGACTAACTTGTTATTTCCAATAGCGAATATGTTTCGCTAGGTATTGTGGATCTGGATCACATTTGTCTTTCATCATCCACCAGCACCATGCCTCCCTCCACAAAGAAAGTAGCATCAAAGGAGGTCATAGAAAGTAGTATTGAGGATGCCACAAGCAATAGTTTTATAGGACTGCCAATCCTATCACATAATCAATGCTTCATTAAGTGATATTCCATTGTAACATGGCTAACCATCAAATATGTATTTAATACAAAGGAGTTCTTGGAGGATCTTGAAGATATGGAAATTTATGTGAATATCCATAAGTCAAGGTTCGACAAATTTTCTTGCAGGTATCTTGTTTTACCTTGCGTTGATTCTATCAAATGAGTATTGCAAGGTTTAGACACCAAGAGCATGGTGCTTAACAGTGTTAGTGGGAAGTACCATGCCTCTTATCTGCCACATGACTTGCATTCATACTAAAATTTTCCCAATCCTGAGCAACACTTCAATTCCCAATTTTATGAAGCTTGGGGTTATTTGGACATAAGGGAAGTGATTAATTCATTGTGCAAGAACCAACTAAGTTTCTCCAAAATCCAAATGGTATCTACATGATCAAGTCCCTCAGAAAATTTTATCAGTACTTAATGGGTATGAGTTGCATGATATATGGGCAAAAGAACATTGAATTATGTGATGAAGGCTAGATCTTCATTCTTTATCCACTTGTCACAGAAGGAAAAGTATTATATTGGTCAGACATGTTGGCCCAATAGTTTAAGATTAATGCAACTAAAGTGAAAGAACCACCATGAGGAAATACCACAGTTTTACATGTCTTCCTAATTACTAGATGGTATTTATGTTGATGACCTTATCCTTACTAGTAGTGATCCCAACCTTATAAACCATGTGAAGTCCAGCCTTAAAAAGAAGTTTGAAATGATAGACTTAGGACACTTGCATTATTTTCTTGGTATTCAAGTCTTGCAATCCAAAGAAGGTATTTCCCTTTCCCAATCCAAGTATGCCTGTGATCTTCTACGTCACTTTCACATGGAAGGCTGTAAGTCAACCCCTTCTCCCTTTCAGTATAGAGCCAAACTTTCAGTCACTTGTACTTCCCCTGAAGTTGATGCTACCTTATACCCTCATCTTGTAGGATAAATTTAATTTGTATCTAACCCATACCCATCCTGACCTTTCCTTTGTTGTTGGCCTTATTGCTCGGTTTATGCAAAATCCACATGAAAGTCATTGGAAAGCAGCTAAAAGAATACTTCGTTATGTTTGAGGTACTGTTCAGTTTGGGATTCATTACAGTGCATAAGCATCTCCTCTATTGGTTGGTTTCACTGATTCTGATTGGATTGGTGACCCTGATGATCAGAAGTCTACTGCAGGTTATGTCTTCACTCTTGGTTCTGGACCTACTACATGGGCTTGCAATAAAAAAAGTTCCATTTCTCTTTCTTCAACAGAAGCAGAATATCTGGCGCCGTAGAAGCTAGTAAGGAAGCCATGTGGCTTCATCAGATCCTATCAGAGTTTGGTTTTCAACAGTAGCATTCGACTACACTTTGGTGTGATAATCAAAGTGTCATTCAACTATGCAAAGATCCAGTCCAACATCAGCACAACAAACACATTGAACTACACATGAACTTCATCATAATGCTCATTCATGACCATGTTCTTGAAGTGCAATATTGTTCAACCGATGATCAAGTTGCATGCATCTTTACAAAGGCTCTCACAGAGGCAAAGTTTACTAAATTTTGATTTATGGTTGGAGTTCATGAAGTTGTCACTAAGGGGGAATAGGCTCTAATGCCTCCTTCCTTATCCTATTGTTTCATATTTGTACATCCTTCAATCCTATCCTAAGTTGTTCTTAAGGGGGGATGTTAGGATATTCCGACACATAGGAAATAGTTAAGTATAACTTGGTCTATTATAGAGTTAGATAAAGTGTGTTGCTTTACTATATACATTTGTAACTTACAATCCAACGGTCATGATATGTTCTAGACATGAAGTGATCCAACGGTTCATTCTCTCCTCGGTATTACTGACACTTGATATGTGGCTTAACACCCGATTGGTCCATGATCTCTATTTGAAGAGCATGGAGGGTCATTTGTAGGGTAACCATTCATTTAGATAATCTTATGTAAATTTTATTTCTTTTATTAATAATTTTCCTGAAGTAGCCACGTTGGCTCAGGCTATGGACTGTTTCCCTCTTTGAGGGTTTTAACCACGTCAAGAATACTGGTGTATTGATCTGTGATCTGTTTGTGAGAGGTGTCCTTTGGTGTTTTATCTGAGGAACTTACCTTGTATATTCCTACATGGTATCAAAGCTATTTTATGGTCACATCTATTGGTGATCCAAATCGGAAGCCGATACAACTACATCCGACTATAGTTTCCTAGATCTATTGTTTCTAACCGCTTTCAGGCCAAGAGGACTGCTCTATTGTGTTAGGAGCATCTGTTCCGGTGAGGAACCCCTTTCGTTTCATACAAAAAAAAATTCGGTAGCCCTAGCTACTTCATTTTTAAGATCCGAAGGTATACAGTCTTTACTTGCAATTTTAACTATTCATCTCTCTGTTTATTTCTGTTTATTTAGCTCTCTGTTTTTTTACTACCGGATCTATAACTTTCAATTCTGTGTATGCTCTTTGGCCCACAACTCTATGCGATCGGGGCAAATTAGAAACAGAAAGGAAAGATTTTTCTCATGCGTATGCTCTTTTCTGCCGCGCCTTAGTGTGATCTCGAAAAATTAGAAACATTGAGGAAAATATTTAGTTTCCAGCGAAAGCTAACTTTAAGCCATAAGGTTTGGTTTTTTTTCATGTCCGTGTTGGGTTGTGTGGTTTTTGTTTTGTAGACAAAAAAAGATTTTTCAAGTAAGCACGCACCCCAAATCTCCAGTGACTAAAAAAAAAAATACTTCCTCTTTTCCAAAAATTACCAACCTTTTAAACTAGCTCACTTGGTCCAAAGTTACTTTAGAAGAATAAAGGTCTTGGGTTCAAGTCTTCTTTTTATTGAGTTACTTTTTCAAAAAGCACATGTAACTTATGTTTTAAAGTTATTTTATGTAAAAGTGTTCTCACCCATTATAAAAGTGAGCCACTTATAATTCTGAAGTCTTTTTATCTTTTATTTAAGTTACAATTTAGTGGGCAGCTCATAAAGCACCATTGTAAAGGTGACTTTCGCTTATTTATGAAAGTGAGTCACATAAAATCTTTTTTCCAAAGTGAGCTAATTAGATTAAGTTTGGAAAGGGGGGGGTGGTTTAAATATAACGTTATTATTCACTTCCGCACATTCACGCACTTCGTCAGCATCTTCAACAACGTTTTTTCAAAAATCCATAACTTCTTCATCCGGAAACCGTTTTCGGAGATGTTTTTTTAAATCGGCCTAATTTTTCAAGGTCTTTCCATTGGAACACTTAGTTTCAGCATCTACAACTTTAGTTTCTGTTAAAATGGAAAGTCCATGCCAAGTTATACTTGACAGCACCAACTACTTCCAATGGTGGTCCTACATTGTGGATTTACTTCGAAGTAAAAGTCTTTACAAAATAGCCTCAGGCCAAGAAACTAAACCTAAAGATGAAGATAAGGCAGCCAAATGGGAAAATAGGCAAGATCATGTGGGTTGATAGGGATGTCTATTTCTCCAGACCTTAGATTTCATATCGCAGAACTTGATACCCCTAATGAAGCAATGAAACAGTTCACTAAATTTTTTGGAGTTAAAAATGAAATTAGATCCCATCAACTCGAAAATGAGTTGTTTACGTTGGACCCCAATAATTTTTCTTCCATTGAAGATTTTTTATCCAATTTCAAGACCCTTAGACTTCTCTTGGAAGGTGTTAAGGTTAAGAAAGAAGATGGTACCCTTATCTATCCCATTCTTACAAATTTGGAACCAACGTACTCTGTGTTTGTTTCCACCTTCCACTTTACAAGAGAAACCTTCATTTCTCAAGGACAAGACTACAAGTAGGTTTTAACCCCATACAAAATATTACCTGCATATGAATTCTAAGAACAAAAAATAAACAATGCGAGAGCATAACACATAAAACACATATACACAAAGATTTTCCCTTGGATCCAAAAACCGCGACTACCACCTTGATTTTTCATTATGTTCCTTTCAATGTTACAATATTGTTGGGCAGCGGATCCCCCCATAGCATGTTTTTGGGGCTTGAAACCCGAATTTTGGTCAAGTGTAATGTAAAGACCCCATGAAAGGTGGGCACGGAGCATGAGAATCTATGGTTGTCTACCCTAAAATAATATAATTTAATGTAAAGTGTGTTGGCCTACCCATGGTCTGTGGATTACGGGATTGTATAAATAGAGCGAGGCTCTAAGTGTAAATTCAGTCTAAGTTTTGATAAGTAAGAGAGAGATGTGAGGGCATGGTTAGAAGATAGACGTGAATCTGAAGTGTATTGGGTTGTAGTGGTTGGTAGAGGCTCTGCAGCTGAGTGCGCAGGGCGGAGTCAGGTCTGTAACTAAACTTGGGCATTGATAAAGATAAGATTAATTCATAATATTGTGCTTCTATTTATAGATTTTTATTTCTCTGTTCTATTTATTCTTTATGAATTTATATTATTTTCAAGTACACGCGCTAATCTGAAAAGTTGAACAAGTAATAAGGCTATTGGGCCCGCACAACCTAAGTTAAGCACTAATATAAAATAGCACAGTAAGGATTAGATCAGAATAATATGAAGGTGAGCGCAGGGTGCGAAGAATAGACAACTGCGCGGAGGAGCGCAGCACATAGATTAGGGTCGCGAACTTCTAGAACCCTCATAAAAACATCCCTAGGGTGCGGAAACCTGGTTCCAGCACCCTCCCATACTTCTTCAAGTGAGACCTCAGTCCGCACTCCGTGGAATATTGCCAAAAGGGCCAGTAGTATCGGGATTTTCTTGGCTAAACTCACTCTTGAACCTGGGCCAGTCCCCACGTAGCCAACAAATGGTTCCATTGCCAGGACTGGGATCTGCCTAAGGGATGTTTGATGTCATGCCACTAGAACCCAACAAAGAAGGAAATTGAAGAGTGGTTGGACAAGCAGATTCACGAGTTCGTAACATAGGAAAACAAAACTCTGCAGGTATCCAAGAAAAGGTGGTTGAATCGCTACGTGTATACAGAAATCCACGAGATCTTCTTCGCATCCTTTCCTTCTGAACTGTATGAGTGGATCGCAAGGTTAGCAGACAGCCAGGGAAGGTGTAAGCTTGACCAACCAATAGTGTGGGTTTCAGAATTAGTGCACAGGCTAGAGGCATCAGAAGACAAGATCACGTGAGCTGTGGAACATTGGCTTGACCGGGTAATAGGGGGATTTATCACTGAATTTGTGATAGACACGACCGTGAGCTACAACAAAGCAGAACAACATTTTCTCAAGGGACCGCAAGGTAAGTACATTAAATATTTGAATACCTGGATTAAGATGTTTTTATGTGAAAAGAGAATTATGCAAGTACATTAATGTTTGGAAAAATGCGGAGCAGAAAGATCTACAAAGGTAGCGGAGAATTAAGAAACAATCCCTTAATTTTACCTTCACGAGAGAGCGAGGAAGAGCTCGCTTGGATCTCTCCAAGAAGTGCGGTTGGTTTGATAAGGCAGTGCATTCCGCTGTTACCACCTCCACCTATGCCCCCACCTGCTTCACCTCCACCTCCATCTCCACCCACTCCACCTCCACCAAACTCGCAGTTTAGCATGGCGAGCACGATCAAGTTACCCGTATTCAGAGGAGTAGGGAATGAGGATCTAGACCAGTTCTGGTTCGTGGTAAGAGCAATGTGGGAAGCACAAGGGGTCACGGACGACAACATTAAGAAGGCTACATTGGTGAGCACACTACAGGATTGCGTGTTGAGATGGTATACCAAGCACTCCAATGATCACCCAAATGCAGGAATAGCATAGATCCATAATTTTCTGAATAGAGAGTTTAGCCGGCCGAAATCAAAGACACAGTCAATCATCAGATTTAAAGAGATTGCTATGCTCTAGGTGAGACCTCCTAGGATCTGGATCAGCGGCTGAAGAGTACGATCCGCAAGGCTAATATGATGCTCACAGATGCATAGCACCACATATGGCTTGTGGCATCTCTAACACTGCACCTTAGGACAGTACTGTCGCAACAGAAACTTTCTACCCAGGCCGAAGCTTTGGAAATGGAAATGAGGTTGCATGAGACACCGATACAAGATCTGGGGCTAGGAGTTCAACAAATCCACGCGCAACTACAGAATCTCTTCCTGGAAATGTAGAGCTTGAAGCAGGATAGGGCACCGCGGCCAGAGGCACGCAAGGAATTATGGTGCATAAAATGCAAGTGCCAGGGCCATGACAAGGATCATTGTCCAGTATTCGCGAACAGCTTGGCAAGAGGGGGGCCAATTCCATTGAGACCGGAGTCACAGGCAAGGCCGAGTGTGACACCCGTATTATGGTGCATAATATGTCAGTTAGGAGGAAAGCACACGATGGATAATTGTCATTTGTTGCAGAAGTATACACCGGCAACCCAGCAACTGTTTTGTAATTTTTGAAGGTCGGTGGGCCACGACGAGCGTACTTGTCATAGCTGCAATTTAATGATGGATTGGACCCTAGCCTATCAGATGCAGACAGAGATGTGAGCCCTCGACCCAGCGGTAGGGATAGTGCACGCTGGATTTCAAGGGTGAGGTCAAAGATGAGGAGGAATGGGGCCAGGAAGGGGCCGCAGATAGTTAATTTGTTATAATTGCGGAGGACCAAGGCACTACGCCCGCAATTGTACCAACCCAATGAGAATATCTTGTTCGTACTATGCTTAGTTTGATCATGAAATGGTAGATTGTCCTACGTTGATCACACAAATGCATGAGAAAGGGGTACTCTAGCCTCCTCAGACTAAGAATATCCAAATGATGAGGTCTGAACCACGCAAACAAGACTGAAATGTGAACATGGTGCTCAGAAGTGGTGCGACCATAGGGGAGGATAAGGGGAATAAGCCTGAGGAAGATACATGGGTTCGCAAGGCTCCTACAAAGGAAGCTGAGTTTGACTTAGAATGCACAAAGGAGACATTCATGGAAGCTAAGAAGAGCTTCGCGAAGGCCTCCACTTCAGGTAGTAAGGATCAACCAGAGCTAGGGATGGATCCTTCTATGCTTACTACCTTTCTAGAGACGTGCATGAAACTCTTGCATGACAATAAGACAGTTAAGGGACTGCAGGAGTTTATCACTAGGTGCGCAGAGTTAGGGGAACCACGTATAGTCCGGAAACTGGGAAAGCATGCATTGCGCACTGGGAAGGAAATGAGATTGATATCGCGAATTGGCGAGTATGAAATGGATTAGGTAATCCTAGACCTGGGTTCAGACGTGAATGTGTTACTAAAGCAGACATGGGAACGCATGGGCAGGCCCGCATTACAGTGGTCCCCTATTCAATTATGAATGGCGAACCAATAGGAGATTTTGCCCATGGGAAGGTTGCAAGGGGTAACAGTTGATATCGAAGGCGCAAGCACATAAACGAACTTTGAATTAATAGAGATTATCAATGACAACAATCCCTATCCCATGTTTCTAGGAATAGATTGGTCCACCAATATGAATGGAGTCATCAACCTGAAGAAGCGGAAGATGGTATTCGAGAAAAAGTCCCTACGGGTAGTAGTTCCACTAGACCCAGCCGAAGGAGCATGCTACACTGAACCAATACGCGACGATGAAAGCGATGATGAGCTGGACTGAATTCACCAGATAACCGCACGAGACCAGGAGTAGGTGAGCCCGACTGCAGATGGGAGAACCTCATGGGAGTGTGACAGTTCCTATACTTCGGATTCAGACGAAGAAGTAGAACGCTGGCAGAACCAGTTGCACGAAGTGACAACGTTGAATTGCAACATGATGATTAGATCACTGCGTTGTGTGAGGATAGAGGCAATGGGACTACCAACATATGATGGAGTAACAGCGGTGGATGAATTCCTGGACAAATTTGAAGGTGCAGTACCAGAATAGCAGTGGTACGGTGCGCTGGAATGGGCGCTGTGCACAGTACCCGCACGATGGTGGAGTACACATCAGAAGACCATGAGAAACTAGTGTGAATGTAGAAGACAGATGCGCTTATGGTTTGGAAGTCCCCAGTGTCGAACGAGAGCCTAGCAGTCAGGACGAAGTAGCTTGTGCACCCACCTGTGTTGATGGGTGCAAACGCGTGCTATGCAAGCACATCCCAAACTAAGGATCGAAAATCAGAACCAGACATAGTGATGCACACCACAAATATTCCACAATGGAGCATTCAAAAAGCTATACGGAATCATGAACAGAGTTCATTAGGCGAGACGAACTGACTGGGACCTGCGCGTACCAACGGTTCGATGGGCCTACAGGGCCATAAGCAAAGACCGGAACATGGAAATGACCCCAACACTAACTCGAAGAGACAAAACCATAAGAGCAGAGAAGATTCCCCATACAACAGCTCATGCAGTTGGGACAGTGCACGAGGACGAACATATGCAGATTCAAGAAGCCATTCGGCGAGGGAACCTTGAGCTTCGTGAACTCGAAGAAGATCGGGTATGACTGAAGCAGAAAAGCATGTTAATGGACACGGATATCAGAAAACTAGAAACCAAAATCATGTAAGCATTACACGTCGACAAAAGGATAGGACAACGTATGGGCAGCCAAAGCACCGCACTAAAGATTGTCGCCGATAATTTCTGGCTCTACTACCATGGCTGCGACCGCACCTTATCAGACAAAGTAACCAGGGAAGCACACTGCATAAGGAAGAACATGAGGCGCTGACTGGCACGAGGGTAACTAAGGAAGGCCCGCAGACTGGGTTGGAAGGTGACTTGAAGCCTCGCACCGGTGGTGCGACCACCTGACTATTCATCGAAAGCACAATCTTAGCGCCCCAAGTAGTTGAAAGATAGTGTGGGACTATAAAAGAGTTTGTATGGGAGCTGAGCGACACGAAAGATGCACGCAGGATCAATATGATGCATGGGTCGCATCCGTGCACAAGGGGTTGTGCTACCGCGCGGGTAGGCTGGGAAGCAACCATTGGTGTCACTATTCATGACATGATGTCCAATTTAAGGCAACCAGGAGCGAACGGCAAGCAATTAAGACACAAAGTCAGAACTAGATTTGGGACTATCTGTCGCCAATCTAGCATTAATGAGCCGAATATGGGGGGAACATTCGAATTTGAATTCAAAACATCCTATAAATCATAGGTGGCTCTCCACCGAGACACCCTTGGCATTTTGAGAATTTAGTTATTCCACTATCAATTGGGTATGAACCTAATGGATTTGGAGGTTGTGAGAGCAAGTCCATGGTTTGAAACATTGCCGAAGGAGACACAAGATTCCCTGATCAGAATGATGCAATAACCAAGGGAGCCACGCAGAGCTCCACACCGTTGGTAGGGGATCTACTAGAAATCCCTAAATCGCCCTGAACGCCAAGGCCTAAAAAGGATCCACAGGCAGCAGGACCAGTCTGTATGCCTTCACGAAATTCGCAATTTGGTAAACTGTTTATGGAATACAAGAGCAAGATTCTTAATATTGAGACAGATGATGAGGGGGAGGATCTTTAGGCCTTTGTAGAAGAGATTGAACCAGATGAAGAAGTGGAGGAAGACATTCAGCCAGTGCGCGCTACAGCAAAACTGCCCAAATATATGTCCCCCCGCATAAAGGGAAAGCAAAAGTACCCAAGGACGTGGATACCGTTAAGAGCACACTTGAAACTGCACTCCTCCCAAATGGACTTCTATTTGAGGGTTCAATCTTGGGCCGCATACCCACAATGAAATTTGAAGACTGGGACCTCACAGAAAGTGAAAAGTTCCCACATTTGGAGACTAGCCAACTTATGAAACAAAGCAAGGAGGGGTTAGTTACAGTGCTACAGCAGCAGAAATGGCTGCGTGGGGTGGAGGAGGCTGGGCTACTCACCCTACTATGGATTCCACACTTTCACCAGGCACCAATCATGATATTCATCATCAGGCAACTGCTTTGCCTAGTGCATGATGGGTACTTGTGGCTGGAAGAGCCAATTCCCATTACGGTGATGCTTATTAATATGATTTCTTGCCTTCCCTGTACAGGAAGGGACCCCACGGAAATAGCTGGCCAAAGCGGAGACTTGGCACTCGCAGAAACCATGAAGAAGAAATACAAGTTAGAGAAGAAGCAAAGGGGCTATGTCATTACTAGCATTCAAGACAAAGGGGTGCGCGTATCCACCCAGCTGTTGGCAGGAAAAGTGATGAGAAAATGTCGTGGTAACGAGGTACCAGCAACGGTTATCACGCTGGCTGAACAATGCACTGAGGGGGTAGAGTTCAACTAGGTGCAGTTCCTCTGCGAGGAGTTCCTAACGAACTACAAGGAGGCTCAGGAGCAGGGTAAGGCCTTCCACTACGCGTAGTTGCTCTTATCCATCTTGTTGGTTGTAGGGGAATTGTCGAAGGATAGTCAGTTTCCTCCTCTTGACCAAGACTTGACAGAGGTAGCAAAATATGTGTCGCTCTAGGTGACAAGGCACGCCGCGTGCATCCGCGAGATCAAGATCTTCTAGATACTCATGGAGGCAAGCATACGGATGTGGATCCACAAACAGCCGCACCTATCCCCCACAGTATACGACAGTTTGTGGAGCTTTGCAGTTTTTAAGGTGGATATGCACAATGTGTATATCAAGGCACGGAAGGATCCGGAGCAGAACTAGACCAAACTCCCGTTCATCATAATCAAAGATGCTATTTTCATGGTGCTCAACTCATGGCCACCCGAATGGCATGCCCTGGATATGGCAGCATGTGATGAGGCAGCAATACAAAGGCAGAAGGATTCCACCAAGTTGCTCAACAACAGAAGCGGAATGAGCATCTTGCTGAGGAGTTAAGGGCTTCCCGCAAGGCAGCGAAGGCCGCCACAGAGTAGACCAAGGCTGCTGAAAAAACAACAGTAGCAAGGGCCACCACGACGCAGGAGGAAAGAGGCCCAAACCTGACCACAAGACATGGGACAGACAATATGGTGGAAGATGCGAACCCAAGCATCACCTCTACACAATTGAAATGGCCGCACGGGACGGAACGAACAGGGCCACGGAAGAAGACCAAGGCTCCCAAATTGGATGGGGAGCCTATTACACTGACAGAGGGTGATCTATACGACATTGGCGACATAGTTCATGAGGTTACGAGGGAGGCTCTCCAAGAAGCAATGGCGGAGTAGCAGAATGTGTTGGGGCACTCAAGGCACAACTACAGGGACTTCAGGTGCGACTCCCACAAGAGGGAATGGTAGTCGTCTACGGTACCACGGGAGCATCGACAACAGAGCAGTTGTTGCGGGCCAAACTGGCCAACACTGTCGTGCTGCCGAAAGGAGCACTAACAACAGACAGCATGGAGGATAGAGTCGTGGTAGGATGGATCAAGGACTCAACCTAAACTTGGCTGCCATTCCGTAAGATATTTTATACCAGTGACAGGACGGAGCGACGATAGAACTCCGCTAGGGAGGGACGTGCAGTGCAAATGCTAAGTGAACAACGAATCAACATCGAATAGCTTAGCCTACAACGTGATGAAGCAGTCACTCAGAACCAACAATTGGAGAAGATCGTAGAGGAAGCATGTCGTCGCGTCCCAGAACTGGAAATTGCAACAGATCTGCCAGTAGGAATGCAGATCCACAAATTGGCCAGTGGATTCTGCGAGGCGAAGGAGGAAGCTACGAGGATCCAGCTAGACCTCAACCTGCAAATTGTTGAACTATGATTAAAGGCGCAACCCTCCATGCCCCCAGAAGTTTGAGATCAGTGTGCCGGCGATATCCGAAAAGGGTTGGAAGAAATTGAACAAGCAGTGCAGAGCTGCACCACGTTGTTGGAAGAATCCTTCGATTTCCTCACAACCTTACAGGAGGACCCCACCATACAACGATTAGAAATAGAGGTGCAGGAGCTTCAAATGCAATATGATAGTGTGTGTGGGATGGCGCAGACAGTGGCCCTAACTCAGCGGCTCACGAGGCTACAACAGGCAAAGGCATTGAAGCAGCAAATGGATGCAGTGCACCAAAAAAAGCCAGTACTTAAAGCACACATCCAGCCTTGGATTGATGAGGCCTTCCTCAATGCAGCCGACATCGAAGGAAAACTCGCACAAATGAAAGCAATGCATGACCTGAGACAAGAATTTGACCCTGACAATGAGCATTCGGCCAAGTGAGCATAATGGATGCAGCGGACGGCAGAGAAGTGCGCTAAAGATCTTCGCGCAGCACAGGCATAGTTGGATGGACTTCGCGCAAATATCGCCGCACCAGCAGAGTGACTCAGGACGAGTCACGATGATTGTTTTGGGGGCCTGTTGGGCAACAGATCCCCCCATAGCATGTTTTTGGGGCTTGAAGCCCAAATTTTGGTCAAGTGTAATGTAAAAACCCCACGAAAGGCAGGTGCGGAGCACAAGAATCTAGGTTTGTCCTCCCTAAAATAATATAATTTAATGTAAAGTATGTCGGCCTACCCATGGTCCGCGGACCACGGGATTGTATAAATAGAGCGAGGCTCTAAGTGTAAACTCAATCTAAGTTTTGATAAGTAAGAGATAGATGCGAGGGCATGGTTAGAAGATAGACATGAATCTGAAGTGTATTGGGTCATACTGGTCGGTAGAGGCTTTGCAGCTGAGTGTGCAAAGGCCTAGTAGAGTCCGCAACTGAGTGCGCGGACCCCTAGAGCTGAGTGCGCAAGGCGGAGTCGGGTCTGTAACTGAACTTGAGCATTAATAAAGATAAGATTGATTCAAAATATTGTGCTTCTATTTATGGATCTGTATTTCTCTGTTCTGGTTATTCTTTATGCATTTATATTATTTTCAAATACGCATGCTAATCTGAAAAGTTGAAAAAGTAATAAGAATATTGGGCCCACAAAACCTAAGTTAAGCACTAATATAAATAGCACAGTAAGGATCGGATTGGAATAATACGAAGGTGCGCATGGGGTGCGAAGAATAGACAACTACGCAGAGGAGCACAGTGCACAGGTTAGGGTCGCGAACATCCAGAACCCTCATCAATACATCCCTAGGGTGTGGAAACCTAGTTCCAGCACCCTCCCATACTACTTCAGGTGAGACCTTAGTCTGCGCTTCATGGACTGTTGCTGAAAGGGCCAATAGTACCAGGATTTTCTTGGCTAAACTCACTACTAAACTTGGGTCAGGCCCCACGTAGCCAATAAATACATATTTATACATGTCGAAGCATCCAATACCATGGACCAAAAACCATCACGTCCAAAACCATGTGCAAAAACCATGCAAAAAACCATAGGTAGGTTTGTCCCACCTAATATAGGGTCCCAAAAACATTTCCCCGGGGTGTTGCCCCGGAGCCCGTAGAGGGGGGCTACCCGCCCCCATCAAACCCCCTATGACCCCCCCGTTGCGTAATCGGTGCAATGAAAAGGGGGCTATGTTGTTGGCTACATGGGGCCTGACCCAGGTTTAGAAGTGATTTAGCCAAGCAAATCTCGGTACTACTAGCCCTTTCAGCAACAGTCCGTGAAGCGCAGACTGAGGTCTCACTCAAAGTAGTATGGAAGGGTGTTGGAACCAGGTTTCCGCACCATAGGGATGTCTGATGTGGGGCAATAGGTACTCGATTCAACCTTCGCTCTTACTAGGTTACGTGCACCAGCAAGCTCCTTGCATCCTTCGCACAGCTCTTGCCGCAGTGCGACCAGTGTTAAATACCCAAGTCTTCCTTATTTAGGCTTTGTTTTCTTAATTACTTAGAAGGTTTTCATACATAAGCATTCATACAAGTGTGTGCATATAAATAAACAGATACCATTAATGCATAAAATCAAAATATAGATCTACGCAATAGATGCACAATATGCCAAATAAAATTAGCTTTATTAATAATCCTTTTCAAGTTCAGTTCAATATAGACCCAACTCCGCCTTGCGCACTCAGCTGCAGGGGTCCGCGCACTTAGCCGCGGACTCTACTAGGCCTCTGCACACTCAGCTGCAGAGCCTCTACCTACTACTACGACCTAATACACTTCAGTTCCACTTCTATCCTCTAACCATGCCTTCACATCTGTCTATTACTTTCTTATTTTCTGAAAATTTGTCTTTACAATAAGAGCCTCACTCTACTTATACAATCCCATGGTCCGCGGACCATGGGTAGGCCAACACAACTTTACATTAAATTGCATTCTTTTAGGGTGGACAACCCTATGACTCATCCTAGACTCTCACGCTCCGCGCCCGCATTTCACGGAGTCTTTACATTACATTGACCAAAACCCCGGCTTTAAGCACCAAAACCCTGTTGTCGGGGGATCTTTGCTCGAAGTCCATCCCGAAAGTCTCGCGTAGCTTGGGTATTTGCAGCACACCATTTGGTTGTATACTGGACTTTTTTCACACGTATCTCTGAACCTTCATGAGCAGGGTCAAATTCCTGTCCAACCACATAAAGTTCCTGCATCTGTGCCAGCTTCCCTTCAATGGTAGCTGTAATTGTAAATGCTTCATTAATCCATGGTTGGATGTGTGCTTTAAGCAGGGCTTCCTTTTGGTGCGCGGCATCTAATTGGTCCTTCAGTACCCTTACCTGTTGTAGTCTGATAAGTCATTGAGTAAGGCCAACCATTTTCACGGTGCCCCGGACATTGTTTTACTCCTACTGCAACTCGTGTGCCTCTATCTCTAAGCGTTGTAGGTTTGGGTCTTCCTGTAGGTGTGTAAGCATGGTTAGTATTTGCTCCAATAGCCCGATACAGTACTATGTTTCTTGGCCAATATGCTCCAACCCCGTCTGGATAGCGTGGGCATGTTGCTCTTTGACTTCTGGGGGTGTGGAGGGTTGCGTCTTCAATCACAGCTCGGCGATCTGCAGGTTCAGCTCCAACTGAACCTTTTCCATTTCTTCCCAGGCCTCGCGGACTCCAGCCGCCAATCTATGGACCCGCTCTATTGTTGGTAGCTCTGTTGGCACTGCTAACTCTCGAACGCTCCTGCATGCATCCTCTACGGCCTACTCCAGTCCATGAGCCTGTGCAACCAACTCATCCCGCTGGATGTTGAGCTGGTCCATGTTGATTTTCTACTCATGCAAGACCTAGATCGCTCGGCCTTCCCGGGCGCGGAGCTCTGATGACCCCATCCTGCAGCTGGTACAGAATTTTGCGTGGTAGGGCAGCCAAGTTCAAGTCGACACCTTTCATGTTGCTCATCGCAGCCTGGTCACCATCACTTGCTGTCGTTGGTGCACCTTTGGGCAACACGAAGGTGTTGGCCATATGGGTGCGCAGCATCTGTTCAGCCTCGGTGGTTCCTGCTGTGACGTACTGGGCCATTGTACCTGTTGAGGGGTTGTACCTGTAATTCTTGTAGCTACGTGCTGAGCGCCCCCAACATAGTGATCTGCTCCATCCTCAGTTCCTGGAGCGCATCCTTTGTGACTTCACGAATCGTTTTGCTGATGTCAAACAGATCACCTTCTGTGAGTGTGATCAGGTTGACGAACGTCTTTGTGGCTTTTACCTTCTTCCTGGGAGTTGTTTTCTTAGGGCCGCACACTCGCTTGAGTTGGGTCAATGTGGAACCGGGGTCTGCGTAGTCCTCCGCCCTATCCACTTCCCTGGTCTGCTGCCCTGTGGACATCTCCTAGCCCTCCTTGGCCTCTCTAGTAGGTGTTGTTATGGTTTCGACCATTTGTGCTGCTGCTGCTACATCAGTCGCCTTCTGTTGTGCAGCCGCTTCTTGTTCCTGGCGCCTCCTTTCAGCCAGTTGCACGATGCGTAGCTTGGTGTCCTTCTTTCTTTGCTGGGTTGTGGCCTTCTCCATTTCTGTCAAGTCTAGGCATGCCACTCTAGAGACCATGACTCCATTACTGTGAAGATCGCATCATCCATTGTGATGAACAGAAGCTTTACCCATTTTTGTGTCGGATCCTTGTGTGCCCGAATATATAGGTTATGCATATCCACCTTGAATTCTTTCGCGCTCTGTAGGCTGTTATGAACCGTAGGGGATAATTGCAGCCTTTGGTTGATCCACGTTCGGACCCTCGCCTCCACAAACACCCCGAACACCTTTATCTCGCGAATCCTCTTCACTTATTTTGTAGCCCAGAGCGAGGTGTACCTCGTAGCTTCAGGCAGATCATCCTCAATAGTGGGAAATTGGTTGTCCTTTGGTATCTCCTCAGCAACCAATAGGATGGATAAGAGAAACCAGCATAGTAGAAGGCCTTACCCTGCTGTTGGGCCTCCCTGCAGTTCGTAAAAAACTCGCCGCAGAGGAATTGTGCCCAGTTGAACTGGACCCCATCTGCGTACTACTCTGCCAACGCAATCACAAATGCTAGTACTTTGTCAGCGTGGCATTTCCTCTTTAGCTTGTCGGCCAGCATCTGGGTGGCTACGTGCACCCCTTTGTCTTTAATGCTTGCTATCGTGTACCCCCGCTTTTTATTTTCTATTTTGTACTTGGCCTTCATGGCTTCTGCGAGGGCCAAGTTGTGGTTTTTCCTGCTATGGTCGTGGGGTCGTGTCCTTTGACTGGTAGTCAATAAATTCGGTGAATTAGGTCGACCGTGATGGGAATAGGCTCCTCCAGCGAGAGATACCCATCATGCACCATGCACAGCAGATGCCTGATGACAAAAATGGTTATGGGCGCACGGTGGTAGTGGGGTATCCATCGCAGATGGAGTAACCCAGCCTTCTCCACACCGCGCAACCATTTCTAATTCATTAACTTCTCCACGACCAACTGTGGGAACTTCCCACTATCCATGAGGTCCCAATCCTCGAACTTCATGGTAGGTACCCATCCCAACAGCGGACCTTCAAACCTTATATCATCGGAGAGGAGTGGGGTCTGGAGCGAACTCTTCGTGGCCTCCAGGTCCTTCGGTATCTTGGCTTTCCCCTTCCATGGGAAGACGTATGGAGGTAACTTTGTCGAGGAAGACATTTAGGATAGATCCTCCACCTCATCGTCTTGCGCCTCAATTTGAGCGATCAAAGCTTGTAAGTCTTCCTCCTCCTCATTTGTTTCAATGGTGATGGTTTTTCCCTTCTCTGTCATTGACAATTTGCCAACCCGTGGGTTTCTTAGGGATACACAGACTGACCCCATCGTTTGCTTATCTTTTTGTGGCCACGGCATTCATGGTGATTTTGGAACTTCTGGCGCAGCTGCCGCCTCTCCAGGCTCCTCATGGGCTATATGGGGCTCCGTGGTAACTTCGGCGAATCGCACTCTTGTTCTAGCAGTCGTCATCGTGTCTACACTTGAAGGTGGTAAGAGTACATGGTGCTCAATGCTCTGTACTTGCTCAATTCTCAAACAACCAAGTGTTGCCTTATGGCTAGCCCTGGGGGTTTTATAGCATCTTTTGAATTTGAATTCGACCCTTCCCCCCACTTCTGAGTCATTAATGCCTTCTTGGCGGCAGATCGTCCCAAATCTAGCTCTTAATTCGTGTCTTAATTGCCCGCCGCCCGCTCCTTTTTGCCTTAAATTGGACCTCTTGTCATGAACAGTGACACCAATGGTCACCTCCCAGCCTACCCGCGCAGCATTGCAGCCCCCTATACGCGGGCGCGACCCGTGTGACATAATGACCCTGGGCGCAACCCCCTTATCGCGCAGCTCCCCTACAGACTCTTTTATAGTCCCGCGCTCTCTTAGAACTGCTCGGAGCACTGAGACTATGCTCCCTATAGATAGTCAGGTGGTCGCACCACCTATGTGAGGCTTCAATTCAATTTCTAGCCTAGTTCGCAGGCACTCCTCAATTTCCCTCACGATAGTAAGCGCTACGCGTTCTTCCTTATGTGGTGCGCTCCCCCGGTTACTTAGTCTAGTAAGGTGTGGTCACAACCATGGTAGCAGACCCACAAATTCTCGGCGGAAATATTTTAATGCAGTAGTATCACCACTCATATCTTGTCCTATCATTCTTAGTTTATGTTGCACAATTTATGTTTCCAGTTTTTTTATTTCTTTGTCCATTGACCTGCTTTTCTTCCTCAATCGTACCCGATTTTCTTCAAGTTTGCGAATTTTAATATTCCCTCACTGAATGGCTTCCTGTAACTGCATAATTCCTTCGTACGATTCCTCACATACTGTCCCAACTGTAGGAGGATTCCTTCCTCCCAAAACTATGGCCTTGACTCTGCCCGTCATCTTCGGGATCGTCTCTGCGCTCAGATTCTTGTACATGGCCCTAGAGGCCCATCGGACCGCTGGTTCGCGCAAGCCCCGATCAGTTCGTCTGGCCTGGTGAACCTTGATCAGGATCCCACATACCTTCTTGAATGCTTCCACATGTAACATTTGTGGTGCACGTCACTTTTCCAGCTACTGTGTTCTGTTCTGATTTTCGATCCCTAGTTTGGGGTATGTTCGTGTGGACTACACGGCACACGTCTGTACTCATCTACACATGTGAGCGTGCAAGCTGCTCTGTCCTAGTTGCCCAGCTCTTGGTTGAAGCTAGTGTCTTCTAAACTACAGGCACATCATCCTTCTACATTTGCGCCAGTCCTCAAACTTTCCTTGACGTGTACTCCACCATTGTGCAGGTGTTGCGCGTAGTGCCCATTTCAATGCATCGAACCGTTGCTGTTGTGGTACTGCGCTTTCAAATTTTTCTAGGAATTCATCCACCGCTGCCATTCCATCATATGTCGGCAGCTCTCGTGCCTCTGTTTTCATGCAACGTAGTGATCTAACCATCATGTTGCAATTCAACATTGACACTCCATGCAACCAATTCTGCCAGTGCTCTACTTCTTCATTTGAATCCAAAGTGCAGGAGCTTTCTCGCTCCAATGAGATTCTCCCACCTAACATCGAATTCACCCGATCTTGGTCTCACACAATTATCTTATAAATACAATCTAGCTCATTTTCGCTTTCATCTTCATGCATTGTTTCAGTGTAGCGCGCTCCTTCGGCTAGGTCTAGCGGGACTACTACGCGTAGTGACTTTTTCTTGAATATCATCTTCTGCTTCTTTAGATTGATGACTCTGTTTATATCGGTGGCCCAGTCTATTCCTAACAACGTGGGATAGGGATTGCTATCATTGACAATATCTATCACTTCAAAATCCGTCTGTGTGCTCACACCTTCAATATCAACTATTACCCCTTGCAACCTCCCCATGGGCAAAATCTTCTATTGGTTCACCATTCATAATTGAATAGCAGACCACTACAACAGGGCCTACCCATGCGTTCCCATGTTTTCTTTGATAACACATTCGCGCCCGACCCCAAGTCTAGGATTACCCACTCGATTTCATACTCACCAATCTGCGCAGTCAATCTCATCTCCCGTCTAGTACGCAAGCCATTCTTTCCCAATTTCTAGACTACACGGGGTTCTTCTGACCCCGTGCACCTAGTGATCAACTCCTGTAGTCCCTTAACTGCCTTGTTGTCACGTAGTAGTTTCATGCATGTCTCCAGAAAGGTAGTAAGCATAGAAGGATCCATCCCTGGCTCTGGTTGATCCTTACTACCTGAAGTGGAGGCCTCTGCGAAGCTCTTCTTAGCTTCCATGAATATCTCCTTTGTGTGTTCTAAGTCAAATTCAAGTTCCTTTGCAGGAGCCTTGCGAACCCATGTATCTTCCTCAGGCTGCTTCCCCTTATCTTCCCCTGTGGTCGCACCACTTCTGAGCACGATGTTCACATTTGGGTCTTCTTCGCATGGTTGATACCTCATCATTTGGATATTCTGAGTCGGAGGAGGTTGGAGTACCCCTTTTTCGCACATATGTGTGATCA
Organism: Pinus tabuliformis; assembly: GCA_031772625.1. Taxonomy (NCBI): domain Eukaryota; kingdom Viridiplantae; phylum Streptophyta; class Pinopsida; order Pinales; family Pinaceae; genus Pinus; species Pinus tabuliformis. The sequence continues at coordinate 260,634,195 of CM062813.1, read as the reverse complement.
ACATAGGACAATCTATCATTTCATGATCGAACTAAGCAGAGTATGAACAGGATATCCTCGTCGAGTTGGTATAATCACGGCCATAGTGCCCTGGTCCTCCACAATTGTAACAAATCAACTGTTTGCGACCCCTTCCTTGTCTCATTCCTCCCCATCCTCGACCTCACCCTTGAAATCCAAGGTGTGCCATCCCCACAACTGGGTCGAGGGCTCGCGTTTCTCTCTGCATCCTATAGGCTGGGGTCCGTTCCATCATTAGCTCGTAGCTACAACAAGTGCACTCATCGTGGCCTACCAACCTGCAGAAATTACAAAACAGTTGTTGGGGTGTCGGTGTATAATTCTGCAACAAATGGCAATTATCCATCGTGTGTTTTCCTCCTATCTGACAGATCGTGCACCATAACGCAGGTGTCACACTCGGCCCTGCCTGTGCCTCTAGTCTCAACAGCATTGGCCCCCCTCCTGCCAAGTAGTTCACGAATACTAGACAGTGGTCCTTGTCATGGCTCTGGCCTTTGCATTTTATGCACCATACTTCCTCGTACGCCTCTGGCCGTAATGCCATATCTTGCTTCAAAGTATTCATTTCCAAGCATAGATTTTGTAGTTTCCCGTGGATTTGTTGAACTCCTAACCCAGGGTCTTGTATTAGGGTCTCATGCAACCTCATTGCCATTTCCAATGCTTCGGCCTGGGTGGAAAGTTTCTATTGTGACAGCATCGTCTTCAAGTGCGGTGTCAGGGATGCCACAAACCATGCACAATGTTGTTCATCTGTTAAGGTCATATTGGCCTCGCGGATCGTACTCTTCAACCACTGATCCAGATCCTAGGGGGTCTCGCCTAGAAGCATCGCAATCTCTTTAAACCCGATGATTGTCTATGTCTCTAATTTTGGTCAGCTAAATTCTCTGTTCAATTCATTCTGGATCTCTGCTATCCCTACATTGGGGTGGTCGTTCGAGTGCTTGATATACCATGTCAATGCGCGATCCTGCAGTGCACTCACCAATGTAGCCTTCTTAATGTTGTCGTCCATGACCCCTTGCGCTTCCCACACTGCTCTTACCACGAACCATAACTGGTCCGGATCTTCATTCCCTACACCTCTAAATATGGGTAGTTTAATCACACTCGCCATGTTGAACTATGGGGGTGGTGGAGGTGGTGTGGGTGGAGGTGGTAACTACGGAATGCGTTGCCTTATCAAACTAACCGTACTTCTCGAAGAGACCCGAGCGAGCTCTTCCTCGCTGTCTCGCGAAGGTGAAATTAAGGGATTGTTTCCCAATTCCCCGCTACCTTTGTAGATATTTCCGCTCCACATCATTCCAAACATTAATGTATTCACATATCCCACTTTTCATATAACAACATCTTAATCTAGTTATTCAAAGATTTAATATACTTACCTCATGGTCCCTTAAGAAAATGTCGTTCTGCCTCATTGTAACTGACGATCGTTTCCACCACGAACTTAGTGATAAATTCTCCTATTATTCGGTCGAGTTAGTGGTCCACAACTCGCACTATCTTATCCTCTGAGGTTTCTAGTCTACGCATTAGCTCCGGACTCCACACTATCAGTTGGTCAAGCCTACACCTCCCCTAGCTTTCAGCTAACCTCGCTATCCACTCATATAGCTCAGACAGAAAGGATGCAAAGAAAATCTCGTGGATTTCCGTATACACGTAGCGATCCAGCCACCTTTTCTCAGATACTTGCAGAGTTATATTTTCCTATGTCGCGAACTTGTGAATCTTCTTGTCCAACCACTCTGCAATTTTCTTCTTTCTTGGGTTCCAGTGGCAAGACATCAGATATCCCTTATGCAGTTCCCCTTCCCGGCAACAGAACCATTTGTTGGCTACATGGGGCCTGACCCAGGTTCAAAAGTGATTTAACCAAGCAAATCCTGGTACTATTAGCCCTTTCAGCAACAGTCTATGGAGCACGGACTGAGGTCTCAACCGAAGTAGTATGGGAGGGTGTTGGAACCAGGTTTCCGCACCCTGGAGATGTCTGATATGGGGCAATAGGTACGCAATTCAACCTTTGTGCTTACTAGGTTACCCGCACCAGTGAGCTCCTTGCGTCCTTTGCGCAACTCTAGCTACAGTGCGACCAGTGTTAAATACCCAAGTCTTCCTTAATTAGGCTCTGTTCACTTAATTACTTAGAAGGTTGTCATACATAAGCATTCATACAAGTGCACACATATAAATAAACAGATACCATTAACGCATAACATCAAAATATAGATCTACGCAATAGATGCACAATATGTCGAATCAACTTAGCTTTATTAATAATCTTTTTCAATTTTAGTTCAATACAGACCCAACTCTGCCCTACGCACTCAGTTGCAGGAGTCCGCGCACTCAGCCGTGGACTCTACTAGGCCTTTGCGCACTCAGCTGCAGAGCCTCTACCTACTACTATGACCCAATACACTTCAGTTCCACTTCTATCCTCTAACCATGCCTTCGCATCTATCTATTACTTTCTTATTCTCCAAAAAAATGTCTTTACACTTAGAGCTTCGCTCTACTTATACAATCCCATGGTCCACGGACCATGGGTAGGCCAACACAACTTTACATTAAAGTACATTATTTTAGGGTAGACAACCCTATGACTCATCCTAGACTCTCATGCTCCGCGCCCGCATTTCGCAAAGTCTTTACATTACATTGACCAAAACCCGAGCCTTAAGCCCCAAAACCCTACTGTGGGGGGATCCGCAGCCCAACATCCGCCCCCGTCTAACCCCCTGCTTAACTAGGGTGGCTAGTCGTGGAAAGAATATAACACAACACAACATTCTCCCACTTGTTGTTTTCTTTCCACAGGGGGCATAGGCGAGCTTATTAATTTATTCAGGCTTGCAACGCCCATTGTTTCTCTACACCAAGAGAACTTCTCAGAGCTCACAGATTTTGTCAATGCATCTGCAGTATTCTTCAAAGTGTCCACCTTTACCAGAAACACCTTTTTTTCTTCTATCATATCCCTCACAAAGTGATACTGAACATCAATGTTCTTTGTCTTTGAATGGTAAGCAGGGTTCTTTGCCAAGAAAATTGCACGTTTCCTGTCACATTCTATCCTTATAGCTCCCTATACTAACCCCATACTTGAAAACAATCTCTGCAACCAAATTTCTTCCTTGCTTGCATGAGTGGCTGCCATGTATTATGAATCTGTAGTTGATAGTGCCACTACAGATTGTTTCCTACTCATCCAACTGACTGCAATTCCAAATAGGTTAAACACATACCCACTTGTAGATATTCTCTGATCCAGATCTCCAGCCCAGTCTACATCAACAAAGCCATGAATATCCAAAACTCTGTCCAATCCTGGTCTTCCTTGGTAGCACAAACCATAATCACTAGTGCCACGCAAATACCTGAAGACCTACTTCACTGTTGTCCAATGCTCCTTCCCTGGTTTTGACATAAACCTACCCAATACTCCCACTGCATGTGCAATGTCTAGTCTAGTACAGACCATTGTATACATCAAGCTACCGACTACACTTACATATGGAACATGGGACATGTCCTCTTCCTCTTCTTGTGTCTTGGGACATTGTTCAGCGGATAACTTTACACCTACAGGAATAGGAAACTTCATTGGTTTACTATCCTGCATATTAAACCTCTGCAGTATTGTCTCGACATACTTCCTCTAGTTTAACCAGAGCTTCCTCTTTACCCGATCTCTCTTAATTTCCATGCCCAAAATATAGTTTGCAGCACCAGGATCTTTCATGTCGAATTTGGAGGACAATTGGGTCTTCAAATCCTGGATAATTTCTTTGTCATTTCCAACCAACAACATATCATCCACATACAAGACTAAATAAATAACACGGTCACTAATTAATTTAAAATACACATAGTGAACTGCTTTGCTTCTGGTGAAGCCAAGTCCCCATATAAATGTATCAAATTTATGATACCACATCCTTGGTGATTGTTTTAGCCCATACAGAGACTTCTTTAACTTGCATACCGGTTCTTTCTTACCCTTCACCGCAAAGCCTTCAAGTTGCTTCATGTAGATCTCCTCTTATAGATCCCCATGAAGAAATGATGTCTTCACATCCATCTGTTCTACTTCAAAATCAAAAGCAGTAGAAACAGATAAAAGTAATCTAATATAAGCTACCTTGGCAACAGGAGAAAAAATATCACCAAAATAAACTCTCGGCACCTGGGAATAACCTTTTTCTACCAACCAAGCTTTGTATTTCTCCACCTTTCCTTCTTCATTTGTCTTCTTCTTGAACACTCATTTGCTGCCAATGGGTTTCCTTCCAGCTGGAAACTCCACCAGATCCCAAGCCTCATTTTTGTGTAAAGATGCCATTTCATCAACCATGGCCTCTTTCCAGAGTTTTCCATCCTTTGAATCTACTAATTCCTTCACAGTTCTGGGATAATCATCAGTAATAGATAAAGAAAAATTTGAACAGAAAGCAGATGGACTATACCTTTTTGGCTACCTTCATTCTCGAATTGATCTTCTCACAAGCAAAGCTTGTGGCTCTTCATCTTCTAATTCCTCTTCTGTTGTAGATTCTGGTTCTTCCTCCTTTAGCTCAAACTCTATCTTCTTGAGTTCCTTTTATGGGGCTTCATGTTTAATAACATCTTTCACCTCTCTGAACACCACATATTGGTTGTACACAACCTTCCTTGTTACTGGGTTCCAAATATTATAACCCTTTAAACCATCCTTATACCCAATAAAGATGTGCTTTTCAGATTTACTATCCAACTTTGTTCTTTTCTCCTTTGGAACATGTACATATGCATCACATCCAAATACCGTCAGATGTGAAAGAGAGGGTTTCTTATCAACCCATACCTCTTGTGGAGTCTTATCCTCCAACACTGATGAAGGTGATCTGTTGATGAGGTAACATGTTGTCTCCACCACCTCTGCCCAGAATTCATGTCCTAACCCGGCACCATTGAGCATGCTTCTTGCCCTTTCCATCAATGTCTTCTTCATTCTTTCTACAACTCCATTTTGCTCAGGTGTGTATGGAGTAGTATTTTGCCATGCTATACCACACTTATTACAAAATTCTTCAAATTCCTTGCTGCAGAACTCTCCATCATTATCTTTCCTCAACACCTTTATCTTCTTCTCTGTCTGGTTGTCCGCCAGAGCCTTAAATTCTTTAAATCTGTAAAAGATTTCATATTTATTATTGACGAAATATATCCATGTATTCCTTGAGAAGTCATCTATAAATGATACATAGTACACACACTTACCTAGTGATGGAACCTTCATAGGTCCAAACACATCATTGTGCACAAGTTATAATATTTTTTATGCCCTCTTACCACCAGAGGGGAAATAGACTTACCCAATGATGGAACCTTCACAGGTCCAAACACATCCCTGAGCACAAGTTCTAATATTTGTTTCGCCCTCTTACCACCAGAGGGGAAACTCACCTGATTCTGCTTCCCATATACACAATTTTCACATAAATCAAAATACTGAGAGATATTACTCATACCTTCTACCATACTTTTACCATGAAGTATTTGAAGGCCCTTCTCTCCAATATGTCCAATCCTTTGATGCTATAGCATGGTGTTTTCTCCAAAGACCACTAGATTTTTTTCTCCACTTTCAGGAACCACAGAACTGTTGCACCCATCAACAAAAATGTTACCTTGTAGCTTGTACATAGTTCCAATCTGAACTCCCCACATCAATACCAGTTCTCCCCGAACCGTCTTGCAGGTATCTTTGTCAAACATTGTTTCACACCTGCATCATCCATCTTGCTTACAGAAATCATATTTCTTGCCAATGCAGGAATATGCAGAACACCCGGAAGTGTTCTAACCCTTCCACCTTGCAACTTCAACTTTACCTTTCCCAGACCAAAAATTCTAGCCTTCCTATCATCCCCCAAGAAAACATCACCACCATCATATTTCTCATACTCTCAGAACCACTCTCTATGGGGAGCGAAGTGAAAGGATGCACCTGAGTCAATAAACCATGCCTCATGATCTACATGTGTACTTGAAGAAGCCAAGTACACATCCCCACCTTCATCTGAGGTGGTTTTCGCCTCTATAGAAGGAGCATCATCGAATCCCTTACCTTTGTCAAGAGCTTTTGATTTACAGACTCTTTTGTAGTGCCCTTCCTTTCTGCATTTCTAGCACACCACCTTTACACATTTTCCTAGATATTTAGATCTCCCTCTAGATTTAGATCTCCCACTCGATGACTTATTCTTGTTTCTGTTCTAGGACCATCCTCATACAAACAAGGCATCACCATTCTGTCTCTCCATATTTTTCCGTCTCATCTCCTCCGCCAGCAAGGATGAGACTATTTCATCAAACTGCAAGGCAGTTGCATTGCTAGCTATTGCAATAACCAGACTATCCCACGAATCTGGTAGAGAACACAACAAACTAATGCACTAATCTTCATATGAAATTTTAATATCAATAGACAATAACTGACTTACCATAGTATTAAATGCATTTAGATGCTCTATCACCGAGTCTCCATCTTTCATCCTCAAGCTATACATATTTTTCCATAGGAACAGTTTATTCACCAGAGACTTAGATTGGTACAAAGTCCCTAACTTGTCCCACAAAGCCTTCATGGTAGCTTCTCTTGATACATTCAGCAATACTGAATCTGAAACACATAATCGTATTGTTCTCTTTGCCTTCCAATCCAACTTCTTCCATTCTTCATCGGACACTCTCGTTGGTTTATTACCTAGATCTACTATGATCCACTGATCTTTAACCAAAAAATCTTCCATCTTGAGTTTCCATAACTCAAAACTCTAACCATTAAAATTCTCGATCTCTATCTTTCCACTATTCACCATCTTCTTTCACCACCAAAATCGATCCCGCAGACTTCCACTGAACAGGGTTTTACCACAGACCCGAGCGAAACCCCTTAGCAACAAAGGTGTCCCCTTGAAGCCAAAACAGCTCTGATACCAAATGTAGGTTTTAACCCCGTACAAAAATTACCTCCATACAAATTCTAAGAACAGAAAATAAAAAATGTGAGAGCATAACACATAAAACACATATACACAGAGATTTTCCTCGGATCCAAAAACGGGACTACCAGCTTGATTTTTCATTATGTTCCTTTCAATGTTACAATACATATTTATACATGTCGAAGCATTCAATACCATGGACCAAAAACCATCACGTCCAAAACCATGTGTGAAAACCATGCAAAAAACCCTATGTAGGTTCGTCCCACCTAATATAGGGTCCCAAAAAAAATTCCTCGGGGCACTGCCCCAGACCCCGTAAAGGGGGGCTACCCACCCCCCTCAAACCCCCTAGATAGGGGGGAATGCCTCCCCCCTCTAACCCCTTGGTTAACTGGTAGTGATCCCAACCTTATAAACCACGTGAAGTCCAGCATTAAAAAGAAGTTTGAAATGACAAACTTAGGACACTTGCATTATTTTCTTGGTCTTCAAGTATTGCAACCCAAGGAAAGTATTCCCTTTCCGAGTCCAAGTATCCCTGTGATCTTCTACGTCACTTTCACATGGAAGACTATAAGCCAGCCCCTTCTCCCTTTCATTCTGGAGCCAAACTTTCAGTCACTTGTACTTCCCCTGAAGTTGATGCTACCTTATACCGTCAGCTTGTAGGAAAAAAATTTGTATTTGACCCATACCCGTCCTGACCTTTCCTTTGTTGTTGGCCTTATTGCTCGGCTTATGCAAAACCCACACAAAATTCATTGGAAATCAGCTAAAAGAATACTTCGTTATATTCGAGGTATAGTTCACTGTGGGATTCATTACAGTGCATAAGAATCTCCTCTATTGGTTGGTTTCACTGATTTCTATTGGGCTGGTGACCCTGATGATTGGAAGTCTATTGCAGGTTATGTCTTCACTCTTGGTTCTAGACCTATTACATGGGCTTGCAAGAAACAAAGTGCCATTTCTCTTTCTTCAGTAGAAGTAGAGTATCATGGCACCGTAGAAGCTAGTAAGGAAGCCTTCTAGCTTCGTCAGATCCTGTTAGAGTTTTGTTTTCAGCAACAACATCCGACTACACTTTGGTGTGATAATCAAAGTGCCATTAAACTATGCAAAGATCCAGTCCAACATTAGCGCAGCAAACACATTGAACTACACATGCACTTCATCAGAAAGCTCATTCATGACCATGTTCTTAAAGTGAAATATTGTTCAACCGATGATCAAGTTATAGACATCTTTACAAAGGCTCTCACAGAGGTGAAGTTTAATAAACTTCGATTTATGGTTGGAGTTCAAGAAGTTGTCACTAAGGGAGGATAGGATCTAATGCCTCCTTCCTTTTCCTATTGTGTCATATTTGTACATCCTTCAATCCTATCCCAAGTTTTTCTTAAGGGGGGGTGTTAGGATATTCTGACACATAGGAAATAGTTAAGTATAACTTGGTCTAGTGTAGAGTTAGGTAAAGTGTGTTTCTTTACCATGTACATTTGTAACTTACAAATCGACGATCACGATATGTTCTAGACATGAAATGATCTGACGGTTCATTCTCTCCTCAGTATTACCGACACTTAATCTGTGGCTTAACACCTGGTTGGTCCATGAACTCTATTTAAAGAGCATGGAGGGTCATTTGTAGGGCAACCGTTCAAGAGAGAAGCATATGTAAATTTTCTTTCTTTTATTAATAAATTTCCTAAAGTGGCTGCGTTGGCTCAAGCTGTGTACTGTTTGTTTTAACCATGTCAAGAATATTTGTGTATTGATTTGTGATCTGTTTATGAGCAGTGTCCTTTGGTGTTATATCTGAGGAACTTACCATGTATATTCCTCAAGATGACTTGGTCATGGATATCTCTAATCTCACGTTCGATCAGTTGAATAACAGAATAATGCATGAGAGGTCAAGGTTCTTTCCAAATGACCTTTTCCATCTTGTTTCCATCCACATAGAGAAGGTAATTATGCCTAATACTAGGAAGAATATGCAACCTTTATGGAATATATGAATGTAAACATTGATTTCTCGATGAAAGAAAAAGAAAATGTAACAAAGGAGTTGACTTTTTCAAGGCAACAAATCGATCATCTCCTCATTGAAAGTCAAAGGTCATCTTCTGCCAGATCTAACAAGAAGGATCTACAAGAAGTGATATTTGAGGAGGTTCAATCATTGGGAGACATTGTGCAACAACTATATGAGGAAATGATCACCCTTCATAAGGCGATATTTCCCTTGCATACATTGCAAAAGCGGTCATGGCAGAATGTAAAGGTTTTAAAGATAGTTTATCCAGCTATTGATGTAGTCCAAGAATGGGGCACTAAGCATAGAGATGCACCAGTAGAGTTGGTCAATAATACGAGGTAGGATGCTTAGTTGGAGATAGTTGAGCTCAGGATGCTTATACAGGGTAATAAATAGCTCAGTACTTATGTGGGCAACACCATAACTTCCTACTTTTGATTGTATCATGGGTTGGACTCCTTGGTAAGAGTGCACCATATACCTTCCATTAGAGGAGTTGTGTAAATAAGGGGCATAAATGTTATCAAAAAAGAAATTGGAGAATTCATGAGCAGTTTGAGAAAATTTGAAGATCAAAAGGTAGAACATTCAACAATTTGTAGCCGGACCCACCAAGTTGAATATGAAGTTTTTCTATTATGGAATAATGTCCAAACTGGTTCCAATACTATCTATCCAGATGCATTCGAGGCAAGAGTCATGTATAAGCTAGATATTCCATCAATGTATGAGGACATAGAAACATAGTACAAATCTTGGTACCAATATGTCATAATGTCCAAACTGGTTCCAAAACTATCTATCCAGATGCATTCGAGGCAAGAGTCATGTATAAGCTAGATATTCCATCAATGTATGAGGACATAGAAACATAGTACAAATCTTGGTACCAATATGTCACAACAGAAATACAAGTAGAAGTTGTCGAGCTACAATTTCTTCAAGCTCAAGCATAATCTATAAAGTTTTTTCTTATTAGGCTTTAGCCACATTTTGTATTATATGGTTTTGTATTTAGAAAATAATAATAAATGTAAATGTAAGTGTATGTCCAAGAGTCAAATAGTAAATATGAAGAGTCAATAGATATAATAATACAAAAGAAGCTCAAGAGTCCTGAGGACGCTCAAAGTTCACAAGAGGAGGTGAAAGTTCACTTCATTTGTTATAAATAAACCCTCATAACTCAAGAAAAGGGTTTGGAATTGAGGATAGGTATCCTTGGCTTCTCTAGCTTAGTATATGAAGGAATATCATTCTTTGGAGAAGAAAGTGGTAACTTCATGTTCCACTATTGGAGCTCGTGACATATCATTGTATTGTATACTTGGAACCTTCACTAATATTTAGAAGTTCGTAGAGCTAGCACACTTTCATGTGTGTATCATGGATATTGTAGGATGGTTCTTTAATGTTTATGGTATATGTTGTTTCATACATGCTAAGCCCAATGAACTATTTCATTAGATTTAGTGTATATCTTATTAAATGTGTCTTGTATTTTTTTTCATGACAGTTATTATCTTGTGAACTATTTTGTGGGTTAATTAACAATATTTTCATATATGTGTGAGTGTGCCTTTTAGGATAGTACTATTACTTTTATTCTAGAGGCTCACTCTTTTTCCTCCTTACGTGGAAGAAGCTCTTATGCATTACAATTGATATTTCACAAAGTCTACTCACTTTTTGTCTACAAAGATATGTGTATGCTTCCTATGTTGTTTATTGCATCCAAGGCACATTTATAAAATTGCACACATGGCAGTCGGGCATGTTTCCCAAATGGGGCTCCTACTCCAAATGATGTGAAATCTAATTAGGAATTCATATTGGGGAGACCCCTTCTCTCTTGTTAGCATCTAGCACTATCAACATGTCCTTATTCCTCTTTTTAGTTGGCCTTAGTTTCTTTTTTTTCCAAGGAAAAAAATCGAACTTTTTTATAAGGAATAAAAAAGTTACATAGTATATGAGTTAACATTCTGAAAGAAACTGCCTGAAAAGGAGCAAAAACTCCTCTGAGTGAGAGCATCAGCAAAACTACAGAAATCTATAAGACTCTTGTACCCGGCCTGTACAGCCATACCAAAAAGTAACTGAAAACCAAGATGTCTCCTGGGTCTCCTTTCATGAGGAAAACAACCCAGAAAAACACATACAGTAACACAGTTCACAACCCGCTCTATCAAAACAGAGCATAATAGGATATAAAAGAAAAAACAGTTTTAATGTACCACCATTTTCATATAAACACCACTGATGAAAACAGAAAAACATTATATGTTTGGAGGGAGATCCGACACATGGATCTGATCCTGAAGCTGTTTTGTTACTCTCCATGCGCCCACAGCTTGTTGCATACCTTCTTTAGAAAGCCGGTCTGCCTCCTCATTGCTGTCCCTGTAGATGTGATCAATTGAAAATACATTAAACTGCAATTTTAAAGATTGGATTTCTTCTAATAAAGGCATCAACATGTAATGCTGGCATCTAAATTTTCCAATGACCCAATTAACAACATTCATCGAATCTCCAAAAATCTGAACTGCAAGGATATTTTTGTGGATGAGCCAGCAAAGAAGAAGTTTTAAAGCTGAAAGTTCTGCAAAGTTATTTGTTCCCATCCCAAGTCCCACTGAGGCTTTTATCGAGTGAACGGCACTAAGATGAATACAGATCCCAGCTCCTGTGATATTATTTTGGGCTGCCCCATCAAAGAAAGCCCACGGTATCCCATCTCTAAGACGAAGCTCCTTCCGCTGATCATTTTTTACAGGACCATCCGGCTCAGGGATGCTGGCGAGAATGGCATTGCTTTGAATAGCAATAGCTGCCGCTGGGGTCGAAATTTCTCTAAAGATACTTCGGTTCCTGGCAATCCATATGCCCCAGCAGATGATGGGAGGCAAGTTTCTCAGATTCTTTTCGTGGAAATGGTTCCACCAATATTCCCAGGCTGTGGACAAAACATCCCCCTCCCACCTAACCTTTGCATTCAAGAGCTTCTCCGTTTCAAACCAGACTTGCTTTGTAAAGGGACAGGCAAGGAACAGATGAGAAATGGATTCTGAGTCTGCTAAACATAAAGGGCATCTACCAGGCCCCTGTTTAAACCGGATTGAAGGATTTCCCATGTTGGTATTTTGTTTTTTAAAGCACACTAAAAATTGGCCTTAGTTTCTTAATGTTATCTTGAGGCTCAATTTTCTTTGTTTGGGATTCTATCTGTGGAGCTATTATTTCATCTTGGGATCCTATCCTTGTTAATTGTAACCTGACTAGTTCTATTTCATCCAATTATGTTTCTATTGGTGGTTTCGATAACTATGTTTGGTGTTTTGATGATTGTTTCTGCCTCTACTTATACCTTTATGTCTGCCCCTTCCACCTATGTTTCTTCCTCTTCTAACTCACCATACTCTGTCTAAGGATCAGTTTGGGCTTCTAAGAAAGATTTTATATCCATGTCAATGAAATATGTCTAAAGAATGGGGTTTTGAACGTGTTCCAAGGCATCCATTACTATTAATTTGATGAAGCCATGATGGGCCAAGTATTTATGTTTTCCCTCCTTTACTTTTGTGCTCATCTCATTCATGGATTGAAGGAGAAAATGTGGGATGTTAAGCATTTCATGGACAGGTAAGTTAGTTGCAATATGATTTGATATAGAAGCATGAACTGGTAGGCATAGACAATGCTTAATATCCCTTCATAAGAAATGTATTTAAGGATGTGATATGAAACCTCATCCCATGGGCGTGGTAGGATTTCCCTCCTAATCCCATTCTTATCTTCTTCGGGTCGCACATCAAGGAGAAAATCCTTTTTTTCCCTAATTGTTTCATGTATATCCTCATTACTCCATTTAATCCCCTTAGGAAGGGTAGTGAATCTCCTAATTAGGTCTTCATCAAGGTATATGATCAAACCCTTAACTACAATGATTATTTCATGGCCTTCAAGATGTTGTAGGTGTAGAGAAAATTCTAATGCAATCTCAACATCATAACCCCTTAATTTCTCAAATAACCCTAGCCAATTATAGTTTCCAAGAATATACCCGACCTTAGAGTTCTAATGAATCTAGGTTGTATCTATGGATTCTCTTCTATTAAATCCCCCTCCCATGGTATGATGCAATTCTTCATAGATTTAGGTAAGAATTTTTAAAGTGAGTATTGGTTTGTGATGCTATTGTAATTAGTGCTTCATGTGGCAGCACGAGATCATGTAGCTTAGAGAAAATGTAGTTTCATCAAAAATAGAGAAGGAGATGACTTTTCAACTAATTACTCCACACAATTTATCATCTTTTTCCAATTTGTACACTTTAATAACAACAATTACCTGGGTGCTTCTATGTTTGACTCAAACAAAAAAAACTCTACCTAGTAAATTAATGCAATTTGAGCACTAACACTTATGTAAAATGTGAGTGGTTGAATTTGACATAAATTTTATTTGAGGATGCCCTTGCTTCTTAATTCATCTGAGGATTATATGGATGTTTTGGGAAAGAATTCGGTGTCCTATATAAGTTTTCTTGTATCATGTAGTAATGCATGTAGGGTCTTGTAGCAAACGGTTTGGAAGCCAGATAGCGATATATTACTCTTGTAGTGATGGCAGGCATCATTGGGATTTTTAAACAATGTTTCATGCAAAACACCTTGTAATAAGCTTGGATTGTTCCTAAGTTAAGTGAACTTGTTGCCAATGGTTCATGAGATGGGGCTCAGCACAATGGATGAGTTGGCCCCCACCTAGTCTTTGTCATCCTTTGTACTCAACATATTTTCCATTAGTAAATGATAATGACTTACTTTTCAAATAATTCCTAGCTTTTGCCTTGTTCTCTTCCACACATGTGGGTGACTACAGAAAAGGTAAAGTCCTCTACAGACTTTATTGAGACTCATACTAGCTTAATTTGGCTATAAATTCCTATTCCCTTTTCACTTTTAATGGTTTCTCCTGCTTGGGATAAGTTCAAAGGGTGAGGTTAGGAGATTCATACATGATGCCTTACCTTTTGATATTTCTACAGGTGATGTTGATGCTGGTAATTTTGATGTTTATGTGGGTGATCTAGTGCTTTTGTTGCTATACAGGAAATCCTATAGCTACTCAAGGTGATTTTCTTGAGCTAAGAGTTGTGTCTAGACTGCCAAAGTTGATTTTGAAGAGGTAGAAATTTTTGACATGCAGTGACCTTCTTTAAGAGTGATGGAGACTTAGACTTGTTGAGGGTTTTTGAAGGATGCTATAGGACTAGGTAGTCTCCTATAGTAGTTACAGAAACTCTTCATGATCATCATTTTATTCATTTGAGACACCAAGGAGCTATGATAACTTAAGGAGGAGTTGGTTGTGATGTTGGAAATGTTGTTGATGGTGACTAAGATGGAAAAGATGGGGATTTTGAGCTACTATGGTCAGAAAATGATGAACAACATAAGAAAAATTAAGGGGTGAGACATGTTTGTGGAATGGACGTGTATCAAGAAGATTTTTATGCTTTTTCCTTGTTTGGATACAGAGGAAATCTCTTATCTATGTCTTTTTACCAAATATGGGTTATCATATAGCATTACAGGACATTCATGTAGCAATTCAGGGAAGTGGTTAAAAATGTATGAAGAGGGCTTGGAAACGTTGAGATGATATTATGGATGATGGGTGATGATGAAGAATGGTGTGAGGGTGCTTTTTGAGCCCTCTAAAAGCACGAGTTTTTGTTTTCGACCAAATGTGCAGGCAAGCCTATTTAATTTGTGTAGCTAATTTCCCTATGTGATATCTACACACAAACCAAGGTAAAACATTTTTCATTTTTTTATGACTCCCTTTTCTTCTTTTTCTCCCATTTTTCTCCTTTTTTTCCATTTTTTTTATTGAGGCCCACTAGCTGCCTCATGGATGTTTTCAGCTAGTGGTTCTTCCCTAAGTGCCTCAAAGCTTGTTTTCACCAGGGGATATTTAATATTTTCTTTTCTTTTCTTTCTTAGGCTCATAAGCTGCCTCATAGAGGTCTTCAGCTAATGAGCCTGCCTCAAGTGCATTAGAGGATGTTTTCACTTGATGGGTTTTTCTCTATTTTTTTTTGTTGTCAAAGGTTGAATGGATTGTGAGCTCTAATTATCTTAATAAAATTCATCTCCTTCACTATTAAATCAGTAATATAAGGATCAGTAATAATGGTTGGTAAGATATTTTCCCTTGTATTTTAGTGTGTTTTTGTTTAAATGTTTAAATCTTGAAGCAAAAGTATAATGGTATTAATTTATTACATAAACTCGTATTGAAAATGATTATTTGAATTAAAAATATTTCTTATCTCATAATTGTAAAATAGTTATGGTTATGTTCTATATTATTCCATTTAAAGAACAACACAATTATACTAAAACAATGTTATGAAAGAGGACAATTTATGTAAATAAATAAATTGTATTGCACAACACCCTTCTAAAGGTTGAGAACCCATGGGAGAGGCACTACTTTTGGTATGAAAGAATTATCTTCAACACAATAAGCCAAAAGGCTATGAAACATCGTTATGTTGTGTTTGGTGATGGGCGTACAAACTAGACATAAATTTACCATATAACCATCCTTCAACACATTAAACCTCTCTTTTTGCACTAGATAACACATTTTTAACTTTAATATGTTCATTAGGAATATTTATGGATAATTTCATATTTGTACCTAATATTATTTATTTTTGTAGAATATTGTGAGAATATTATGAGAATATTGGGAAGATTATGGAGATTTGGAGGAGATAATTTAGGGATTTGCTCCCTCCTACAGGAGGATCAATATTGGATAATAAATCAAAAAGATATTCTAAAATTATTGCACAGATTCTAGAGCTCCAATGATTGAGAAAATCTAGGAATGTGTTCCCTGTCATTTAATGCAGATTCCTAGTGTTGGGAACCAGATCCACTATTTGAGGGATTTTGGAGGGGAAAGCTTCCTCCTTTCATGGGGAATGCTTCCTAATCATTTTTTATAATTACCAAGTCGTATTTTCTTCTAGGGGTTGATTTTTATCAATCTTATTGTGGAGATAACTCATATTTTTGCAGCTCCGCTTTCATTTCTTGTAGGGATGTAGTTGTATTGATGGAAATAATGAAGATCGATGCCATGTTCAGCTTCTAAATCTTGGTCTCCTTGATAGGACTCTGATTTTCCTTGGGCTTGGCCATCCTAGGAGCCTCAAAGCCCTTTTGTATCATTACTTTTCTTCTTTCCACTTCTTATTCACATGCATCTCTTATTCTTGTCTTTTTCTATTTCTGCATTTAGTATTAATGATTTCCTGTTGTAAGATTGGGTTAAATGGTTGAAGTAAGCTATTTTTTAGGATCACAAGAGTCATTTCATCCTTGGAACAGCTTTGGGAGGTCATAGTAATCATTGAGCTGCTTCGATTAGTTTTCTTATTCCCAAATATAAATTCTAGAAGTCCCTTGTGGCAAATAACAGTGAATTTCTGCTATTTTTTAGAACATGCTAATGAGTTAAAATCAAGTTGATTCCACTTGCATTAGATCAAAAAAAAAATCTAGTTAATAACGAAATTTACTCCATTTAATTTTCACTTGATTAGGTTATGCATTTGATAGCTTTACTAGCTCACTAGTTCTTGAATTTTTAGATTTTAGACTAGTAATTTTCTGTTTTTTAGCATGGGTTAACAAAGGTATTTTTGAGTGATTCCACTTGAAATAGAGACCTAAGACATCCTAGTCAATAAAAAAGTGTATCCTGTCCAATTTGGATTTGATTTTCTTTGTCATTCGGTGAATTATAACTTCCTGTAGCTTCCTATAGCACTCTTCCAACATGTATATACTTGCCCAAATTTGCTCAAAAAGATCAATTTTTGTCCCTTAGGGTTGAATCATGACCCCTAGGCTCTAAATAAATGGTTGAGGAGGAATAAAAACCACTTAGGACTTTCCTTTTTACCCATGCAAAACATCTCAACAATTTGGGTTAATGGACAAATTTATAAGTTGGATAATACAATATAATTTTCTTGATTGCCACATCTAATGAAATTTGTCAATGGACCTAAAATCTCTGAAATGTAATGATTGACATTTAGTTCGTGATATTTACTTTATGCAATTATAATAGGTTTCTTTCCTTGTATTTTCTTTCTTGCAATAGGTTAAGGTTTCCATTTTGAGCATTTCATTTTCTGCAATTAGTTTAGGATTTGATTTCATTACATGCACTCCATTACATCATGACAGTAAATGAAGGACACATTATATGTTGTACCTATAGCATCAATACCTCTTAAGTTTGTACAAAACCTGGGTTGATAATTAAAGTTGATAGCCTTGGGAGTTGCAGCATTCCTGTTGCAATACTGAGGCTGATCACTTTTTGGCGCCATTGCCGGGGAGGTGTCAAAATATGCAATGTTTTCTACCCTAGTTGATTCATTTCTTGTTACTTTCTGAAAAAAGAAAAATTATTGCATTATGTATCTTTCATTTCAAGAGCAGAAAATTACATTGCATCAACATTTGTATTCAAAAAAAAATCTCCAACACCAACCCCCCCATTTGATCACGTGGTGCAGTAAGAGCCACATCACCATCCACTTTTGTAGGTAGAAGAAGAAGAGGTGACAGAGAAGGTAGGATAAATGGATGGAGATGATAACAATGAGGAAGATCCTCTTGGATTTTCCATTCAAGACACTGATGTGAGTGTGCACATGAAGAACATCCCTCCATCTTTTCTTCCAAAATTCCATGTTATGAGGTCAGACAATCTAGAAACCTTTCTCTTTGAATTTGAAATTTTTTGTAAATCTGATGATTACTTACTAGACACTCAAAATTTGATATTTTTTCTGACAACATTAAAGGATAGAGCTCTTAAATGGTTCATGAGTTTAGGGACTAATTCAATAAGATCATGGAATGATATGCTAAAGATATTTCTAGAAAAATATAAAGATTATGATATTAAAGAAGAAATATTTAGAATGAATAAAAAAGAAGATGAGAATCTTGAGGATCTAATAGAGAGGTTCATATATAATGTTAAGAGGGAAAAATTACATCATTTAGGATCTGACACACTAAATACCCTCTTACTTAGACCAATTGGGGATGAGTGGATTGATCTCCTTGATCCCATGAGTAGAGTTGATGTATACAAATTATCATTTGAAGAAATTTTTGAAACATGCAAGAACTTATCAAGAGGAAGGGAAAGAGTAAGTAAATCAGCATCAAGATTGGCAAGTCAAGCTGAGCTTGGGAATTTTATTGATAACTTTAAAATAGAAATTTTTAGCAATCTAAGTGAACATGTAGAAATGTTAAGAATGGAAAATGAGCAGAAAGATGATGTTGATATTTGTGTTTTCCATGCAGAATCACATGATATTAAATATTGCCCATCATTACCAAGGTTGAAGAAATTTTACGAAGAGGACAATGGAGTAAGTCAATCACCAAAGCAGCTATGTTATGTAGCTCCAAGAGGACCATGGCAGACTAGTCAACCTAGTATGATGCAAGAACCTAATTCAAAATTTCAAGGTTATGTACATCCATCTCAAAGTGATTGGAACACACCCTTTCCTTAGAAACCTTGGCCATCTCAACCCCAAAACCAATCTTGGCAATAAGGTTGGCAAGGAACTTATGGGATCCATGCACAATATCCTCAATATTTTCCTCAATATCCTCAATATCGTCCATACCCAAATCCATGTTATCCCTACCATCCACCTACACCACAACCACATCCATCTCAAAAAAGTCCACTCCCCTCAACTACCTATACCACCATTTTCGAACCCACACAACGAAGTAGCTCAGCTCACTTACAATGTTGAGGCACAACACTTCCAAACATCTCCTCTTTATCTAAATGGTATTCATCTTAGATCAATAAAGGTATTGCAAAGAAGAGATTCTATTGGTGTCATTGAAGGACCACATCCAAAAGAATAAGATTCAAATGAGAAGACCAAAGGATCATGGGTTGCACTTCATGAAGAGAAGACATCATAATCATAGATAGAGAAAGTTCCCTTGTGTTCACCATTAGATCCTCTATGTGTTCAAGAGAATAATCAACAAAAAGAAGAAGATTTGAATTTCATGGAAGAAGAAGACATCCAAGATTATCCAAATCAGCAAGTGGACTAGGGGCATCAAAACTATATTCAAATGTGGCTCCAGACAATCAGTAAGTTGCAACCAGAAACTCTTCTTCAACAATTCTTGATCTAATCCTAGTCAAAGAATTTGCTCTCTCATATTCAGTTATATGTCAAAGAATACATTTCAAGCCTACACGTCAGTTTATATGTCATCTTGATGTGCACATGGCTCCATTGGAAGTATTCTTATACTTGAAAGAGATTTTGTTTTTCAAGTAGAGTAGGGTAGAAAAAATAAAAATAAAAATGGAAAATAAGAGAAAAAATAAAATCTTAGGTGAAAACCTCCTTTGAGGTGCTTGAGATTAGCTCATTGATTGAAAACCTCCATGAGGCGGTCAATGGGTTAGGAAAAAGGAGAAAAAAAGAAAAGATTCTAGGTGAAAACCTCCTTTGAGGTGCCTAGGCAGACCTATTAGTTGAAAACCTCATTGAGGCGGCTAGTAGGCCTAGAAGAAAAAATGGAAACAAAATAATAAAAAATATTTGCTCCATGTATCTCTCTCTCATGAATGTAGGTTCTCTCCAACCTCTGCAAGAAACAAAAACAAGTTAGCCACCAAAAGAAAAGTTTATCAAAAGCCTAGTTAAAGGAAGTCAAACTTGGACTTTCTCCTCCTTTACTCAGATTCTCTAGAAGGACCAAGGCCATGCCAATCCATCACCCTCATCTTTGTCCACCATCCACTCATCATTTCCAAGATTTTACCATTCTTTTTCCTTGTTGTCCTAACATGCTCCAGGAAGACTTTGTCTTGATATAGGAAACAAAAATACGTAGAGAAGAAAATTATTTTTGTCATATCTTGAAAACCATGCATCCATTTTCCAAGATGTTTCAAGGGGGATAATAGTAACATGTCGAAGCAATTTCACCAAATTCCAGTGCACACTTTTCGAGAAATTGACCTCCATCACCTATAGCCATTTTGAAATTGTCTCGATATTCATGAATTCATTTTCCAATTTGTTTCATGGGGAGATGAATATGGATGATGGTAACATTCCCAAGCAATTTCATCAAATTCCAATGCACAGTTTTCAAGAAATCGACCTACATCACCTACAGCCATTTTTAATTTTTCTAGAGATTTATGCATCCATTGGCTAAGATATGTTTATGGGGAGGTTCATAAGGATGATGAAAATATTCTTAAAGAATTTCGGGTCAATCCAGTATACCATTTGGAAGATATGGGCAAAACAAGTCTGTTATAGGAAATTGCTACAAGATGTCCTGAACTGCTACAGGAAGTTGGTTGATAGGTTTTGGAGGAAAATAATGGTGAGATGAAGTGTTGGAAGGGTGTATGATAGTTTTGAAGTGTGGAGAAAGTGAAAATCAACCATGGGCAAGCCCAGCACTCTAAGAAGGCCAAATTTGACTAAGATAGTTTGCTCACGGTAACTGGAAGACAAAGGTTTAGAAGATGGGATGCAATCCATCAACTCCACCAGCAACAGATTGGACAATGGAAAGAAACTTGCACACAACAACCTTATCAGTTAAAGAATCATCAAGCTATGAAGACATATGCAGAAGTAAAAAAAGGAAATTATCACTTCCAGAGGACCATGGATCAATCATCAACTCAGCAGCAGCATGCATGCCTCTCCAACAACCATCAAGTAGGTCCAGGTATGCAATATTATTGACCTCTTCTCTTGAGCATATTATAGTTAGAAATTTGTTGTTAATGCTTGAGAGGTGAGGTTTTATAATCTAAGGATGGTTCAGCAGTCTCAACCACCCTCAACTAGTTAATTGCAGCTAACTCCCTCACCCATGCAACGTGGAAAAGCCAACTTAGGAAGGGTGTTGATTATGAGGAGTGGAGACAATAGTTAAAAGAGGAAATTTTTGCAAAGGCCAAGTCACCAAAGCAGTCAAGGCCCTCCATCCACTTCATATCCACTATCTATCTATCATTCCTCCATCCCATTTCATAAGAAAAAATTAAAATTTTTCAAGAACAAACCCTACACTTTGTCTCACCCTGAAAGTTTCTTGAAAAAACACATAAAGTGCATCCTCTCCATTTTCACAAAACTACACTACTCCCTCTAAGCCCTAGAATCATCCTCAAAACCCTCTACATCATTTCTCATCACTCCCATATAGTTAGAAGACCCTGGAAGAGAAGGAAGGGCTACTACAGGAAGAAAACCTCCTCCTATAGTAGCCTATGCAAGCATTACAGAAAGTCATAATCCTGTTTTTTTCCCTTTCCCATCAAGTAGATGGGGTGATACCAGCTCATGAGGCACTCTACCACTCCAAGAAGGACTCTCCATTAGCAGCAATAGCACCTTGGGCAAAGGACCTACACACATAGCAACAACAATAGCCAAATACCATGAAAGGCAAAGAAGAAATACACAGGAACAGTAAAAACAGAAAATCCTGAGAAGGAGCACTAGGAGAAATAGGTGCAGGATTTAATGGAAGCGAAGAAACTTTTGACACCTGTGAGGAGGCCAACCACTAGAGCAAACATAACTAAGCATCTTAAGGCATAAACTTCTTTGCTATAGGAGCAAAATGGAGCTTCTACAGGAAAAACGGGGCTTCTATAGGAGACAGACAACTTGCTACAAGATTGTCCCAAAAGAAAACATGGGCCCTATATTGAGGATTATTCGCCACAAAACCCTTGAAATTTGAAGGAGTGTTCAAAGAAGGGGTAATTACTTGATCTATCACCTCTTGCAAACAAAAATTCTGTGAATTTTTGCAAAACTCCTCCACTAAGCATCTTGTATTGTAACCATAAAATATTGAATTGTGGAGTTTTCTTGTGAGGATGAGCATTATGATGGGAGAATAAAATTGTTTTGAGATTGGCATGATATTCTTCACCTCACTCATCAACAAGAAGCACTCCTCCTCTTGTCATACGTTGAAATGATGAGTGCTATGAAATTGAAAATTAGCAGCAGGGTTCCCTTGCACAAACCTTAAGACGACATGGACAAATTTTGTTGACATGGATAGAGAAGATTTTTTGGACTTAAAGATACAATCAGGTATGGATCTACAGAAGAAGAATAGGGTGGAAAAGAAAAATAAAATGTTGGAACATAAGATAAAGTGCCTAAAAAAATTAGAACAAATGATAAAAGGAGAATAAGAAGCAAACTGAAGAGATAACCTCCCTCCAATCCAAACGAAAGGAGCCCCGAGCCTCTCAGAAGAAGCCAAGCACTAGGGGAGCCATGACTAAACAACTCAAAAGAAGAATATGCCCTGCTATCGGAAGGTAGAAATTTTCTACGGGAAGGTAGAAAGGTTCTACAGGAAATTGTTGAATAGTGATAGAACAAATGAGGGAGGCCACCAGGGCCATGAATGAGGCACAATCAAATCACTAAGTTTCTCAGTGGATGAGCAACACTTTCAGCAAGGAGGTATGACGGGGCTCTAAATTAGACATAAAGTAAGGCCCATAGAACCATCCTTCAGCACATTAAACCTCTCTTTTTGCATTAGGTAACATATTTTTAACTTTAATATGTTCATTAGGAAGGTTTGTGGATAATTCCATATTTGTGCCTAATATTATTCATTTTTGTAGAATATTGTGAGAATATTGGGCAGATTATGGGGATTTGGAGGAGGAGATAATTTAGGGACCTGCTCCCTTCTACAGGAGGATCAGTATTAGATATTAAATAAACAAGATATTCTAAAATTATTGCACAGATTTTGGAGCTCCAATGATTGAGAAAATCTAGGAATGTGTTCCCTGTCATTTAATGCAGATTCTTAGTGTTGGGAACCAGATCTACTATTTGAGGGATTTTGGAGGAGAAAGATTCCTCCTTTCATGGGGAATGATTCCTAATAATTTTGTATAAGTACCAAGTCAAATTTTCCTCTAGGGGTTGATTTTTATTAGTCTTCTTGTGGAGAGAACTCGTATTTTTGCAGCTCCACTTTCATTTCTTGCAGGGATGTAATTGTATTGATGGAAATAATGAAGTGTCATGTTCAGCTTCTAAATCTTGGCCTCCTTTATAGGACTTTTATTTTCCTTGGGTTTGGCCACCCCAGGAGCCTCAGAGCCCTTTGTATCATTTACGTTTCTTCTTTTCACTTCTTATTCACATGCATCTCTTGTTCTTGTCTTTTTCTATTTCTGCATTTAGTATTGATGATTTCTTGTTGTAGGATTGGGTTAAATGGTTGAAGTAAGTTATTTTGTAGGATAAAAAGCATCATTTCATCCTTGGAACAAATTTGGGAGCTCATAGTTATCATTGAGCTACTTGGATTAGTTTGCTTATTCCCAAATCTAAATTTCTAGAAGTCCCTTGTGGCAAATAACAGTAAACTTCTACTATTTTTTAGAAAATTCTAAAGAGATTCAATTGAGTTGATTCCACTTGCATTATATCACAAAAAAAATATGTTTAATAACAAAATTTACCCCATTGAATTTGCACTTGATTAAGTTAAGCATTTAATAGATTTACTAGCTCACTAGTTCTCGAATTTCTAGATTTTAGACTAGTAATTTTCTACTATTTTTAGCATGGGTTAACAGGGGTATTTTTGAGTGATTCCACTTGGAATAGAGACCTAAGACATCCTATTCAATAAAAAAAATTGTCCCATCCAATTTCAATTTTATTTTCTTTGTCATTCGGTGAATTATAACTTCATGTAGCATCCTATAGCATCATGTAGTTTCCTGTAGCACTCTTCCAACATGTATATACTTGCCTATATTTGCTCAAAAAGATCAGTTTTTGTCCCTTAGGGTTGAATCATGACCCCTAAGCTCTAACTCAATGGTTTAGGAGGAATAAACACCACTTAGGACTTGCCTTTTTACTCATGCAAAACATCTCAGTGATTTGGGTTAATGGACAAATTTATGAATTGGATAATACAATAATGATTTTCTTGATTGCCACATCCAATGAAGTCTGTCAATGGATCTAAACTCTATAAAATGTAATGATTGACATTTAGTTCATGATCTTTACTTTATGCAACTAGAATAGGTTTCTTTCCTTGTATTTTCTTTCTTGCAATAGGTTAAGGTTTCCATTTCAAGCATTTCATTTTTTGCGATTAGTTTAGGATTTGATTTCATTACATGCACTCCATTACATCATGATAGTAAAGGAATGACACACTTATGCTACACATATAGTGTCGATACCCCTTAATTTTTTACAAACCTCAAGTTGATAATTAAAGTTGGTAGCCTTGGGAGTTGCAGCGTTCTTGTTGCAATACTGAGGCTCATCATTTTGCTTGAGTTGAGTTATTCTTAACCTGTTGTTATATGTAAAACAACATCTTTCTCTTAGAGTCAAGTTTTTATTTTAATTTAAAGTTAAAATGGTATTATTATACATGTATAAACCTATTCAAAATCCTTTTTTTTATGCTTATGCACTACAACAGAAAAAATGTACAACAATTATGGCATTTAGAAACCAGGCAAGGATTGTTTAGTTTCGTCCTAAGTCATTAATCCAATAGATTAGTTCTCATGAAATAGTTCATTGAAATATATAATATATAATATATAATATATAATAATGGAAATATATATTATTTCAAAGCAAGGTAGGTGTGAATATTACATGCAAGTCAGTGCAACAAAATCTAAAATGGAATTTTTAGATCCATAATACAATTTAGAGAGGCAAAATAAAATCCTTATGAGGTTACTCTTCTTAGGAAATTATAATAATAATGATAATAACCAACAATCAACATATTATCCATAAGGTAAATATTAGATGAAGACCATCACACTAAGATGCTTTTCTCATGGAATCTAATGTTCTATTGACGGTGTTGTGTGTGGCTAACATTGTAAGGGGATATCCTCGATGTGAATTCCCAATTAGAACTCACATCATTTGGTGTAGGAGTCCCATCTGGTCATATGGTTCGGCCACCATTGGAATGGTTTTCAAGATTTTCCTTGGTTACGATTAGACATAAGAGAACATAACACCTCTTTGAGGCAACAAGAATGTGAGCTTTGCGAGACACCCAATGTAAGGTATACGAGGGAGACTTCCATACCTGGTGAGGGAAAATAGTCACCGGTTAGAAAAGTAATAGTACTATCCTCATGGGGGGGACTGCGAAGGAAGAGAAATACTTGTTGAATACCTATAGATTGGTCCACATAATAAACAATAGTCGTTAAAGCATAACAAAACTCATTCAATAATAGGCATAACTAAGTAACAAAATAGTTCATTAACTTAGTATGTGATTAAAACAACATATACCATAAACTTAACTAGAATAGTCCAACTACATCTACGTTACATGTATGAAGAAGTGTTGGCTCATTGAGATTCTAATTAAAAGTTTAAGATCCCGAGTACATTGTTACATGAATGAAACATTGTATCTAATAGTGGAACACGAAGCCACAACTTGATTCTCTACAGAATAATCTATCTCCTTTGTATTACAAGAGAAGCCAAGGCAAGACCTCTAGAATCTAAGCCTTAGCCTTTTGCTCGAGTTATAAGGAGTTATTTATAACAAGTAATAATAGCCTTTTAGATTCATCATGACTCTTTGACTTCTATGATTGTTCATATTCTATACATGACTCGTTACATTCCAATGTGTGGCTTTTCACATTCCACATGTATCCCTTGAACTTCATTACATGTCATTTATTACATAATAAAAATTACAAATGAAACGATGGTTATGTAAGACAAAATAATAATGGGACAAAGACTCATCAAATTGATAAGTCATTTTCTTCTACATGGAGCTCAGTTTTAATGTAAGTGTGCCATGCCCTGAACTTTGTTGAGATGTATTTGACTCGGAGTGGTAAGTCTCCAGTGTAGCACATCTATACCTCCAGTGCTTCTATCAATATGTTCGTGGAGGACGATTGCACATTATTCCATAACCATGACAGTTTCATATGTGCTTTGATAGGTGCACAGGCATATTGTTGAATAATGTCTTTGGTTACCTCCAAGCCTTCCTTTTTTGTTGCCCACTTTATCTACTCGATGTATTGTCTGATATCCGAGAAGATGACCTCTCTAATTCTTATTGCTTCAAGTTTACATATCAAAGGAATCCCATGTTTTTGTGTGAGAGACTCAAAACCATTATGCAGTCGATTATATGCAACAATGGTACTAATCAATTGCTCTCCAAGGAACATGTAGTTCGAGTGATGGAGTCTCAACTAAACTCTATCCATTTCTGCAACAATCCTATCTTTCTTCTCTAAATGTTGTGAAGCATCTAGATACTGGAAAACCCACTTCTGAAGATAATCGATTGATCCGTCTCTTGTCCTCGGGAGTTTTACCACTTCATGTGCCTTCTCTTGTATGCCAATGAGATGAGACACTACTTGTTGTAGAATAATCATCTCATCGTATAATCGAGCCATGGTGTCCTCCATTGGCCCCAATTCTTCCTGCATGGTTGACTGTCATTTAGTGGTGTAGAAGCTTTGTGATGACAACCATTGATTTTCTATCGCAAGATGTTCCGCTTGTTGCTTCACCACAGCAAGTTTGCTTCTCAAACTACCCTAGGATTCCTTCTGGTGTTGGAGGTTATCACCTTCTCTATAGCAACTGAGACTAGATTTTGAGGATTATTGGGAAAGTATCTATGCCTTTGATACATGATCTTCTTCTTAATTTGATCGAATGTTACACTGGATATAGCCATGACTTTGTTTGACGGTGGAGGTGTGATTCCCATCTCTCCAAATGGAAGATGACCACCTGTGAAAGGTTGTTCTTATGGAGTATCTAGCTCTTCCTCCATTGGTTGGATGGTATCCTCTTCTTCGAATGTTCCTCTTCTAGCTCTTGAGTCAATTATTCTTCTTCCAATATTTTTTTTGCTTCTTCCTCCTGGGATTGTCTCTCTTCTTCTTCTTCTTCTTCTTGCTTCTAGAGTGACTCATCTTGCTTCCTCTTCTACTCTTCTTCTTATGCTTCTCTCCTCTCTGGCTCTGTTTGAATAGCTCCTGACTTTAAAGGGTCAGCTTTCCATTTCTTGTTGTTCTTGCTTATCGAGGGATACATGATCATTTTCTTAGGAGCTACTTTATTTGCTTGATATGTTATCTCCTCCTCCTCTTGCACCTATAGGTCTTGAGATGTTATCTCCTCCCCATGCTACACCTAAAAGTCTTGAGCTGGTGGATCATGGGTTGAACTGGTTTCCATTATTGGATGTGTCTTCATGTTGGCATTGTACCAGTGCTTTATCTTCTCATCTTTTGTTTTGGACATCAATGAGTACCCCATATTGTGACCGATCCTTTGACAATGTTGCCTAATAGTTCTCCTCGGATAATATCGATGAAAGTATTTGGTGGTGAAGTTTAGGTGTTCCAACTCCTATATCTCTATTATTGTATGTTTGTGGCTCTTTAGCTCATACAGTTTGGTCCTCAACAGAAATATAGGCCAAGGGGATTTCTTCCTCCCGTGAAGAATTCTTGACATTCCCTTGTCCAACTGATTGGAAACTTCTTGCATGACCACCTTTTTGGTCACATATCGTGGCATAATATGAGGGGATATCTGACAAGTGAAGCACCTGATGTATGTACCCTTAGGAGCTCAAACTAGTCTATGATATCTCGAAGTGACTCCTTTACCTTATCGGTCACGTAAGGAGGATCAATATCAAATATCATGTGAAATATAGTTGCAAAGAAGTGTTCAGCCAATTTTTCAGATACACCTCTGAAGCTAGCTTCTAATAACAATCTGCTATGAAAGTAAACCAAGAACTTCTCCTCAGGGGTACAGCTCCATTTCATTCCCGGGAACACATATTATGCAAAAAAAAATGTCTAAGAGAAATGCAGACATGTAAAATTATGGTACTTGATTTGCTTGTAAAGATGCTTTAGCATGCCCTACATGACGATGCAACTCATATGATAAAATATCCACCCAATTAAAAACTTGATCACATTTCACCACTATATTGAGCATATATATCTAATTCTCCTCGAACACCTTAGCATTCTTGTGCCCATAAAACCGACAATACATGGCTATCAAGTACTGATATACATCTCTAAGAATATTTGTCACATAGATTGTGGATAGGCGATGGAAAAATTTGGAAGGCTCTCGACACCATTATTTGATAGCATCACTTGTGTAAAGGGTGTCCCATCTCATATAGAAGTTGTATTTTGCATATTCATCAGGCTTTAGTATCTTATAATATGTATGCATGTCTTCACCAAAATAGGTGGTGAGTTGACCGCCACTCTCACTACGTAGCACAAGGTGAGAGTCATCCATATGTGTAATGATCCATTCAATCAACTTTGCACATGGAATGATTGGGAACCTGCATGCGATCCTATGCATCCTGGACTTCTTGTTGTTGATGTACGCATACAAATATTCAAAGTTCTCGGCAAACTTTTCTTGGATGAATGTGTTGTATATCTTGCTCCATGTGACCCTTGTATCCTTATCAATAAAGCAATGTGTGTCTGCATATTGTTGGTAGGCTAAATTGCTTCATTTTTAACCCCTTTCTTACTTCAAAATCATAACTTTAGACCTCTATTTTAACCTCGCAACCTCCTTATTCCTCCACTATTCCAAGAATCGTGCCTTTCCTGCACTATCTTTATATTTCAGATTTAAGGGTTAAAAATGTGCTTAATTAATTATTTTTATATATTTTATACCTTTAATATTCTTTACAACTAATATCTTCTTTCCTAAAGTATTTGGTAAGCAACATATTAATCATTTCTTTAGCATGGTCGAGTCCAAGTAGGATTCCTGCATTGATGGCAAATCCTAAACTTTTGTGACAACTCACTACCTAACTCGGACATCTCGTTCAAAATCATTCATCTCGAGTTGGCATTGGAGTGGAGATAAGTTAAAAATATGATAAAGATTAGGTCGTCAACTGAATGCTCAAGTTTAGCGTTTTGTTAGACCTAAAAGGCTTAGCATGTAATATTGTTCTTATTTCATTACAGCGAAAAGGCTTAGATTGTAATGTTGAATGTAATTTGGTTATGGCCGCAGGCCTGAAGGGATGTATATAATGTAGGATTCAAATAGAAAATGGTAGCGATCGATAGCTATAGCAATGCTACTGTAATTGTGGTATTTTTTTTATTTTTCTAGTATCGCCCTCGTTCTGGGCTAGATTTGATTTCACCATGTACATTTGCTGATTTTGAATTTTAATATAAAGGGACTGCACCATGTTATTTCAATCCTGTGGTTTGATTCTTTGTTGATGTGTCGTTGAGAGTT
This sequence comes from Pinus tabuliformis, assembly GCA_031772625.1. NCBI lineage: Eukaryota > Viridiplantae > Streptophyta > Pinopsida > Pinales > Pinaceae > Pinus > Pinus tabuliformis. Next base: position 260,604,620 of record CM062813.1, on the reverse strand, counting down.
CAGTTTCCAAGTTTCCTAAAAAGGGAAATGAGCTGGTTGGCTAGGGCCCAACCAACCCAACTCGTTTTCCCCCGAATTCTCCTCTCCTATTAAAGGTGTGTTGATTTCATTTTAATGTAAGGTGTGAATTAAATAGATGCTTTCATTCTTTCACAAAGTTCAGGTTCGATTTCATTTATAACCATTGTGTGACGGATCTATGGTGTGCATGCTTAACTAAGTTTGATCTTACCCTTTTGTAATTTCTTCTCTTCAAAGCTTAGTATTATTTATGCCTGGATCGTGCAAGCACGTTATTCCTGCACTAGTGCATTTACAGTTCTGCAAGTTGATTTCTTTGGTTCATTACAGAAAAATCTTTCGTTCTTTTATGTCATAAGAGTCTTGATGTGTTTTTGCAAGTGAGTGTTCATCTTTTAGAAAGTATTCTTAATATGTTGAATTAAATATGCTTTGGTAATTAAAAAATGAACGTTGTTATAACGCACTAATCTTTATCTGCACTTTATACTTTTAAGGGAAAGATCAAACTTCGTATTTAATTATTTCAAAGTGAACCTTTTTGAATTAAGAAGGTTATAAAGGAAAATCAGATTTGTGTGAATACATTACAGGGATAAAGCCTGTTGTCACAATTAGATGATTTCTTTAGTTGCATGAAGGAGTTCCTTGATTGAAGAAAAGTGTGCTTTGACTTTAGAAGTTAATTCTTATTTTGAAGTTAAGTTGGGTTGAAGCATATTTCTGCTTGTGGAAGTTATTTCAAAGTTCTGTTCACCTTTGCAAATTATTTCCTTAAGTTAACACACTCTTTATTCTTTTATGAAATAAATTTGAAAAATTGGTGCAAGAATCTTTGTTATGGCACAGGAATCAATATCCTGATATAGGAACAGAGTGCTCTAGTACTGAGGCTTAGAGCCACTGCATGAGGACATAAGTCTTTACTACAGGTGTAAAATATACTTCCAACACATAAACTTTGTTCTGGTACTAGTGCAAGAATATTGCAGGAGTACAGTAATAACAGATCAGTGCAAGGAGAAAGATCTATAAAGAAGTCAGACATCTTCAAGGGTCCAATTATTAATCAGACATACAACTATATTGAAGATAGACATAGATTTCCATTTCAATTAATCAGGATTTCTTAAAAGAGTTTGAAAGTTCCTTTCATTTATTTTTCCACAAAAGTACTTTCTTTTACATTCCAGCACTAGAATTTCTTTGGTGTAAATTGTTGGGTGATCTTTTCTTTTTGATTCTGCAAGGTTGTAATTAAAGAAGTAGGAATAGAGTTAGGAAAAGTTCATATCATTTTTGGAATTTCCTGTGCTTCACCTCTAAGTTTATGAAACACCTGAGTTGACAATTAAGTGTTGAAGGAGTTTGCCTAATCGTAATTCATGCACCCAACATTTTGGCGCCATTGCCGGGGAGTCGATTTGAAATTGGTAAGAACTTTCCGTTTTCTGCAATAGGGATAAGTGTTCTATTATTTTTTCTGCAATATGCTTCTATTTTTTCAAGGATTTTATGAGTGCTGATTTATTTTTTTGCAACAACTCACAGATTTTTTTCTTTACAACATCTAATTTCGTTTTTTGGATTTGATTTCTAAAATTAATGCCTAAGAAAGGTAGGGGTATGAAGCCCAATAAGGGATGATGAAACACTGAAAAATATGAAAACTCTTCTCATATTGGACCTTCTTTTGCAGGTAGAAAGTCCAAGCAGACCCAGACTCATCATGCCGAAATGATCCACTTGGATTCTGGAAATAGTGATTCAGGCGTGACACAAACCAAAAAAGGGAAGAAGGAGGCTAACAGTGATCGGAAAGTCTAATTCAGCAATAGTCAACCTTCATCTTCTAGAAGTGGTCCAATTGGAGGCACAACAATGGCTGATCATGAAGACCATCTAGGGGGGACAGGCGAGAATCAGGTAAATGAAGAGCAGTCGACTTTTGGATTTCCAATAGTTAACTCATAAGTGAATTTGAAAATGAAAAATATTTCACCTTCAGCTCTTCCACATTTTCATGGTAAGGTGCATGAAGATCCAGATTCATTTCTTTTTCAGTTTGATATATTATGTAGGAGACTTTATGATTATTCTTCTGATGCCCAGAAATTGAAATTGTTTCCTGCAACTATCAAGGATTCAACCTTGCGATGGTTCATGGGACTAGGAGGAAACATTCTAAGATGTTGGGAACAAATGAAGAGAGTATTTTTGAATAAATATCAGGAATATTGTAAAACTAGAGAAATGCAAGACGAGATCTTCACCATTGTACAAGGTGATGATGAGACTTTGGAGGACTACTTAGAGAGATTTTTGTATATACTCCAAAGTTCCAAACACAAATTTGATTTAAGTACTATTCGAACCTTGTTCCTATGGGGACTAACTGAGGATTCTAGACATAATTTGAATTTGTTAGGACAAGGAGACATTGCTCAGAAAACTTTTGAACAAATTTGTGACTTATGCGGGAAGTTCTCGTGAAATCAATCCAGATCCACTAGAGGAGGTCGAAGCAGAACAAAAAAATTGGGATCTACAGATGCTATGATCGTTGGCTTGGAGAATAAAATGGGCAACATGAAAATTGAAATAATGAATACAATTAGAAAACAAATAGACTCTTTGAAATTTCAGCAAAAACTAGAAAAAGAACAAGAGTCATTGTCTATTTTTTGTCCAAAATGTAGGAAAAAACATCCTTTAAGAGAGTGTCCTGCTGATATAAAAAGTGCTAATAAATGTGTGATATGTGCAGAGAACCATGCCACCAAGGAATGCCCCTCCATACCTGGATTAAAATTTGTATTTGAAGGAGATCATTTTGAACCTAAGTTGTTACATTCCATGGGAGCGCAAAGGAACTAGCCACAAGTAAGTGCAGGTATGGTTCCTAAACCACATTTTTATGGTTATACTGCACCTCCATATTCCTATCATAATAATAGTAATCACTCTCAACATTGGCAGCATGGAAACCATTTTCACTATGGATAGTCCTTTCGACCATTGCAACAAGGAAGAAGAGGGCCAAACCATTCATATCATCCCTATCCTACTCAGATACCATCATATCCTCCTTCATATGCACCACGCCATATATCACAACCATTTTTTCCCTCTCTACCTCAGTAAAGTCAACCATTCCCTTTTCCACCACCATTTAGACCACCTCAACTACCTTCTCAACCGGTACCGGATCCTAATAATAAGGTAGTACAACTGATTTATTCATTTGGACCGTCCCCTTCTCCTACCTATTAAACCTTGTCGGTTGGGATAAATGAGCTTCAATTGAGATCAGGAAGGGTAGTTAAACCAGAAAAACAAAAACAATCCACGGTGATCATTGAGGAGAAAAATGAGGAGGCAACTCCTGATCATTCGAAAAACAATGTCACCATTCAGCCCATTCCCATACCTTTAGATTCACCATCTTCTTCAAACCAGCCCCCCTATCCAGAGAGGTTGGCTATGGAGAAGAGTGACCCCGAGTCCACTCTGGCTTCAGAGTTAAGGAATATTTGTATAAAGGTCCCTTTACTTCAAGCTATTAGATAAATTCCCATCTGTACAAAGATCATTAGGGAATTATGTCTTAAAAATCTAGGGAGGAAGAGAGTAGAACCTCAAACCATTCAGTTTGTTGGTAGAGTAGCTGAGTTGATGACAAGATGCGTATCAATGGAGAAATACACAGATCCTGGAAACCTAGTTGTTTCTATCCATATAGGTGATATCCTTGTCTCTAATGTATTAATAGACCTGGGGGCGGCCATCAATGTTATGATCAGGAAAACCATGGAACAAATTGGGTTGGGCCATATTCGTCCTACACCCACCTTGCTTGAACTTGCAGACAGATCTAAAATCAAGCCCGATAGAGTATTGGACAATGTGGTTGTCTCTATAGATTCATGGGAATATCACACAGATTTCATTGTGCTTCAACCAAATAATCCAGTGGGAGGACACCCTTTGATTATGGGATGACCATGGCTTGCCATGGCTGATTATATTGGATGTCACTCGATGATATGTACATTTCACATGGAGACTCTAGGAAAAAGGTCACCTTATATCCACCTGCTAGATCTATTCAGGAACTCAAGGACACTTTATGGTTAGATTATGACAACAATGATGAGGAGACCCGGTCTGTCTCTTTGATTCATCATCATACTGAGTCTACCCAAGATGGTGAATTACGAGATTTCTTGAACAATTTAGACACTATGCCTAATTTTGACACACTTCATCAGATCTTTAGTCTGGATTTTCAAGAAAATTCTGATTCCCAGCCTTCCTTATCCCATACTGTGGCATCATCTTCCTGTACTCTTGAGCCCGAGACCACTCTTGTTGAAATTAGTCCAGGCAAATCTTTACACATTAGCTCAGACCTGGATTCATCTCAACAAGAGCAGCTTGTTACCTTGTTGTGAGATCACTTGGATGCATTCACTTGGAGTTACGAAGACATGAAAGGCATTCCTCCTGAGAAATGTACTCATCGTATCCATATCCAAGAGGGAGTCCAAACTGTCCAACAAGCCCAGAGACAAATGAATCCTGTGCTAAGAGATATTGTAAAGAGGAAATAAAAAAACTCTTATACGCTAATTTCATCTATTCCATTTCTGACAGACAGTGGGTCTCTCCATTAGTGATAGACCCTAAGAAATAAACAAAGCCACTCTCAAGGATTACTTTCCCCTTCCTTTCATCGATCAGGTGTTAGATACCCTTATCGGTAAACAGTACTTTTCATTTTTAGATGGCTTTCGTGCGTACAACCAAATCCAGATCGGACCCTCAAATCAAGACAAAACTACCTTTACATGCCCTTGAGGTACATTTGCTTATCGAGTGCTTCCTTTCGGGTTGTGTAATGCACCCGCCACCTTTCAAAGTTGGCTATTTTTGCTGATCTTGAATGTGTTGAGATTTATATGGATGATTTTTCTGTGTTTGGTAACTCATTTGATGAAGCTCTTAAAAATCTAGAAAAAGTTCTTTTACGTTGCCAAGAGGTTCATCTTTCTTTGAGTGATAAAAAATGTAGATTAATGTGCAAAGCAGGAGTGGTTCTTGGTCATTTGGTTTCTGACAAAGGTATCCCAGTAGGCCCCGCTAAAGTTGAAGTCATTATTTGTCTACCTGCACCCAAAACACAAAGGGAAGTGAGAGGTTTACTAGGACACGTTGGTTATTACTGGAGATTCATTGAAATTTTTTCCAAGATTTCTACCCCCCTTTTCGATTATTAGCTAAGGATAGTGAATTCACCTAGTCCACAGCTTGCCAACAGTCGTTTGAGATATTGAAGGAAAAATTAGTACATGCACCAGTTTTGAGAGGACCAAATTGGTCCCTGCCATTTCACCTTTCCTCTGATGCCTCAGACACTTCCATTGACGCAGCTTTAGGACAAGAGGAAAATAAACAATCCTATGTTATTTATTACATCAATAAATATTTTTCACCTGCCAAATTTAACTATACAGTGACTAAGAAAGAATTTTTAGCTGTTATTTTTGCTATTAATAAATTCAGACATTACATTACAGGATATGAAGTTTATGTGCGTACTGATCATTCTGCTATAAAATATTTAATGAATAAACCTTTAACTAGCATTAGAGTGACTATGTGGTTGTTGTTATTATAGGAATTCAATGTTACAATTATTGATAGACCAGGAAAGTCTAATGTTGTAGCTGATTATCTTTCTAGATTAAATAATCCTGGTGAAGTAATTCTTGTTGATGATGATTTCCCTGACAAACATATTTTTTCTATGTTATCAAAATCCACATAGTTTGCTAACATATCTAACTATTTAGCCACTGGAAAAACACCACCTCACTTATCCGCTCGTGAAAAGCGGAATATAATTCATAAAAGTGCTTCGTATTCTTGGATATAAGGAGACCTCTTTTACACTGGACCAAATTTTGTTATTTTTAGATGTGTGAGAGAGGAAGAAATGTTTGATATCTTAAAATCTTCCCATGATGAACCTTGTAGTGGCCACTTCGCTGATAAAAAAACTGCATATAAAATTTTACGCACTAGTTATTTTTGGCCTTATTTGTTTAAGGATGCCAAGCAATATGGTATGCATTGTGATAGTTTTCAGAGGATGAGTCAACCTATTCAAGCCATTGAAATGCCTTTATGTCCTCAAGTTATGATTGAGCCCTTTGAAAAATGGGCTATTGATTTCGTAGGACCCATAAACCCCACATCTTTAAATAAAAAGCATATATTGGTTTGTACTGATTTTGTTACTAAATGGGTAGAGGCTAAAGTTGTTTCTTTTGCCACTGAGAAAGTTGTTGTTGATTTTCTATTTAATGAAATTTTTACTAGATTTTGTGTTCCTAGAGAAATTGTTTCTGATAATGGACCGCAATTTGTTTCTAACTTGGTACAGGAAGTCATGAATCAATACAAGATTCGGCATAGGAAATCTACACCGTACCACCCGCAAGCAAATGGCTAGGTGGAATCTACAAACAAGGTGATCGAATCCATCCTCACCAAAACAGTAAACATGCACAGGAAGGATTGGGCTAGTTGATTACCTTAAGCATTATGGGCTTGTCGAACCACTTGGAGGAATAGCATGGGGCATACACCATATGAGTTGGTGTACGGAAAACAAGTCCTTTTGCCGATTGAATTTCAGATAAAGACTTTCAGAATTGTAGTTCAATTAGGTCTGGATCTCTCAGAAGCATAGCAGCAACATTTATTGCAGTTAAACGAGTTGCATGAATTTTGAAGGGATGATGTCCAATAGAATATTTTGGTGTAGAAGCAACGCAAGAAGTGGCATGACAAGTTTATCAGGAAGAAACAGTTCCAACTAGGTGATTGGGTACTTCTCTATGACTCTAGATTTAAACATTTTAAAGGGAAGTTCCATACTCGTTGGATGGGACTGTATGAGGTAATTCAAGTTTTTGACAATGGGGTTCTAGAAGTCAAAACTATCGATGAGCGAAATTCAATTTTCCTTGTGAATGGGCATATGCTTAAAGCATACTTTCAGCCCATCACAAAGGAATATTTCATGCAGCAGCAGTCTGAACTTCAGTTGGTAGGTGGCTATGCCAACCTATTGTGATCTGATTTCTTCTCTCTTGAAATAAAATTTAAAGAAAATCCAAAAATATATATATAATAATAAATAAATAAATAATCTAAAAAGAAAAAGAGGTAAAGAAAAAAATATTTTCTTCTAATTTTGAAAATCAATTTTACTGACATGATTGCAGAAGGATCAACCTGAAAACCAGCTTGTTGGCAGGGAGATCAAATTCTAATAAAATGGGAATGTTGTTTGATCTTTAGATGCGTTGACTTTCACCAAGAAGAAGTAGGTTCAAGTGCAGGAACCAAGCCCTTATCCAAGTTTGGGATAGGTGGCACGGAAATTTTTTATCCAAGCAACACTCAATTCAGCTGCATTTACTTTTCGGATTAGCACTATATAGGCAGATGTCAGGTGAAATTATGCCATTCTTCTATTCCCATTTTCATTAAAATATATATATATATATATATATATATATATATATATATATATATATATATATATATATATATATATATATCACCTTTATTTTCTTCTTTTTATCCCATGAAGTTTACCATCCCCTTATTCAAAGAAACTTTCCCTCTCCAATTTTGTATTTCCCTCTTTTTCCCTTGAAAATTTTTCCCCGAAATCCCTTTTCTTTTTGTCCCTCTTGGTAGAGTGAATTCCGTATCGTAATTTCCTCCCCATTCTAAAATTTAACCTATTTTCCACTTCTATTTTCGTTCATGGATCAATTGTAGGATCTGATGCAAACTCACAAATCGTATCGGAAGGCATATATCAACACCAAAGAATGGCGAATAAAACCTCCCTTGTATATCTATCAAACGTTTTAATCCATCCTATGAATTATATCCCATCAGAATATTTTTTGCTTCCCTTTCTCTTTCCATATATGCTACAAATATCCTTAGTGCAGGAATATGTGTTCGAGTGCAAGCATGTTTAGTGCAAGCATGTTCAAGTGCAGTCATGTTTAGTGCAGGCATGTTTAAGTGCAAGCATGTGTAGGGCAATTATGTTTAGTGCAGGCACCTTCAGTATAGGAATCTACACTGCTGAGCGCGCACAATTAGGAAAACACATGTTCTGGTGCAGGAACACCTGGTGCAAAAATGCATATTGAAAAGCTTATCTTTGTTTCATAAATTTTTGTATAGGCAGAATAATTGTACCACCTATAGATCATGGCATTCAATAATCTATATTATGATTAACACTTTGTTTTATCATTTACTGAATTAGGAAGAAATCACTTGAGTACAAAGATATTTTAGGAATGAAATCTCATGTTTTTAATGAGTACCGAGTACACCTTACGTGAGATCATGAAGTAAATGTGGGATGGTATGATTCTCCCGAAATCCAATACTTACCTCTTCTTGAAAAACTTATTACATGTTAATGACGGCCTTACTCCATATCTGACCTCGAATGATCATTACATTGAATCATTATCTAAATCACTGCCTTTCCCAATCATCATCGTCTGCCTGTACTTGAACCAACTCGTATTCACATCCATGTAATTTTAATGATGAAGCATGACCATTCGGTAAGTGGCCAATATAGCGGCAGATGTATAGCTTGACCATCATCTTGAGTTCTTTATATTGTAATACTCTTCCAAAGTTTTAGACGGAGATTGGGTGAAGTCAAACAGAGAAATGGTGCCTGTAAGGATTGAACCACAGTTCGTGTAGGAGATGGAGCAAATGGCCGATTATAGAAATAGTCTTGTAATATTGCAGGAATCCGGGTTCCTCCCATTTTGCAAAAATTTAATGGATTCGACTCAGTTTTGGCGCTATCATTCGCCCGGACTTTCGATGGAAGCCGAGACAAGGTTGGTTCATTGGAATTTTTGGTCACATAGGAGTCCATATCTCAGGCTACAGGTTTACCAGCTATGGGAGAACAATGGTTTAAGAAGGAGAAGATAAAGAATAAGTTGTGTCGTTAATTTGTGGTCAACGTGAAGAAAAAGGTAAACTGGAAGAACGGTCTCCAACGTAATGTTATGATTGGAAAATGGAAGGATCTCCTTTATGTATTGCAGAAGTTTCTTACCTATGAGGGTCGTTACTAACTAACTTTCCTGTATCACATACAATTGCTCCTGCATCTTGAGTTTGGTAAGCTCATTAATTTTCCTTATTATTTGCTCATGAGCTTATAAAAAATGTCAAAAAGTGTTCAAAGAGGGAAGTCAAGCCAGGTTGCATACAAGTTATACCACCACGGGTTGATCGCAATTTTAATCAAGAAATAACTGGAGGTTAAAAACGTGACCTAGGAATAATTTTTAATGATTTTCAGGGACGAGGTGTTGGGAATTCGACCAAGAAGAAGAGTGAAAGTAGGGAGGAAAAATCAGAAACTCTGACGCCGCACCCTACCGAGACTAGGAGGTCGGCCAGGAGAAGGACTGCCTCTTCAAGAGCGGGTCATTTTTAGTTTACCTCCCCAATACTATTGGATGACTCACCACCTACTTCACCAGGTAACAACAACCTCTCGATCCTCGCTAAGGTGACGTCCCATACAGTGCTTGACAAAGACTACACCAAGAAGGAAGATGACACACGCTTGTCAGTCCTCTTTGGTAGGATGAAGAAGATAAAAATGATGCTGAGTGCAAGAAAAGCCCCGGCGGAGGGTTAGATGGATGATAGTGTACAGGACACTGAAGCCTTGGGTAATTTTGAAGTTTCAAGTACTGAAACCCCTAGTAAGGTGAACGAGCAGTGTATTGAGGCCCTTCATAATATTGAAGTTTCGGGCACTGAAGACCCTAATGATTTTTAAGTTTCAGGTACTGAAACCCCTGGTAAGGTGAATGTGCAGGGTACTGAGACCCGTAGTGACATTAAAACTCCATATATTGAAACCCTTGACGATGTTGAAATGCAGGACTAGGTGGCCAGGATAACCTTGACCCTGATGATGTCGACACATGTTTGGAATTGACTGTCGAGAAGTCTGTGCCAGAGGAATTGGGAGTAGAAAACTACACCCTCTATCTGAATAGTTAGATAGAAGAGATCAATAAGCATGTTTACGGCTTGGAGATATTAAACCAAGCCATAAAAGAGAAAAATACAGTGCAGAAGCAAATGAATGTAGAGTTGGTAGGAGAAGTGAAGGAGCAGAAAATACAAGTCAAGATATGGAAATTCTGGGCCTCAAAGTGCTATAAACATCTTTAAAAGGCGACCAAGAAACTTAAGAAGGATAGAGGCAGGAAGGCAAAGACAGTGAAAGAAGGGATCAGGATACAAGTTTAGAATTGAAGGGAGACTCCTTTGTTTTGGTTTTTTGCAGCAGGTAAAGGTTGTGTGAGGAACCACAACAGCATAGGGAGGGGAGGATGTTGGTAGGTTAAATTGCTTCATTTTTAACCCCTTTCCTACTTCAAAATCATAACCATAGACCTCTGTTTTAACCTCACAACCTTCTTATTCCTGCACTATTCCAAGAATCATGCTTTTTCCTACACTAGCTTTATATTTCACATTTAAGGGTTACAAATGTGCTTAATTAATTATTTTTATAGATTCTATACCTTTAATATTCTTGCAACTAATATCTTCTTTCCTAAAGTATTTGGTAAGTAACGTATTAATCATTTCTTTAGCATGGTCGAGTGCATGTAGGATTCCAGCACCACTAGAAAATCCTAAACTCCCATGACAACTCACTACCTAACGCGGGCATCTCGTTCAGAATCGGTCATCTTGAGTTGGGCTTGGAGTAGAGATAAGGCAGGGATATGATATAGTTTAGGTCACAGGTTGAATGCTCAAGTTTAGTGTTTTGTTACAGCTGAAAGGCTTAGATTGTAACGATCAATGTAATTTGGTTACGACCACAAGCCTGAAGGGATGTACATAATGTAGGATTCAGATAGAAAATGGTAGCGAGAGATAGCTATAGCAATGTTATTGTAACTGTGATATTTTGTAATTTTGTTGGTATCGCCCTCGTTCTGGGATGGATTCAATTTCACCATGTACATTTGTCGATTATGATATTTAATATAAAGGGACTGTGCCATGTTATTTCAATCATGTGTTTTAATTCTGTGTTGGTGCGTCATTGAGAGCTGAGTTTCCAAGTTTCCTAAACAGGGAAACGATTTGGTTGTCTAGGGCCCAACTAACCCAGCTCGTTCTCCCTCGCATTCTCCTTTCTCATTAAAGGTGTGTTGATTTCGTTTTAATGCAAGGTGTGAATTAAATAGATGCTTTCATTCTTTCACAAAGTTCAAGTTCAATTTCATTTATAACCATTGTGTGATAGATCCATGGTGTGCATGTTTAACTAAGTTTGATGTTACCCTTTTGTAATTTCTTCTCTTCAAAGCTTAGTATTATTTATGCCTGGATAGTGCAAGCACGTTATTCCCGCACTAGTGCATTTACAATTCTGCAAGTTGATTTCTTTGGTTCATTACAGCAAAAGTCTTTCATTATTTTTTTCATAAGAGTCTTGATGTGTTTCTGCAAGTGAGTGTTCATGTGTTAGAAAGTATTCTTAATATCCTGAACTACATATGCTTTGGTAATTAAAAACGAACGTTGTTATAACACATTAATCCGTAACTGCACTTTATACTTTTAAGGGAAGGATCGAACTTCATATTTAATTATTTAAAAGTGAACCTTTCTAAGTTAAGAAGGTTAAAAAGGTAGATCGTATTTGTGTGAATAACTATTACAGGGATAAAGTCTGTTGTCACAATTAGATGATTTCTTTAGTTGCATGAAGGAGTTCCTTGATTGAATAAAAGTGTGCTTTGACTTTAGAAGTTAATTCTTATTTTGAAGTTAAGTTGGGTTGAAGCATATTTCTTCTTGTGAAATATATTTGAAAGTTCTATTCACCTTTGCAAATTATTTCCTTAAGTTAACACACTCTTTATTCTTTTATGAAAGAAATTTGAAAACTTGGTGCAGAAATATTTGTTCCAGTATAGGAATCAATATCCTGATATAGGGATAGAGTTCTCTAGTCCTGAGGCTTAGAGCCCCTACATGAGGACATAAATCTTCAGTACAGGTGTGAAATATACTTCCAGCACATAAACTTTGTTCTGGTGCTAGTGCAAGAATATTGTAGGAGTACAGGAATAACAGCTCAGTGCAGGTAGAAAGATCTATAATAAGTCAAACATCTTCGAGGGTCCAATTATTAATATGACAAAGAACTATATTGAAGATAGACATAGATTTCCATTTCAATTAATCGGGATTTCTTACAAGAGTTTGAAATTTCCTTTCATTTATTTTTCCGCATAAGTACTTTCTTTCAGATTCCAACACTAGAATTCTTTTGGTCTAAATTGTCGGGTGATCTTTTATTTTCAATTCCGCAAGGTTGTAATTAAGGAATTAGGAATAGAGTTAGGAAAAGTTCATATCATTTTTAGCATTTCCTGTGCTTCACCTCTAAGTTTACGAAACCCCCGGGTTGACAATTAAGTGTTGAAGTAGTCTGCCTAATCACAATTCTTGCACCCAACACATATATGGGGATGTTTGGCTTTGTAAATTTTGTAGGCTCATTAGCGCTTGCTTCTAAAATTTCTTTGGAGGCAACTTTGCAAGGTGGCATGCCTCCAACAGATGATGACAGGGTGACAATACTTGTAGCACGAACACCTGTTTGGGGAAACACACTCATAGTGAAAATATTAGATTAAAACAACCTGCTTATGCATCAATACTTGTAAACTACATAAAAATATCCATCACAGATGATAGAACATGAAAAATTATGAATGACAATGCAAAATAACTTGCATGCATGAGAAAATGGGCATGCAAACTAGGAGGGCACACTTTCAAAGTACGGAGAGATGGACAGGGTCATTCAAGGCTTTGTAGTGTGCCCATGTGCTCAAGAAAATGGAAAAAATCATCAAGGGCACACTGATGCACTTTCAAGTGTCTAAGGGATGGAGTGTTGGGCCTTTGGGCCTTCCCTATGTGCTCAAGGAGACAAGGAGGGCGCACTGTTGCACTCTGAAGGACAAAGGAATGGGTTGATAAGTATTTGGGCATTCACAATGTGCCCATGTGCTCAAGGAAAAGGAGGCTGCATTGTCACATGGTAAAGGGTTGAAGGAATATGCTTAGTGTCTTCGTGATGCATTCATGTGCTCAAGGGAGGGCGCAGTTCTTCGTGGTGAAGAAGTGCACTCGAGGAAACTTGATCACTTATGGCGCAGTTTTCAAGGTTGATTGGGCTTTGAGATCAAGAAGTATGATCTATGTATTAGGAGCTCGGAAACAAGTTTGAAGAGTAGGATTTGATTATCAGAATGAGTAGAAGAAGGATCCACAAGGTTATATAGTTTTTGTCACATTCATGGTGGAATATGAAAAGGTTGGAGAATGTGAAGAGTTTCTACATGCAACACTAGATTAACACTTGTAGTATGAAGATTGAGCATAAATTCCAGAAATTGAACTAAAAAACAAATAAATGACGGCAAGAAAAGAAAGAACGACAATGAAATCATGAAATGCAATGAAGAGCTTCAACATGTAATACTTACTTGCAACACTGGTTGATGAAGAGATTCTTGATTCCTAGCTTTGCACCTAACTCAAATGGAATGATTATGTAATAAGAATGATTAACTAAGTTTATTTAAAGAAGTTTACATGCAAAATTGGTTCATGTATGGTTTCCACTTGTCATCACATGAAAGGGTTAGTTAAGAGAAGTTAAGTGAGCTCCTATTTTCTAAGAGTGCACCCACATGCAACAAGATGGCACATGCATGCATCCGGGAAGGGCGCATGTCTTCATTACGAAGAAGAGCACTTATGTAGGGTGCACTTACTCATCATGAAGGAGTTTTATCAAGGAGGGCACACTTCTTCAACCCAAAGGAGTGCACTCAAGTTGAGGGCATGTCTTCACCAACTTGGAGTGTGATTTTCTTTTCTAAGTGTTTTTCATGCCTTTTGAGTGTTTTTTTGTTGTGCGCATGGTGATATGGAAAGTTTCTAAGTCAAGAAATATCATGATTTCACCAAACTATGAACTAACTAACTCAATAACTTCTAATGGTTAGGTGATGACACTTGGGAATCATTGACTTAGGAGGATGTGACACTAGGAGAAAATACATAGTGAATCAAACAACATGACGAATCAAGGGGGTTTGAAAAAACAGTTATTGTAGGCTCCAAAATTGACATAGGAAAAAAAATTGGATGTCCATTATCTCAGCAACAACAAGTTCCATGTTAGATTCTAGAGGTTCTCAATGGTTGGACAAGAGAAAACCATTTAATCTACAATAAAAATCAGCAAGTATGAATTAGAACTTGCGAGAAGTAATGAAAAATGCCATGCCAAATTTCATAACTATAGAAAAATAATGAGAAATAAGGCTTGTGATCTCTTTAAAATTTACCATATGAACAACCCAAACTAGTAAGTGGCTTGGACAAAACCCAAGGGACACCCCAAGTAAACATTATACTACCAAAAAATATGGTCCAAAGCAAGAAACAATACAAATATGAAGAGATATTAGATATTAAACTCACCATAGGGACATATATGAAATAAAGAATTTGAACTACTAAAAAAAATTAAAGAAATTAGTTTAAGCAGCCAAATAGAGGCCCAAGGAAAAATGCAGATGCATAATGAATCACACAATTTTAATACCATCTTGGATAGATGTAAAACCCACATGCCACTATATTAAGAGAAATATATTGCCACTATTCCTTTACCCTTAAAGGGAATTACTAAGTAAATATGATTCGTAAACTGTCGTGGATATTCCACTGGACAATTCGTCACAACATATCTAATAATATTATATTAAAATCTGAAATTTCTACACTATTACAGTTTATTAAACTTTAAGATCTGTGAATATAATTATATTTAGTGCATGCATGCAAATGGAAATTATACAAAAAAGTAGAGAACGAAAAAATAAACACACACAAGACACAAGATATGCTCTCTGGCAAACCCTTTCAGGACAAAACCCAGCTGGAAGGTGAGGTCGTTTTGCTCTCTTTCTCTGTCTAGAAATATGTATGCTTGTACAAAGAAGTAATGCATGTGGCATGTGGGCTACTACAGTGCACATATCCTCTATGTGTGCTCTAACTCCTACCTCTCCTGGCTACCTTTGCTCAGCTATGGAACAAAATGCTCTCAAAAGAATGGAATGCCTCTTCCTCCTAGTGGCCCAGTTATAACAAAGCTCGATAGCCTACTAGTGGTTAAGTTTGACTACATTGACTCTTAACTAGAGTTACAAAATAGACTCTTCTAGAGTCTTTCACATCGCAAACACGTGGCTAGCCCCTTTTCCATGAATAATGGGGGCTGACGTAGCATCCTCCCAAACTATAGGTGTGAAAATAGGAAGGTCAACTTCTCAGTGGCATAACTTTTGCATATGGACTCTGATTGACATGCTTCTTGCACCATTGGAAAGGTCTTTGTGTCTAGAATAGCATGAAAATATGTCACGCCAAAGTGACCAAGTTTGACCCCAAAAAAACTTCATTTAATGCCTCAAAACACTCTCGGAAGGTTTCAGACCTCATTTCGCCAAACTGGATCCCACTGGTAAAAACAGCCCCATGAGTTGATTCCTCCACTTTTTTTACTCCATATGCATCAAGATGGATGAAAAACAATATAATGATCCAATCTGGATCAAAAGAACGATGGATTTCACAAACTATAAAAATCAAGGGCTTGTATCCCTTACATGTATGTCACCATATGAGAAAATTACAACCTTGTCACAAACCTTCCATGAAAACCCTATCCAAGGACTAAGTTAAATCATAATGTCAAAGTCCAAGCATAAGACATAGAGGAGGCTAAACCCATAGTGTATGCACTACATGACGTTTTAGATCTCTCTGAAACCTTGCCAATGATGAAATAGAATTTAAGGTCACACCCTTCAAACTTAAAAAGACCATTATAAAAATTGAGATGACTCCAATATTGTCAATAGGGCTCAGAAGATTCAAGGAAAATTGAAAAAGGACATATCTAGTCCTATGGCTCAATACCAAAAAAATTATTCCTTAGCTGAAAGGTTAACCAAGATGAATAGGTTGCCGACTATTGGATCCCAAGAAAAAACCATGCCAAATGAAGAAGTGGATAGGGAACTGGAAGAGATGTAAATGTTATAAATTTGACTTTTAGTGTCTAGACTAACAAAATCACTAAATACAATCTCAAGCAACACATCGTGGAACCCTCTATGTAACAAACAATTTTGAATTCCTTCATGGTCTCATTAAAAAAGGATGTACAAGGTCTCTCTAAAAATACATTGGAATACCATGTCATCTTGGAAGGGTTGTTTCCTAGTATGATTAATATGATTTCATCCTATTATGAGATCTCGGTATTCTATCTTCATGAAGTCATAGGAATCCTAGCTAAGAATCCAATCATATTATAATAGCTGCAAAATTCATTTTCTAGGAGTTTACCAATTATTTTCATTAATTATATCTAAAATCAATAAGAATTTGAAAGGTTTTAATTTCCTAGGGAAAGCCCGAAAATCCCAAGAAGCAATTATCGATGTAGTTTATAAATGTAAAACCCCTAGTGATAAGGACTTTTGGAACTTTAGAAGAAAAAAAATAGATTTTAAAAGACAAGATCTGGGAATCTGGTGCATTTTGTATCTATTGATAAATAACATTGAGAAGCCTGAGAAGGCCACCACAAGAATTAGGACTTGGCATACAATGTGTTGTTGTTTCAAACTAATCTCAAGTAGTTTCATTCATGTGTGCATTCTATGAGATTTACTACTACTAGCTAATGGGCTATTATGTGAACTAGATAGTATTTGTCTTGCATTGATATTGTTTACTTATCATATATTTCTTTAATGATTATTGATTAAAACAAAGAATAACTATTTTTTATTATCTCTAATAAGTTAAACATTCACGTGTCAGGAAATCAGCTAATTGTTTTCTTGATTCACAAAATTGTTGTGTTTATTAATTCATTTCTTCATGAACTCATTTGTCTTTTAGTATTTAGATAGTTTCATTTATTTAATTAATTAGTTTTTTGTTTAGTTTTCACATTTTTTGCGGTGACGATCATTCAATATTTCATAGCATCCAAAAATAAAACATGGTTATTGGGCTAGAAGCCAAATGGGTTTCTTATCCTAAATGGTGTGAGGTCTAATTGGTATCTCATACTAAAGAGATCCCTTGTGACAGTTGTTAGGTCATTTATCCCTATCAACCGAATCATGGGAGTACCCAAACACCTTTATGGTCCTTCAATGAAAAGCCAATATAGGGGGTACCCTTCACTATTACGGACACCCTAGTTGGCCACTCTTATGCATACATCAATTGTAGGCATGGGGACATGACCATATATCATGGGAATGCTACTAAGAATCTAACCATCTATCCTCTTTCCAATCATTCTTTTAATTTAGATAATTCCTCTTTGTTTGAAGATAGTGATGAGGAATTTACTCAACCTTTTCTATGTCTTGACCAAGTATTGACCTTTAGAGAAGTCACAAAAGATGATCTTATTTGAATTTCCTAGTACACCCTCATCCATCTACCCATCCTTCCCTTCAACATATTTTGGAAAAAAATTCTTAGGAAACATATACACTAATTGAATTAAAATAATTAGATGCAATTTCTCCTTTGGATGTCAAGTCTAGGACACACAGGGTACTATCAAAGATTCATATGCAACTTCACCAAGATATCATCCCCTTTACTTCAATTACTCACAAAAGCTGCAAAATTATCCTATACTAACTAATGTCAAACATCATTTAAAGCCTTGAAAGAAAAATTCCTAACCACAACGGTCTTGTAAGGGCCAAACTAGTCCCTACCTTTCCACATTTATATCAATGCTTCAGACACAACTATTGGGCTTGTGTTGGGGCAGAAAGAGGATCAGCAACCATATTTTATTTGTTAAATTAGTAAGAACTTCACTCCTATTGAACAACATTATATTGTAACAGAAAAAGAGTTTCTTGTTGTAGTGCATGCCATCAATAAGGTTTGTTAATATATTACCAATTACTATGTATTTGTGTATATTGAACACTCCACCATTCGTTATTTTATGAAAAAAACTATTATTAATGCAGGGTTATCAGGTGATTGCTTCCATTGCAATAATTGGGAAAATTATGATCATTGACAGACCAAGAAAGGAAAATTTGGTTGTCAACTTCCTTTTTAGGCTCATCATTGAAGGAGAAGTTATCTCCATGGAAGATGCCTTCTCAGATAAACATATATATGCTTTATTTACTAACATTGTGGTTTACATATATCATTAATTATTTGGTGAAAAGAAGCCTTCCACATCATTTATCACCCAGAGAACATCAAAGGGTCATTTAACAAAGAACCATGTACTCGTGGATCAAGGGATATTTATTTCATATTGGGTTGAATCATATTATTTAACGGTACATCTAAGAAGATGAATTATATGACATTTGATGGTTTTTCATGATGAACCTTGTGGAGGTCACTTCACAGATTAAAGGATTGAAAATAAAGTATTATACCTATGGTATTATTGGGCTACCATTTTTCAGGATGCTAAGAAATATGTCAGAAATTGCAAGCATCAAAGGATGGTTTGACCTATGTAATCAGAAAAAATTTCATTCTAACTTAGAGTTTACTGAAACCATTTGAAAAATGTGCCCTCAATTTCGTAGAGCCAATCAACCCACCATCAAGATAGAAGGTGTATATTCTAGTATGCACATATTACATGACCAAGTGGGTTGAAGCAAAGGATCTTCCAAAAGTGAAAGAGGAAGCAGTTGCCAATTTCTTGTATGAAGAAATTTTTATTTGTTTTGGAGTCCCACGAGAAATTGTTGCTAGCCAAGAGACCTAATTCACTTCTAAAACCATCCAAACCATTACCAAGCACTAAATGTCAACTCCATGTCATCCTTAATAAAATTTCAAGATAGAAGTCACTAATAGATTCTTGGAGACTATCTTGACCAAGACAATTCAACAGTACCATAAATCTTGAGCGATAAGCTTCCAAAAGATATATGAGCCTACATGACTACTTGGAGTAACAACACAAGGTTCACTCTGTATGAGCTTGTGTATGGAAAAAATGTGGTTCTTCCTATCAAATTTGAGATTAAAACGCTAAGAATTGCATTACAAGTGGGTTGGATCTCTCAAAGGCCCAACAAAATAACTTAGTCATATTAATGAACTTAATGAAATTTGTTAGGATA
Source organism: Pinus tabuliformis (assembly GCA_031772625.1). Taxonomy (NCBI): domain Eukaryota; kingdom Viridiplantae; phylum Streptophyta; class Pinopsida; order Pinales; family Pinaceae; genus Pinus; species Pinus tabuliformis. The sequence continues at coordinate 260,585,175 of CM062813.1, read as the reverse complement.
CATTGCAGCAGACTACTCTAATCCAATAGAAAAGATCCAAATGACCCAATTTATCCATCAATAAGAAAAAGTTTCACAGAGGGGGTTAGGCTCTTTTATTTGACTCAAGGTAGAAATATCTCAAAGGAAAATTGTATACTCACTAATTGGGGCCATATTAGATAGATATTGTCTATCATAAAAATTCATTCAAACTTTGTACCATTGATGAGGCAAGGAGTCCACTAATCGAAAATGGTCATAGATTAAGGCTATACCAAAAATCTAAGTCCAAGGAAGAATTTATTCAAGGGCTAGTTTGACAAACAGACTTGGAAGTTGTTAGTAAGTTGGTTGTGCCAAATATACTCAAAAACTCCTAATATTTATTTTTCTAGTTCAACCACACAAAAAAATGAAGATATAGTAGTGAAAACTTGGTTTCAAGTATCAAGGGAGGAAGGAGTGGGAGGGGTGGTAGTATGCCTTGATGAACAAGAGAGTTTTTAATATGCTTGGAACATAGGAAGGGCAACCAATAATTAAGCTAAATAGCTCGCATTATGGTTAGGCCTCAAATTACTCAAGGATCATTCCAGGAGGCAAGTAATTGTGGTAGGGAACTTGTGGGTAACAATTTTGTTGGCATTATGATACAGGTGTTGTCCTTGATGGAAACTCACTCAGAGGACAGTTCACGGTGCAATAGGTTAACTTATAGATCAGACTCCAGAGATTGAAGAAAGAGACTAGTTTAAGAAGTATACGCTAGTTCACTTTGTCCAAGCAGTGTATACACGTGGGTTAAAAGAGCAAAAGTAGTGTATACATTATGAAATATGATATTTGAAGTTGCAGTTTGTTCTAGTTGTTGTTGCAGAGTTTTGGGTTCTGCTCTATGTTCTGGTGACCATGTTTTGATGACAGTGTTCTAAATGCTCAGATTGATTGATTGTGATTTGCTTCAGTGATAATGGGTTTTCACTGATTGATTGATTCAGTTGTGGTTGATTCAGAGATTGATGATTTAGTTTCAGTGATTGGTTTATGCAGATGTATTTGATGGTTGTATTGCAGTGATGATTGATTTTGAGCTTCTATGTTACTGATGGGTCCAGTATGAAAATTTGATGAAGCGAGGCCTTCAAATTGTGGTGTTGTGTTACAGGAGTATCCAGTCTAAAATTTATGAAACGTGGTCCCTAGAGGAACAGGGAGAAGGTCGTATCCTTCTATAGACTAGTGCCTATGTACTGGTAAACATATCAGCCATTACAAGAGCCAGGGGGTTGGAGCTCCCTTCCAGTACCAACTAGAAAGCGTGTGAAGGTTAGAGCCTTCTGTAGGCCGGTGCCTACGTGCTGGTAAACATATCGGCCATTACAAGAGCCAGGGGTTGGAGCTTCCTTCCAATAGCAGCTGGAAAATGAGTAAAGATTGGAGCCTTCTGTAGGCCAGTGCCTACGTACTAGTAAATGGATCAGCTAGTACAAGAGCTAGGGAATTGGAGCTCCCTTCCAGTAGCAGATGGAAAATGATTGAATGTTGGAGCCTTATATAGGTCGACACCTATGTACTAGTAAACAGATCGGCTAGTACAAGAGCTAGGGGTTTGGAGCTCCTTCCAGTAGTAGCTGGAAAAAAGAGAGAAGGTGGTATCCTTCTGCAGGTGGGTGCCTGCATACTGGTATGAGTCTGCAACAGTACAAGATTGTAAACAGGTTTTTCTTATAGTAAAAGAAGACAATAGCCACCTTAAATCTTGGTGTTCATGTGTGTTGCTTATGTGTGATGGTTTATTATGTTATTATTGCACATGGTTACTGTTTATATGGTTAATCAAGTATTGATGCACTGATTAAAGATCAACATATGATGAATTAAATGAATCATAAGTTTGTTGGATATACGCTGGTTTCTTTAAAGACAGTTGCGTGTACACGTGAGTTACCTTCATTGAAGTAGCATATATAAATCTGAGTATGAAAAGAAAAAGTTATTGATTTGACTAATACTGATTCACCCCCTCCCCCCCCCCCCCCCGCGCGTATTATCTCCAACAATTGGTATCAGAGAAGGTCCTTTCGTAGAAGCTTGATTGCTTGAAGTAGATCCGTAGAAACAATGGGAAAGAAGATAAAGAAGAAAGCGCCTCAGAAGAAGAAGACATCTCAAAGAAATAGTGACAACAAGAGAGACAATGGGCCATCAGGTGGAAGCAAGTATTTAGATTTAGAATCACATCATATTGAATATTAACAAGCAAATGAAGTATCAAGTACAATTTTTTGGTCTTCTAGTGAAACTTTTCTTTGTTCATGCAATATTGAAGATATTGGAAGTGATCGTGAAAGAAACATAGATGCAGAAGTTAAAAGACTCGCAGATAAAATCAGAGATCAACAAGATCTTTTTAACAAAAGGGAGTGTGCCTTCAAAGAAGAATTTACCAGATTAAAAGCTCAACTGGAGGAAGGAAACAAAGTAAGGAAGCAGTATAAGGAAAAGGAAGATCAATGTCAAAAGCTGCAGGATGAAGTGACATCATTAAGAAATGAAGTAAATGAAAAGTGTACAACAATCAAAAGTCTTAAAGATAGATCCAGTTACTATGAAAGTCTTGAAGCTAAGATCCTCTCTCTAAAAGAAGATATTGAAAATAAGCAGAATGAAGAACTATCTCAAGCAGATGAAGAACAAGAAAATGAGATTCTCAAATTAAGGCAACAAGTGGAAGAAGGAAGAAAGGTTGAAGAAATATTGAAGAAGAAATATCTGGAAAAGGAAGAGAAATATTAGGTTGAGGTAAATATCTTAAAAGGTAAATTAGAAGAAAAGGATAAATTGTTACGATTTCAAAACAGTACTAAGATTTTGGATAATATTCTTAGTAGTCAAAGGTCTCCTACCATCAAAATTGGTCTTGGTTTTCATGAATCTATTGAAGGTGAATCTAGCTCACAAGATGAGGCAAGGAACTCTAATGCAAAATCTGAAATGCTCAACAAGGAGATGAGAGGTCAACCCCATCAACAACCAAGGAAAGAAATTCTTCAAAGAAAATATTTTACTCCTAACTATGGAAGTGATAGTCAGTTATTTCCTTCGATGAATAATGTTGAATGTTTTATATGTCATAATTTTGGACATGTTGCAGCGAGATGCAAAAGTAGAATGGTTCAAGACCGTCACACAGAAATATCATCAACTTCCAGGTACTTTAAGGGATATTGTTTTTCTTGCAATATGTTTGGTCACAAAGCCATTGACTGCTATAGAAGGAATATGAAACATGTAAGATGTTATGCATGTAACAATTTTGGACATATAGCAAAGGAATGCAAGAGAAAATTTCAGGCACCATACCAAAAGGAGAAAATATCATCACACTAGAAGATAATGAAGAAGAAGGAAATCACAGTCAGAAAGATGTGGCATAGCACAGTGTACAGAAATAACAGACTCAGGGGGAGATGAAAGTGTGAAACTTCAGTGTTCTAAATCTCATATGCAAGTTTCATGAAGACAAGTAGTGTATATACACAAGTTAGAAGTTGCACAGTCATTTATATGTCGGTTTGAGGAAAAAGTAGTGGGACAGACTCAGGAAAAGGGGTCTAATATGGTTCAGTCAATTATCTGCTCTGTTTGATGATGGTTACAATCTTCTGATGATATGTGGAAATGTGTTGGTGCTCATAAGCTGTTAAAACGTTGATGTATATCTGATTAATGATGATGCCTTGATGATTCTTACTGATATTTTCTCTTATCAGATCTGACAATGAACAGTTGGCACAGGTTCAGGGGGAGCATATGATACTAATAATGCATTGTTGGCATCATGTTAGAAGATCTTGGCACATGAAGATGCTTATATTTCTTGATCCACATATTTCTTTTGATTCAAGTGACTCTTTTGATGATGGACATATACAAGTTGTTGAGATTGATGATACTGGAAGATACTGATGGTGCAGTTCATATATGATGTATGATAATTGATGATGACTATCATGGTCTTGTTTAGATTGTTGGTCCTTGTTATAAACATCATGTATAAACATCATGTATAAACATTTGGTATATCCCCACTTGGTTGGGCGGATGAGTCAAAATTGGTGTATCCCCACTTGGTTGGGAGATTGATGTATGTATAACTCATTGGTAATAGGAAGTTCATACTCACTTAATTGAGTTATAGAGTCATGTTATTCTTTTGAAAATTATTTTTTGCAGACTCTACATGTGCTCAGGGGGAGCATGGACGGTTCAGTGCATCTCAGCATGTAAAAAGGGGGAGCTTTGTCGGAGAATTCAGCATGTACTCAGGGGGAGCATGGACAACATAATGTATATCAAAGGGGGAGAATATCTTGCTCCGCCCTTTGCCCTTGATGTCAAAGGGGGAGAGTGTCTTGGTGTTGTTGTTGCCATCAATTCCAAAGGGGTAGATTGTTGGCATTATGATACAGGTGTTGTCCTCGATGGCAACTCACTCAGAGGGCAGTTCATAGTGCAACAGGTTAACTTACAAATTAGACTCCAGAGATTGAAGAAAGAGAGTAGTTTAAGAAGTATATGTTGGTTCACTTTGTCCAAGTATTATATACATGTGGGTTAATAGAACAAAATTAGCGTATACATTATGAAATATGATATTTGAAGTTGCAGTTGGTTCTGGTTGTTGTTATAGAGTTCTGGGTTCTTCTCTATGTTATGGAGACTGTGTTTTGATGACAGTGTTATAAATGTTCAGATTGATTGATTGTGATTTGCTTTAGTGATGATGGGTTTTCAGTGATTGATTGATTCAGTTGTGGTTGATTTAGAGATTGATGATTTAGTTTCAGTGGTTGGTTGATGTAGATGTATTTGATGGTTGTATTGCAGTGATTATTGATTTTGAGATTTTATGTTACTGATGGGTCCAAATTTGACGAAACAAGGCCTTCATATTGTGGTGTTGTGTTCAAGGAGTATCCAGTCTAAAAATTTATGAAACGTGGTCCCTGGAGGAAGAGAGAGAAGGTCATAGCCTTCTGTAGGCCAGTGCCTACGTACTGGTAAACATATCATCCAGTGCAAGAGCTAGGGGGTTGGATCTCCCTTCTAGTAGTAGCTGGAAAATGATTGAAGGTTGAAGCCTTCTGTAGGCTGGTGCCTATGTACTAGTAAACATATCGACTAGTAAAAGAGCCAGGGGGTTGGAGCTCCCTTCCAATAGCAGCTGGAAAATGAGTGAAGGTTGGAGCCTTCTATAGGTCGGTGCCTACGTACTAGTAAATGGATCAGCTAGCACAAGAGCCAGGGGGTTGGATCTCCCTTCCAGTAGCAGCTGGAAAACGAGTGAAGGTTGGAGCCTTCTGTAGGCCAGCGCCTACGTACTAGTAAACGGATCGGCTAGTACAAGAGCTAGGGGGTTGGAGCTCCCTTCGAGTAGCAGCTGGAAAATGAGAGAAGGTGGTATCCTTCTGTTGGTGAGTGTTTGTGTACTAGTATGATTCTACCCCAGTACAAGATTGTAAACAGGTTTTTCTTATATTAAAAGAACACAGCAACAGGTAGTTTTTGTCTCGCATTGGGTTTCCACCTTAAATCTTGGTGTTCATGTGTGTTACTTATGTGTGATGGTTTATTCTATTATTACTGCACATGGTTATTGTTTATATGGTTAATGAAGTACTGATGCACTGATTAAAGATCAACATATGATGAATTAAATGAATCATAAGTTTGTTGGATATACACAGGTTTCTTTAAAGACAGTTGCTTGTACACGCGAATTACCTTCATTAAAGTAGCGTATATAAATCTGAGTATGAAAAGAAAAAGTTACTGATTTGACTAATACGGATTCACCCCCCCCCCCCCCTCTCAGTGTTATCTCCAACAAATTCAACTAATAAACAAGATCATAAACATGCAAGATCGAAATTATCCAAATATTCATGTAAGGCTAGCAAGCATAAGTCGGTCGTTTGATTCAATAACAGGTTTTTCATGTGTATAGAAGACTTAACTCTTTGGCTAAAAAAACCAATGAGGGAGTCAAGCAGAATTTTTGAAACTAAAGAATAGGGGAGGACGTAAAAAAAATCCTCCCCCATGATGAATCCCATTGAAAAAATTATGGGTTCGTGCTACCCCCATATCTTCTTTAGTATGAGGATACTTGTAATCCTAAATTCAAGGTATAAAAGGTAATTGGTAAGAAATTTGGCACATTTAAGTGGGTGGATAAGAGAGGAAGTGGATGGCGACACATGCAAGATGTTGATAACACTTTTAATGAGAAGGTCGAAATGAATTATTTCGATGGGACTTTGATTGCAACATGGAGTGGGATAAGGGTATTAGGATATGGCCAGTTGTTGATGGGAAAGAATCCTGAGAGCCAGTGTTGAAAGCTCCAACAAAGTAGAATACTAAAACAACAAAGAACACTCATCCAAGCATGTCAAAAATTTGAATTCACAAAATTTTGAATAGGATATGTACCCAGGGATCCTACATTTGAGGTGGATCTTGTAGGGTCCAAACCCTCTGCTTCCTCCATAATGTGTAGACCTGTAAATCAATTACAGAAGCATAGACAGATAATAGAATTAAAAGTACATACATATAGATATGTTATATCATCATAAATAACATGATAAATTAACATTCATAAGATAACAACATATTTTGGGAACAAGACACGAGCTTCTTTATTAATGAATAGTAGCAAGTACAGGAAATCTACAACCTATCCAAGCTGAAGGTACTGACAAAACCTTCCTCCGGATCCATCTAGCCTGAGACAACATATACTTCCTCTATAATAAATGAAAAGGAGATGCTAGGTAAGAGAGTTGAACATATTTTCAACGAAACAATGGTTTCTTATAGACTGGGAGTGTAGGAGACACAGGAAAAAATGCAGACTTGATCTAGGGGAATTTGGGTATAGTATTGATACCTCTCATATAATTTCCATTAGGCCTACCCAAGGGGTGTATATATACCACCTCAAATTGGTTATTTTAGTTATGCCACAAGCTCCTATAGATGGGATTCATTAAAACTCGGAAACCTCGCTCAAAAAATAGCTTTTTATTTATTTTTTCAAATTTTAAAATGTTCTATGCAGATAAAATTCATAGGAACTGCATATGTACGCATTTTTGTAGTGGGCAGAGTCACGTATGGATTTTGAAAAACATTTTTTTTAAGATCATGTCAATTCTACAAGGGGGCAGGGGGTTCCTCGGGCCATACAAGAGCACCTGGTCTATAGGAGTGTTAAAAGATGCTATAACGCCAGTGTGTGAATACTAAAGGGAGTACAAGATGTAATTTTATTAGCGTAAGATGGGAATGGAATTTCCATATGTTGCATTACACCAAGCTATTGGGTAGTGATCTTAGAAAAGGACAGATTGTTAATGTTGCAATCATGGTTTTGGGTGGTATTTGGGATACATGATTCATTATATTAACTAACAAACCTAGGATGAAGCCTTCTAACTGTACTCTGACTGCATCGTAGAGTAAGAAAATGGAAATAACATTTGGAGGGCATATGAACTCTGAAGGGAAGCGATGGAATTATAATAGAGAAGGATGGAAATGGAATTTTCACATATTCTATGACATTAAGAGATCATGGAATTATATTAGGAGAGGATGCTTTGTTAAGGCTATAATTATGATCATGGTTGGTGTTTGTGAAAATAAAGATGTTATAAAGGTAGAAATACGCCCGAACTGGCACTATGTGACTGAAAGGAAATATTTGGTTGATATCACTAGGAAATTAAGCAGCATTAGAACTCTTCTATGTGTGTAAGAGGAAAAAAAAAAGCAATTTTACCATCTAGAATGGTGTGAGGATGTGCACGTAGGCCCAAAATATTACAAGTAATTAAGGCCCAAGCAGATCAAGTTTTGTCTTTACAGGAAAATTAGACAATGGGTAGCGTGGAGGTAGCAAAGGAGGCTCCAGACATTGGGGAAGAAGGAAAAGAAGGTTGTGGCCCACAACGAAGCAACCTAGAGATTAAGAGTGGAATTAGACTATGAATGCTACTAACCTCCATGTATAAGGAGAAGCCAAAGGGAAAGGAAAGAGTTTTTCAGAGACCCAAGAAGGAGAGAAGTAGGAATGATAGACAATGTTTTGAATTATGTTTTGTTCTAGATTTTTTGTGTTACTAGTATTCTATAGGCTTTACAAAAGTAGAAAAATAGGTAGAAGTAGAAGAATAAGTATGTACTTAGGGCAATATTATCATATAGCCAAATTTTGTAAGACTATTATTTTGAACTATGTCTCTATCAGGTGTACTATTTTGCTAGTCTTCATATCATATTTTTAAATATTAATAAAAATAATCATTCATGTGAAAAAAAACTTGGCTTCAAGTATTATAACTTCGGTACTATTAAAAAACCATTTACTAGATTATAGCACCAAGTAAGAAAATTTCCAATTCTAAAATCCTCTTCTAAGGTGCAAATGGACAAACTTTTGTTTGAAGACCAAATTCCCGACAATAATGGTTTGAGAAAAAAATAAGAGGAAAAAAGAGAATATATATATAGATATATACATATATATATATATGTGTGTGTGTGTGTGTGTGTGTGTGTGTATAGAGAGAGAGAAAGAGAGAGATATACATATATATCTATATATGTATATATATATATATATATATATATATATATATATATACATATATACACACACACACACACACACACACACACATATATATATATATATATATATATCCAATGATAGGCTCTTAATTCAATCTGATTTCCCCTTTCAAGATCAACATGAGAGTCACCCCTTTCCCAATGCTTCGAAGTAATCTACAAAATAGTTTCATAATGGCTACTAAAGTTTACAATTATGACAAACATGGAGGAAAGGACCATCGATGACACCAAGGTCACATTTTATTCTACAATAGTTTAGGTCTTCTCTAACAACTTTTTTATTTATCTCTATAACTAAGAATCTAGAAGATTGAAATGATAATTTTTCATACCATAGACCACTCATCCCCTATACTTTCTAAACCTTGACTCCATATGACTAATGTACTAGACACATTGTTGACCTTATTAGATTGTAGAGCCTCTTACTATGACATAATCCTCTTATTTATATATTGATAAACTCCCAATACCTCTTTTTCTTAGGTTCCTTCTTTCCTCTCTCCTCTAAAATATAGAGAGAGGCTTAAACCCTCACCCGAAGGTCCTTAAGTCCTAAAAATGTATGCACATCCCTTAATCTAGTCTTTGTCCTCACCTTGACAATCCAAAGTTCAATGACAAGTATATAAAAGAGCGGTATTGATGCGACAAAATTGTTTTTTTAAAAATGCAAAAGACAACAAGTCCATTCATTTTAAATATATTTTAAAGTTTTGAACATGAGTGATATAATTTGTGTTGGGTTGTGTTATATTCTTTCCACTACTATCATCCCTAGTTAATCGAGGGGTTAGAGGGGGAGCAAAGCCCCCACTTCGTTGCATCAATTGTGCAATGGGGGGATCATAGGGGGCACGGCAGCCCCCCTTGTGCAGGGGGTTTGAGGGGGGTAGGTAGCCCCCCTCTATGGGGTTTGGGGCAACACCGCGAGGAAAAAAATTTTGGACCCTATATTAAGTTAGGTGGACCTACGTATATTTTTGTGCATCATTTTCGCACATGGTTTTGGACACTATGGTTTTCGGTCCATGGTATTGGATGCTTCGGCATGTATAAATATGTATTGTAACATTGAAAGGAACATAATGAAAAAATCAAGCTAGTAGTCCCGGTTTTGGGATCTAGGGGAAAATCTCTATGTATATGTGTTTTATGTGTTATGCTCTCTCATTGTTTATTTTATGTTCTTAGAATTCGTATGTAGGTAATTTATGTACAGGGTTAAACCTACATTTGGTATCATAGTTGTTTTGGCTTCAAGGGGACACCTTTGCTATTGAGGGGTTTCGCTCGAGCCTATGGTAGACCCTGTTCAGTGGGAGATCTGCGGGATCAATTCTAGTGGTGAAAGAAGATGGTGAGCAGTGGAAAGATAGAGATCGAGAAATTTAATGGTCAGAGTTTTGAGTTGTGGAAACTCAATATGGAGGATCTGTTGGTGGATAAAGATCAGTGGATTGCGGTAGATCTGGGTACTAAACCAACGGGAGTGTCCGATGAAGAATGGAAGAAGTTGGATCGAAAGGCAAAGAGAACAATATGATTGTGTGTCTCATATTCATTATTGTTGAATGTATCAAGGGAAGCTACGGCGAAGGCTTTGTGGGACAAGTTAGGGACTTTGTACCAATCTAAGTCTCTGGTGAATAAATCGTTCCTATGGAAAAGTTGTATAACCTGAGGATGAAAGATGGAGACTAGGTGACAAAGCATATGAATGCATTTAATACTGTGATAAGTCAGTTATTATCTATTGATATTAAAATTTCAGATGAAGATAACTGCATTAGTTTTTTTTGTTCTCTACCAAATTCATGGGATAGTCTGGTTATTGCAATAGGTAGCAATGCAACTGCCTAGTAGTTTGATGAAATAGTCTCATCCTTGTTGACCAAGGAGATGAGACGGAAAAATATGGAGAGCCAGAATGGTGATGCCTTATCTGTACGAGGACGGTCCCAGAACAGAAACAAAAATAAGTCATCGAGTGGGAAATCTAAATCTAGAGGGAGATCTAAATCTCCAAGAAAACCTGTAAAGGTGGTGTGCTGGAAATGCTGAAAGGAAGGGCACTACAAAAGGGATAGTAAATCTAATGCTCCTGACAAAGGAAAGGGATCTGATGATGCTCCTTCTACAGAGGCAAAAACCACCTCAGATGAAGGTGGGGATGTATACTTGGTTTCTTCAAGTACACATGTATATCATGAGGCATGGTTGATTGACTCAGGTGCATCCTTTCACTTCACTCCCCATAGAGATTGGTTCTGAGAGTATGATAAACATGATGGTGGTGATGTCTTTTTAAGGGATGATAGGAAGGCTATAATCGTTGGTCACGGAAAAGCAAAGTTGAAGTTGCAAGGTGGAAGGGTTAGAACACTTCTGGGTGTTCTGCATATTCCTGCATTAGCCAGAAATCTGATTTTTGTAAGCAAGCTGGATGATGCAGGTGTAAAAACAGTGTTCAAGAAAGATACTTGTAAGATGGTTTGGGGAGAACTAGTATTGATGCGAGGAATTCATATTGGAACTCTGTACAAGCTACAAGGTAGCACTGTTGTTGATGGGTGCAATAGTTCTGTGGTTCTTGAAAGTGGAGCAGAAAATCTAGTGATCTCTGGAGAAAAGACCATGGTGTGGCATCAAAGGCTTGGACATATTGGAGAGAAGGGCCTTCAAATACTTCATGGTAAAGGTATGGTAGAAGGTATGACTAATAGCTCTCTGGATTTTGATTTATGTGAAAATTGTGTATATGGGAAGCAGAATTGGGTGAGTTTCCCCTCTGGTGGTAAGAGGGTGAAACAGATATTAGAGCTTATGCACAGTGATGTGTTTGGACCTGTGAAGGCTCCATCATTGGGTAATTCTATGTACTATGTATCATTTATAGATGACTTCGCAAAGAATACATGGATATATTTCCTCAAGAAGAAATTTGAATTCTTTGACAAGTTTAAAGAATTTAAGGCTCTGGTGGAAAACCGGGCAGAGAAGAAGATAAAGGTGTTGAGGATAGATAACGGTGGAGAGTTTTGTAGCAAGGAATTTGAAGAATTCTGTAAGATGTGTGGTATAGCACAATAGAAGACTAATCCATACACACCTGATAAAAATGGAGTTGCATAAAGAATGAACAAGACATTGATGGAAAGGGCAAGAAGCATGCTTAGTGGTGTCAGGTTAGGGGAGGAATTCTGGGCAGAGGTGGTGGAGATAGCATGTTGCCTGGTCAACATATCACCTTCATCAGCATTGGAGGATAAGACTCCATAAGAGGTATGGACAGGTAAGAAACCCTCTCTTTCACATCTAAGGGTATTTGCATGTGATGCATATGTACATGTTCCAAAGGAGAAAAGAACAAAGTTGGATAGTAAATCTGAAAAGTGCATCTTTATTAGGTATAAGGATGGTTTAAAGGGTTATAAGTTTTGGAACCTAGTAATAAGGAAGGTTGTGTACAGCCAAGATGTGGTGTTCAGAGAGGTGAAAAATGTTATTAAACATGAAGTCCCATCAAAGGAAACTGAGAAGATAGAGTTTGAGCTAAAGGAGGAAGAATCAGACTCTACAACAGAAGAGGAATCAGAAGATGAAGAGCCACAAACTCTGATTGTGAGAAGATCAATTCGAGAAAGAAGGTAGCTAGAAAGGTATAGTCCATCTGCTTTCTGTTCAATTTTTTCTTTATCTATTACTGATGATGATCCCAGAACTATGAAGGAAGAAATAGATTCAAAGGATGGAAAACTATGGAAAGAGTCCATGGTTGATGAAATGGCATCTTTGCACAAAAATGAAGCTTGGGATCTGGTGGAGTTTCCTGTTGGAAGGAAACCCATTGGCAGCAAATGGGTGTTCAAGAAGAAGACAAATGCATAAGGAAAGGTGGAGAAATAGAAAGCTAGGTTGGTAGAAAAAGGTTATTCGTAGGTGCCAGGAATTGATTTTGGTGATATTTTTCTCCTGTTGCCAAGGTAGCTTCTATTAGATTACTTTTATTTTTTGTTGCTGATTTTGATTTTGAGGTAGAACAGATGGATGTAAAGACAACATTTCTCCACAGGGATCTGGAAGAGGAGATCTACATGAAGAAACCTAAAGGCTTTGCGGTGAAGGGTAAGAAAGAACTAGTATGCAAGTTAAAGAAGTCTACGTATGGCTAAAACAGTCACCAAGGATGTGGTATCAGAAATTTGATACATTTATACAGAGACTTGGCTTCACCAGAAGCAAAGCAGATCACTATGTGTATTTTAAATTAACTGGTGACCATGTTATTTATCTGGTATTGTACATGGATGACATGTTGTTGGTTGGAAATGACAAAGAAATTATCCAAAATTTGAAGACCCAATTGTCCTCCAAATTCAACTTGAAAGATCTTGGTGCTGAAAACTATATTTTGGGCATGGAAATTAAAAAAAATCAGGAAAAGAGGAAGCTTTAGTTAAAGCAGAGGAAGTATGTCGAGACAATATTACAAAGGTTTAATATTTAGGATAGTAAACTAGTGAAGGTTCCTATTCTTGTAGGTGTAAAATTATATGTTGAACAGTGTCTCAAGGCACAAGAAGAGGAAGAGAACATATCCCATGTTCCATATGCAAGTGCAGTCGGTAACCTGATGTATGCGATGGTCTATACTAGACCACATGTTGCATATGCAATGAGAGTATTGAGCAGGTTTATGTCAAAACCAGGGAAGGAGCATTGGACAGCAGTGAAGCGGGTTTTCAGGTATTTGCGTGGCACTAATGATTATGGTTTGTGCTACCAAAGAAGACCAGGATTGGACAGAGTTTTGGATATTCGTGGCTTTGTTGATGCAGGCTAGGTTGGAGATCTAGATCGGAGAAGATCTACAAGTGGGTATTTGTTTACCCTATTTGGAGGTGAAGTTAGTTGCATGAGTAAGAAACAATCTGTAGTGGCCCTATCAACTATAGAGGCAGAATACATGGCAGCCATTCATGCAAGCAAGGAAGCAGTTTGGTTACAGAGATTGTGTTCAGGTATGGGGTTAGTACACGGAGCTATAAGGATTGGCTGTGACAGCCAAAGTGCAATTTCCTTGGCAAAGAACCCTGCTTATCATTCAAAGACAAAACACATTGATGTTCAATATCACTTTGTGAGGGATATGATAAAAGACAAAAAGGTGTTGCTGGTAAAGGTGGACACTTTGAAGAATAATACGGATGCATTGACAAAATATGTGAGCTATAAGAAGTTTTCCTAGTGTATAGAAACAATGGGCGTTACAGGGCTAGATAAATGACTAAGCTCTCTTGTGGCCCCCTATGGAAAGAAAACAACAAGTGGGAGAATGTTGGGTTGTGTTATATTCTTTCCACAACTAACCTCCCTAGTTAATCAGGGGGTTAGAAGGTGGGTGGAGCCCCCCCCTTTGTTGTGCCAATTACGCAACGGGGGGGAATAGGGGGCGGTAGCCCCCCTTGTCTAGGGGGTTTGAGGGGGCCAGGTAGCCCCCCTCTACGGGGTCTGGGGCAATGCCCCAGGGAAATTTTTTTTGGACCCTATATTAGGTTAGGAGGACCTACCTATGGTTTTGTGCATCATTTTCTCACATGGTTTTGGATGCGATAGTTTTTGGTCCATGGTATTGGATGCTTCGGCATGTATAAATATGTATTGTAACATTGAAAGGAACATAATGAAAAAATCAAGTTGGTAGTCTCGGTTTAGGGATCCAGGGGAGAATCTTTGTGTATATGTGTTTTATGTGTTATGCTTGTTAGTGCTTGAATCTGCCTCAGGCTGAAGAAGACAAAATCCAAGGCAACATCAAACCACTTAGCCTCGTAGCTAGCCCTACGGGGATAGGAGAGGGCTCTCTCTGGGTCTATCTCGGCAAAAGGTCTTCAAAGGGCGGAGATGACCAATAAAGAAACACTGATTTTAGGCTAGAAAACTGATAGGGAAAGTTTGATTTTAAATTTTTAGGGTTTTGTTGGAAAACTGAGCACGGCAATTTTGGGTGTGGGGATGAGATACAGTTTTTGCAGAGGGCTTTTTGGGGCAAGGTAGGAGATTTTCTTGATGCCTTTGAAATAAGTGAATGGATAGATATGACCGGTGAGGAGTCAAGGAGAGCAAGAAACCATCGAGAGTTCTCCTTAAACAGATGAAAACATAGATATTAAGCAAACTTAAAGGCAGAGCATAGAAACCATGAATTCTACCTTAACACTTCATTTACTTAATTTGCAGAAGAGAAGAGTAGGAAAATGATACACATAACAAACTTACAAGTAAATGAGAGAAACACACCATCAACACAAAACACCACAGGAATCCCAAATAGTGTTGCAAAACCCTGGTCTTTCCTTTGCCAAAATTGCAGAGATACAAAGAGTAATACAGTCTAAGCTTATCCCTCAAGAGTCCAACCTCTCCAACTCCTGAAAATGATTGAGAAAATACATAATATAGACCATGCCAACCCATTCCCTAGCCTCTAGGGGTCGAGCTCATCATCCTAGGAGCTGTTTCAACCAATTCTAAACAAAGCACTAAAATCTAGGCAGTCAAAACAACTTGCCTCTATAAGATAGGAAACTGATTCATTCATTAAATTTTTGCTATTTTATGAATGAATCATCTAGAATAGGTAAATAAGTGTCATGTCAACATGAAATTACATCAATGAGGGTGAAAAATCCCATCACAAGTCAAAACTGGTCAAAGTTGGGCGAATTCCTGAGCTGAAGGTGAAAATCTGGCAAATTTCCCTGATGCGTAGCGCCCCAATTCTCTACGCGTAGTGCGCCTTTGAGCCAACTTTTGAGGCACTTCTCGGCATATAAATGAGGCAAACGTAGGCTTGTTGGAAAGGTATGCATGTCTACTTTCCAACCCAAGTTGAATTTCTCAATTTGGTGTCCATTTGCCCCTCCAAAATTGCAATCTCCCAAGACTGCTTCCTGTGTGTCCAAAAAGTGGCAGAAAGTCATTTTTTGCATGTTTTTTGACCTTATGAGGGCTCAAAACCTGATGAAATGTCTTGGAAATTGCTGAGCAAGTGTAATTTGTCATGAAAAATCCAAAAATTCTGAGTTTTTGAGAAATGGACTTGCCCATCTTCAGGGTAGCGCGCCTGAGCCCTACGCGTAGCGCGACTTTCAGATGCTTTTTGGAGGCCTTACCAGTGTCCAAATTGGGTTCAGGATAGCTAGTTGTAAATTTATTTGAGTCTACTTTCTAAAACAACTGGAATTTTTCAATTTGGAGTTCATTTTCCCTGTCAAAAAGCAAATCTCCCAAGACTAGTCAAAATGTGCCAAATGAGGCTGCCTCAAGGAAGAGTGTTGTTGCAGTCAACTTTTGAATGCCTTCCTCAACTCCCAATTGAGCTCCTGATAGCTCATTGGAAATATCTTTGTGTCTAGTTATCATTTGACTCATCAAGAAAGTCATTTGGCCAACCAAGCTAGGAGAAAACTTGATTTTCCCAAGGTCACTTCAGAGGTGCATTTGATTCTCCTGAGGCAACGATATTTTTGACATTTCTCTAAAACCATGACACTTGTGTAAAAAGTGAAGGAGGGTTTTCTTCTTTGGCATGTTTTGGACGAAAACCTCTCTCATTTTTCCCAAATTCATCTTTTATGGCTCTGAAACATCATTTGAGTGCGACTTATCCAGATGTGTGGAACAAGGGATTTTGTCGAAATGAAGCGAAATGAAGGGGATAAGGGGCTTCTAAATTCTTGGGGAAATTTTTGGAAGTAGGGAGGGATGTTAGGAATCAAGGGAAAGTGGAATCATAGAGATTGAGTGAGGGGAAGGGGTCCAAAAGGGTAAAACACAAGCCCAACCTAGAAAATTGCCAAGTTGTAGCAAGAAACTAGGGTTTGTGCGAAAATGAGGAATTTGCGGGATCTCAGAGATGGGAAGTGTTTAATAAGGTACATTAATGATAGGGGAAGGTGTATGAACATCTGGATACAAGTTTTGCTAATGATTTGACCATCCAAGAGAAATTAGCTTTCAAAACCCTAGGAGAGGGAAATGACCTTGCCTAGGCGCAACTGAAGCATGAACAAGGTGTAAAATGACTCATTAGACACTGACATGACAATGACAACCCTATGAATGATGATAGACTCAGCAGAATGATGACATGGACCGACATTTGGACAACTTTAGAAGGAGTGAAAGCAAACCCTAGACCTAATGCCTAGTGACCAAATTTTGCTTGAAGACTCATTAAAATGACAAAATTTGACCTTGACACTCTGAGACCACTTTGTAAGAGCATATTTGATCACTGGAGGAAGGCTGGAAAGACTAACACTAACATTGGCTCCAATGGGGATGGTATCTCCTTGGAGGTGCCAAGAACCGCAGATCTCTGTAAGAGTTAGACAGTGCCATTCATCCATTGGGCGATGGAGTCATTATTTGACAAACAATACAAGACTTTGACTCATTTATTGACTGAAACTTGATTCAAACCGACTCAATTATGAAACCTACATGACTGAAAAATGGCTCATAAATGACTCATGACTGACTAACTAAAACAAGAACTTACAAAGCTTATTGAAAGGCAGCAGTCCATCAAGATTTGAAATCATGATGACAACCACCTGTGTTTCTTACAAGACAATATACCATCAAACTATATCAAAATGCCAATGCAACCAATCAAGAAGATGGCTTCTTGACTGATTCTTCTGATCAGATCTTCTGGTCAACAATGAATACTGGTAACTGGGCATCCAAAAATATAGTCGACCATATTCTCCTTCATCACTGAATACTGCAATAATCACCTTCACTACTGACTGTAACAAATTTGCCATTGGATCCTGAAAAACATGAAGATTTACCTCTTGTTGAAAGAAGAAGGTGTCCTTTGTTTCAAATTCTGATCTGCCTTCATCATGTGCTTCAGTAAAAGTATGCTCATGGGCTTCAAAAAACTCTGAACAAATGGATGGGCAGATCTCTTCTTGGAAAATCATTTCAGCACATGAAACATATGAAGAGGAATCTGAATGGAAATCCTGAATGTTTTGTTCTTCTGTGGTGTGAATGTGCTGTAGGTCATTTGTATATGATATGACAGCCGGATTATCATCTTTGTGAAGGAAAACATTATCTGTTTGCTGATCTACAAGACAGTCATCTTTTTCAACAGAGGAAGAAGTTTTCCCAACACTTTCCTGACTATGTGTGCACTGCAAATCTGCTGTAGCTTGGGCTGTAACAAGACCTTTCAAGAGCTGATCTATCTCCTCTTCAGACAAAGGAGACAATGCCTTTTGTTTTCTTCTGCTTAAACAGTAATTATCTTCATATGACAAGGCATTCAAACTATCATTAATTACTGAGTTATTGAAAGGAGATTTATCACTTACTTGCACAAAAATCTCATTTTGTTGTTCATGAACTGACTGGATTGCTTCTTCATGAAGGTTGTGTTCTAATGATGGACTAACAGTATGAATTACTGTGTCTTCTACATTCCAAATGATTTCAACAGAACTTGGAGTAGCTGACTGGACATTATCACAATCTACAATCAGCATTGGACTTACTTGCATGTTGCTGTCTTCTGTGGGGAGATCTGAAATGTCATTCTCCCTTTCATCATTTTCAGCCATATTATCTTCAACCTGCTGATCTTGATTCTGCTGCAAAACGTCTTGATCATCTTGATGGGAATTCTCTAAGTTTTCTTTATGCTGCTAAAATGGATTCTCATACAGAGCCTCCATGATCTCATCGTCCATAAAATTATCATCTTCATAATATTTCTCAAGGCTTTCAATAAAAGTTGAAGCATGTTTGCAACAGTCATAAACTAAATTTAATGATGGATAAGATGCTTGATATCTTTCAATAAACAAGGCATGAAAATCCTTTAAACAGTAAATACAAGCAGGCGGCAAACTTTCATACCAGGATTGGGCTTCACCTTCCAGAGTGGCCAGGAATATCTTCATCAAGCAATCTTCAGGAAAATCAACCTTCAACTTGCGAATATGCATATGAAATCTAACTAGATGTAAAGCAGCATCCTTCTTACCATCATCTTTAAATGTAGGCATATTCCTTGACCAATCTACCTTCGGAATTTTATTCGGAAAACCAGGGATGTGATCTCGGCTCAGGGGAGCGTATCTTCTTTCAATCTGATCCATCTTGAAAAGCTCAAAGCTACTAATCTTCCTGCAGTGAAGTCACCATGAAGCATTGATCTCTGGATTTTTCAATGAATGAAGTCGCCAGGTGAATGATTTCAGCCTTGCCAGTGTCTGATCGTTGTCCACCATCAACAATCAGATCTGACCTTGATACATGTACTGGGGTAATTAACAAGTTAGATGTCACGTTTACAAGCTAGACCGGAGATTGACTGAAGCAGCATTTATCTACTTTCGCTAATGCAAAGCAAAATCGTTTCGAAGGCTACCTGGCATAACTTCAGGCTCCGTCTGTAGCTTATAAAACAAATGGCATCAACAAGCAAACCATTTGTTCTCCCCATTATGGTCGCCAATATGTTAGCACTTGAATCTGCCTCAGGCTGAAGAAGACAAAATCCAAGGCAACATCAAACCACTTAGCCTCATAGCTAGCCCTACAGGGACAGGAGAGGGTTCTCTCCAGGTCTGTCTCGGAAAAAGGTCTTCAAGGGCGGAGATGACCAATAAAGAAACACTGATTTTTAGGCTAGTAAACTGATAGGGAAAGTTTGATTTTAAATTTTTAGGGTCTTGTTGGAAAACTGAGCGCGGCAATTTTGGGTACGGGGATGAGACACAGTTTTTGCAGAGGGCTTTTTGGGGCAAGGTAGGAGATTGTCTTGATGCCTTTGAAATAAGTGAATGGATAGATATGACCGGTGAGGAGTCAACGAGAGCAAGAAACCATCGAGATTTCTCCTTAAACAGATGAAAACATAGATATTAAGCAAACTTAAAGGCAGAGCATAGAAACCATGAATTCTACCTTAACACTTCATTTACTTAATTTGCAGAAGAGAAGAGTAGGAAAATGATACACATAAAAAACTTACAATTACATGAGAGAAACACACCATCAACACAAAACACCACAGGAATCCCAAATAGTGCTGCAAAACCCTGGTCTTTCCTTTGCCAAAATTGCAGAGATACAAAGAGTAATACAGTCTAAGTTTATCCCTCAAGAGTCCAACCTCTCCAACTCATGAAAATGATTGAAAAAATACATAATATATACTGTTAGTGTCAGTCTTTCCAGCCTTCCTACAGTGATCAAATGTGCTCTTACAAAGTGATTTTGAAGTGTCAAGGTCAAATTTTGTCATTTCAGTGAGTCTTCAAGCAAAATTTGGTCACTAGGCATTAGGTCTAGGGTTTGCCCAAATGTCAGTCCATGTCACCATTCAGCTGAGTTTATCATCATTCGTAGGGTTTGCATTATCATGTCAGTGTCTAATGAGTCATTTTACACCTTGTTCATGCTTCATGTTGCGCCCAGGCAAGGTCATTTCCCTCTCCTAGGGTTTTGAAGGCAATTTCTCTTGGATGGTCAAATCACCGGCAAAACTTGTTTCCTGATGTTCATACACCTTCCCCTATCCTTAAAGTACCTTATCAAACACTTCCCATCCCTTAGATCCGCCAAATTCCTCATTTTTGCGCAAACCCTAGTTTCTAGCTACAACCTGGCAATTTTCTAGGTTTGGCCTGTGTTTTGTCCTTTTCGACCCCTTCCCCTCACTCAATCTCTGAGATTCCACTTTCCCCTGCTTCCTAACATCCCTCCCCACTCCCAAAAATTTCCCCAAGAATTTAGAAGCCCTCTATCCCCTTCATTTCGCTCCATTTCGACAAAATCCCTTGTTTCACACATCGGGACAAGTTTCACTCAAAAGGTGTGTCTGAGCAATCAAAGATGAATTTTGCAAAACTGAGAGAGTTTTTTGTCCACAACATGACAAGGAAGAAAAAACTCTTTCACTTTTTACACAGGTGTCATGGTTTGAGAGAAATGTCAAAAATACCGGCGAGAACGAAGGTGCTCCAAGGACGGTTGGCCAAAGCACAAAAACGAAGGAAAACGCCCGATCCACTCCAAATTTTGGCCAAAGCCTCTTTGACTGAGCATGGTACTTGATTGGGGACTCCCAGCCCAAATTTCAAGAAATTTGGAGAAAATTTTGTCATTTGTGAATTTTTTGTGCAATTTTACAGGTTTTGGCCATTGGAGTGGTCTCACCCCGCGCGCGACCACTCGTGGGGACAGCTCAGAACGAGGAAAACTTTACATTTTTGGAATTTTCATGCAAAAATGCACTTGCCTATGGATGGACTTCAAATTTTATGGAGATTTGGGCTTCCAAAAGCTCAAAATACATGCAATTTTTGACTTTCTGCCCCTATTTAGAGTTGCAGAAAGCTTCCTTGGGAGAAATGACTTTTGAGGGGTCAAATCAACTCCAAATTCAGAAATTCCAGTGGGGTTGGAAAGTAGACTCATAGACCTTTCCAACAAGCTATCTTGCACCTGATTTGGACACCAGGAAGGCCCTCAAACACAGCTGCCAATGTGAACGACCACTCCAAGGGAGGGGCGCGACCACTCAGGGAAATTTCACCATTTTGACTCTTTCGGCCTGCAAAACACTGTTTTTACTTTGGTTGACTCTTAATGCATGTAAATGATGGATTGTTGGGTAATTTTCATGGCACATGGATACATTTACTCTCCTTTAACACTTCTAGAAGTTTCCTTGATGTAAATAGTGAATATTAAATGCATGGATGGGTTACCTAAGTTTTAGAGGCAAGTTGTTTTGACTGCCTATTATCTAGTGCTCAGTTTAGAATTAGTTCAAACTGCTCCTAGGAAGCTGAGCTCGACCCCTAGAGGTGGGGAAAGGAGTTAGATGATCTATATTATGCCTTCTCTTGCTCATTTTCATGGTTGGACTCTTGAGGGAGAAGCTCCTATTGTATATTTTACTTGTATCTCTGCAATTTGAGGAAAAGGAAGACCAGGGTTTTGCAGACATCATTGGGATTCTTGTGGACTTTTGTGTTGATGATGTGTTCTCTTATTGTAATTGTAAGTGTGTTTATGTGTTCCATCTCTTTCTTTACTGCAGCTTATTAAACAAATGAAGTGATAAAGTTTGAATTCATGCTTGCCATGCTCAGCTTTCAAATTTGTTTAATGTTTATGTTTTCCACTGTCTAGAGAGGATTCAAAGTCATTGTTTGCCCTCTTTAGCTTCTCTTTTTTCTTCCTTGATCATCCATCTCAGCTAAAGGCATCAGCACAAACTCCTTCCTTTCCCCAAAGACCCACCTGCAAAAACTGAGCTCAATCCCCACACCCTGAATTGCACTCCCTCCAATTGCCACCAAAAACCCCAAAAACTTTAAATCAACCCTCCTCATCAGTTTACTAGCCTAATATCTTTGATCCTAATTGGTCAGCTCACCCCATTGAGAAAATACCTTGAGTTTGACCGGAGAGAGCCTTCTCATACCCCGTAGGGCTAGCTACGAGGTGAAATGGTTTGATGTTGCCTTGAAGGTTTACCTTCCTCAGCCTAGGGTGAAATCTCAAGCGCTAACATAGTGGTGACCATACTGGGGAGAACAACTGATCGTTTGCTTATTGATGTGTTATTTCATAAGTCTTAGACGGAGCCTGAAGTTACGCCAGGTAGCCTTCGAAAACGCTCTTGTTTTACATCAGCGTTAGTGGATAAACGCTGCTTCAGTCAATCTCCGTGAGCTTGTGAATATAGCACTTCATTTGCATTTTACCCCAGTACATATATCAAGTTCAGATCTGATTGTTGATGGTGAACAGCGATCAGACACTTGAAAGGCTGAAATCATTCACTTGGCGACTCTAAATCAGTTTTGAAGATCAGATCCAAAGACTCCACTGGAGGATGATCCCGACTAGCAGAAACATGAAAGGAGAATATGGCAAAATCAGGTATTCAAGTTGGAATTTCATCCAAGACATTTTGTTCTTTGTCATAAATTATTTCTTCTCTTTTCCCACGAATTTCAAGAAGGCTTTGCAAAGTATATTGTATTTGAGAAGAGATCCTCAGCCTACAGTTAATTCTTTTCCTTTGAAGATTGTGAATACCAAAGATTTGCATGCTTTTGAGCTTGATCAAGATTCTTTTTCCGAATTTTGTGATGACCATATTCAGATTGATGAGCCCCAAGCAACCAAGACTAATTCTATACCTGTTGTACATACCCCTATACCTTGTAAAATTCCAGATCGGTATAAACCTCTTGTTTTACCTTATGCTCTTCATGCTTTCCCCAAAAACTATGATCTATACTTGCCGATGTTTGATGGTGAATGTAAGAATGTCAACGCTGAGCAACATGTCCAGAATTTTGAGAATTTTCTAGATCTTTTTGAAGTTGATGAAGAAGATGTTAGTATGAGGTTTTTTGCTCTTTCTTTGCAAGCTGAAGTGAAGAGTTGGTTCAAAGCCCTGCCTGATGCAAGCATTTCAGATTTCCAGCAGTTTGTCAAAGTTTTTCTCGACAGGTGGATGATCGGTCAAAACCTTTTCTTGATTGTAGAAGAGTATAACCAGTTGAAAAGACTGCCAGGTGAGACAGTACAACAGTTTTCGGCCAGATTTAATCAAGTTTATTATTCGATGCCAGTTGATATAAGACCTTCTCCTAGATCTGCTCTCTTGCACTATCCGGGTGCCTTTGATCCGGAGATGGAGTTTCAGCTGAGAGAAAGGGATATTGCAACACTTCAAGAGATGCAAAACAGTGCAGTAAATGTAGAGGCGCATCTGCTGATCCGAAGGGCAAGGATGAAGGAAGAAGAGATGAAAAACATAGATCCGGAAAAATCAACATCTCTAGAGGTGAAGCTTGATATTTTGGTAAGTGCAGTGGAAAAGATGATGGAGAAGGTCACCTCAAGAAATGCTTATGATGTTCAAGGCTCGCTGATTGAAGAAGAACAAGTTGCTGATCCAAAACATTTTGTTTCTTATCCTAGTTGTCGTAGATCTGATAATGATTGCTTTGTAGATCACCTTGGCGAAGAAAGAACTGTTGATATGACCTGCATGCTTGATGATATGTTTTATACCGATGATTTGCCTCGGTTTGATCAATATGACGATGATTATGTTCTCCAAACAGAAGCTAATCTTGCAGACAAATCAGCAGCTAGTTTGTGGGAGGAGGAAGTTCATTTTCAGCAGCTTGAATACAATGTTCAGTCATCAAATATCAGCTATGACAGTGACGAGGAAAGTGCAGCAAAGTTTGAAGTAAGTGAAGGATCTTTGCCTTTTTGTTTTGATTCATGTCAGATCATCAGAGACAACTTCCATGTAATCAGAAATCAGCTGTCAATAAGTCTTGATCTAGACCATCTTGAGGGCGATGAAAACCTGTTTCAAGACTTCTCATATTCAGATTTGCAACCTCCGAAAGCCATTGATTGTCCAGTTGCAGCTGAAGACTTGGAAGTGGACACACATGATTTAATGATTCAGGGTGACTCTGTACCATTTTGTTTTGAATCAATTCAGTTTTTGAAGGGTAGATTGCATAGTAAATCATTTAATGTTGAGGATGAGACAGATGACAAAATTCTTGAGCAGCTTGTAGCATCAGATTTGCAGCTACCAAATGAAATTGAAAGGCATATTACAGATGAAACTGTGGCAGCCGAAATACATGATTTGATGATACAGGAAGATTCTATACCCTTTTGTTTTGAAGCATTTCAGTTTATAAGGCAGAATTTTCATAAAATCTCTCAAGAAAAGGATGAACAGCTAGAAGGATGTCATACATTTTCAATGGATACATTGCAGCAGTCTTTTCAAGTTTTTCATGATCCAATAGCTGATGTTTTGGATGAGGTTTGCAGTCAAAGTCTTTCTCCATTGACCACATGTGAGCTTGAAACATGTGCTGATATGAATTTGATCCGGCAGCTGGTTTCTTTGTCATTTTCAGCAGAGGTCTCATCACAAGACTCAGATCAAAGTTTGCATTCATGTAATGAGGAAAAGAGAAATAATCCATTGGATGAGCTAAGTTCCAGTGTGCTTGAATTTCAAGATCCTTATGCAGTGTTATTGGAGGCGGATAGAGAATTCATATCATTCAATGGGTCTGTTTCTAAGTTGTCATGGGAGTTGCCTTTCAATAGTTCTCTTTTGTTGTTCAAAGCAAGCACTTGTGGAGAATTCGAACAGCAGATGGGATACTTACTTGGTTGCATTGGTTGTTTCATTTCACTTGATCAGGTGATGAATGAAACTGTTAGAGTAGGTTTTGATGAATAAGCTCCACTTTGAGCATCATTTTCAGTTGGTCGAGTGTGTTTAAGTATCGAGTCAGTTTTTAGTTGAGTCATGAGTCCTTTATGAGTCAATTTTTAGCCTTGTGGTTAAGTTAGTTTGTGTCAGTTTTCAGTCTTGCATTTCAGCTTGAGTTTATGACTCCATTGCCCAATGGTCAAAAGCACTGGTCTGCTCTCCCAGAGGTCTGAGGTTCTTGGCACCTCCAAGGAGCTACCATCCCCATTGGAGCCAATGTTAGTGTCAGTCTTTCCAGCCTTCCTACAGTGATCAAATGTGCTCTTACAAAGTGATTTTGAAGTGTCAAGGTCAAATTTTGTCATTTCAGTGAGTCTTCAAGCAAAATTTGGTCACTAGGCATTAGGTCTAGGGTTTGCCCAAATGTCAGTCCATGTCACCATTCAGCTGAGTTTATCATCATTCGTAGGGTTTTCATTATCATATCAGTGTCTAATGAGTCATTTTACACCTTGTTCATGCTTCATGTTGCGCCCAGGCAAGGTCATTTCCCTCTCCTAGGGTTTTGAAGGCAATTTCTCTTGGATGGTCAAATCACCGGCAAAACTTGTTTCCTGATGTTCATACACCTTCCCCTATACTTAAAGTACCTTATCAAACACTTCCCATCCCTTAGATCCGCCAAATTCCTCATTTTTGCACAAACCCTAGTTTCTAGCTACAACCTGGCAATTTTCTAGGTTTGGCCTGTGTTTTGTCCTTTTCGACCCCTTCCCCTCACTCAATCTCTGAGATTCCACTTTCCCCTGCTTCCTAACATCCCTCCCCACTCCCAAAAATTTCCCCAAGAATTTAGAAGCCCTCTATCCCCTTCATTTCGCTCGATTTCGACAAAATCCCTTGTTTCACACATCGGGACAAGTTTCACTCAAAAGGTGTTTCTGAGCAATCAAAGATGAATTTTGCAAAACTGAGAGAGGTTTTTGTCCACAACATGACAAGGAAGAAAAACCTCTTTCACTTTTTACACAGGTGTCATGGTTTGAGAGAAATGTCAAAAATACCGGCGAGAACGAAGGTGCTCCAAGGACGGTTGGCCAAAGCACAAAAACGAAGGAAAACGCCCGATCCACTCCAAATTTTGGCCAAAGCCTCTTTGACTGAGCATGGTACTTGATTGGGGACTCCCAGCCCAAATTTCAAGAAATTTGGAGAAAATTTTGTCATTTGTGAATTTTTTGTGCAATTTTACAGGTTTTGGTCGTTGGAGTGGTCTCACCCCGCGCGCGACCACTCGTGGGGACAGCTCAGAACGAGGAAAACTTTACATTTTTGGAATTTTCATGCAAAAATTCACTTTCCTATGGATGGACTTCAAATTTTATGGAGATTTGGGCTTCCAAAAGCTCAAAATACATGCAATTTTTGACTTTCTGCCCCTATTTAGAGTTGCAGAAAGCTGCCTTGGGAGAAATGACTTTTGAGGGGTCAAATCAACTCCAAATTCAGAAATCCCAGTGGGGTTGGAAAGTAGACTCATAGAACTTTCCAACAAGCTATCTTGCACCTGATTTGAACACCAGGAAGGCCCTCAAACACAGCTGCCAATGTGCGCGACCACTCCAAGGGAGGGGCGCGACCACTCAGGGATTCGGCCTGCAAAACACTGTTTTTACTTTGGTTGACTCTTAATGCATGTAAATGATGGATTGTTGGGTAATTTTCATGGCACATGGATACATTTACTCTCCTTTAACACTTCTAGAAGTTTCCTTGATGTAAATAGTGAATATTAAATGCATGGATGGGTTACCTAAGTTTTAGAGGCAAGTTGTTTTGACTGCCTATTATCTAGTGCTCAGTTTAGAATTAGTTCAAACTGCTCCTAGGAAGCTGAGCTCGACCCCTAGAGGTGGGGAAAGGAGTTATATGATCTATATTATGCCTTCTCTTTCTCATTTTCATGGTTGGACTCTTGAGGGAGAAGCTCCTATTGTATATTTTACTTGTATCTCTGCAATTTGAGGAAAAGGAAGACCAGGGTTTTGCAGACATCATTGGGATTCTTGTGGACTTTTGTGTTGATGATGTGTTCTCTTATTGTAATTGTAAGTGTGTTTATGTGTTCCATCTCTTTCTTTACTGCAGCTTATTAAACAAATGAAGTGATAAAGTTTGAATTCATGCTTGCCATGCTCAGCTTTCAAATTTGTTTAATGTTTATGTTTTCCACTGTCTAGAGAGAATTCAAAGTCATTGTTTGCCCTCTTTAGCTTCTCTTTTTTCTTCCTTGATCATCCATCTCAGCTAAAGGCATCAGCACAAACTCCTTCCTTGCCCCAAAGACCCACATGCAAAAACTGAGCTCAATCCCCACACCCTGAATTGCACTCCCTCCAATTGCCACCAAAAACCCCAAAAACTTTAAATCAACCCTCCTCATCAGTTTACTAGCCTAATATCTTTGATCCTAATTGGTCAGCTCACCCCATTGAGAAAATACCTTGAGTTTGACCGGAGAGAGCCTTCTCATACCCCGTAGGGCTAGCTACGAGGTGAAATGGTTTGATGTTGCCTTGAAGGTTTACCTTCCTCAACCTAGGGTGAAATCTCAAGCGCTAACATATACCATGACAACCCATTCCCTAGCCTCTAGGGGTCGATCTCATCATCCTAGGAGTTGTTTCAACCAATTCTAAACAAAGCACTAAAATCTAGGCAGTCAAAACAACTTGCCTCTATAAGATAGGAAACTGATTCATTCATTAAATTTTTGCTATTTTATGAATGAATCATCTAGAATAGGTAAATAAGTGTCATGTCAACATGAAATTACATCAATTACATCAATGAGGGTGAAAAATCTCATCACAAGTCAAAACTGGTCAAAGCTGGGCGAATTCCTGAGCTGAAGGTGAAAATCTGGCAAATTTCCCTGATGCGTAGCGCCCCAATTCTCTACACGTAGCGCGCCTTTGAGCCAACGTTTGAGGCACTTCCCGGCATCTAAATGAGGCAAAAGTAGGCTTTTTGGAAAGGTATGGATGTCTACTTTCCAACCCAAGTGGAATTTCTCAATTTGGTGTCCATTTTCCCCTCCCAAATTGCAATCTGCCAAGACTACTTCCTGTGTGTCCAAAAAGTGGCAGAAAGTCATTTTTTGCATGTTTTTTGACCTACTGAGGGCTCAAAACCTGATGAAATGTCTTGGCAATTGCTGAGCAAGTGTAATTTGTCATGAAAAATCCAAAAATTCTGAGTTTTTGAGAAATTTACTTGCCCATCTTCAGGGTAGCGCGCGGCGCGGTACGCGTCCTGACCCATAGCGCGCCTGAGCCCTACGCGTAGCGCGACTTTCAGATGCTTTGTGGAGGCCTTCCCAGTGTCCAAATTGGGTGCAGGATAGCTCGTTTGAAAGGTCCTTGAGTCTAATTTCTAAAACAACTAGAATTTTTTAATTTGGAGTTCATTTTCCCTATAAAAAAGCAAATCACCCAAGACTGGTCAAAATGTGCCAAATGAGGCTGCCTCAAGGAAGAGTGTTGTTGCAGTCAACGTTTGAATGCCTTCCTCAACTCCAAATTGAGATAATGATAGCTCATTTAAAAAATATTTGTGTCTAGTTATCATTTGACTCATCAAGAAAGTCATTTGGCCAACCAAGCTAGGAGAAAACTTGATTTTCTCAAGGTCACTTCAGAGGTGCATTCGATTCTCCTGAGGCAACGATATTTTTGACATTTCTATAAAACCATGACACCTGTGTAAAAATTGAAGGATGGTTTTATTCTTTTGCATGTTTTGGACAAAAACCTCTCTCAGTTTTCCCAAATTAATCTTTGATTGCTCTGAAACATCATTTGAGTGCGACTTATCCCGATGTGTGGAACAAGGGATTTTGTCGAAATGAAGCGAAATGAAGGGGATAAGGGGCTTCTAAATTCTTGGGGAAATTTTTTGAAGTAGGGAGGGATGTTAGAAAGCAAGGGAAAGTGGAATCTCAGAGATTGAGTGAGGGGAAGGGGTCCAAAAGGGAAAAACACAGGCCCAACCTAGAAAATTGCCAGGTTGTAGCAAGAAACTAGGGTTTGTGCGAAAATGAGGAATTTGCGGGATCTCAGAGATGGGAAGTGTTTAATAAGGTACATTAATGATAGGGGAAGGTGTATGAACATCTGGATACAAGTTTTTCTAATGATTTTACCATCCAAGAGAAATTAGCTTTCAAAACCCTAGGAGAGGGAAATGACCTTGCCTAGGCGCAACTGAAGCATGAACAAGGTGTAAAATGACTCATTAGACACTGACATGACAATGAAAACCCTATGAATGATGATAGACTCAGCAGAATGATGACATGGACCGACATTTGGACAACTTTAGAAGGAGTGAAAGCAAACCCTAGACCTAATGCCTAGTGACCAAATTTTGCTTGAAGACTCATTAAAATGACAAAATTTGACCTTGACACTCTAAGACCACTTTGTAAGAGCATATTTGATCACTGGAGGAAGGCTGGAAAGGCTGACACTAACAATGCTCTTACATTGTTTATTTTTTGTTCTTAGAATTCGTATGCAGGTAATTTATGTATGGGGTTAAAACCTACAATTTGACACCTTATGCCATCTTTGAAAAGGTTAAAAACTTGAAGTCTTCTTCTACAAACATTATTTGGTAGAAATTCATTAAAACTTATCATTAATCAAAGTGCGCTCAATAGCATCCTATGTATATTGATAATAACCCTAGCATACAAAAACTTTGGCTACTCTACATCATACCCTATTCAGCAAAATGATGGCAATCTCGTAGAATGATTTGTCTAGTAACTTTATGCCCTATTCAACAAATGATTACTTTATATCTTATTCAATAGCAATTGGTAAAAATCATTTTGGAACCATCTAATCTAGATTCTAAGGGTATAGTATCATATGACCACCACATATGGAATACATGATATAATAAATGATTATGCACTAATACTTTTATAATTGTGCATATAAGGGAGGTTACCAGTGATAGGGATTTAATTGTATGTAAAAAAGTTTATCATCACAAGTCTATCTGCATACATGAAGCATGGGAGAGGTCATTAATAGAATAGAGCCAAGGAATTTGAAGCCACTAGGGTTAGTCTTGTAGTAAAGAAGGACTTTTCTCGATATGGTTGGCTTCGGCTCCTTAAAAGGATCTACTGTTCGAATATCAAACTTGCACTTGAATTCACCCAAAACTTCAACAAAACCCAATATGAAGTGCGATAATTAGAAATCATTATTATAGAGGAGTCCATCAATAGGGTTACGAGACTCCCTCCCTAGGGAGAGAGATGGTATACGCATTTTCATATTCCTAATGAAAGTTGGGAACAATTCCTAAAAATGCCTTGCCTGTTACCATAGTTTCATAAATGGGTTCAGTTTAGTACACAAGTAGAACCCTGGAGTGAGGTCACACTCTCCATATAGAGGTTCATTACCTACGAAGGGAAGTTTAGCATGTTTTAACACTACCATGCCCACATTCTCATGCACTTGAAAGGATACAATTTACTGAATATGTCATTCTATCGACTCAAAAGGCTAACAAAACTAGTTTGGGGTATGAAGAAGAGGAGAAATCCTGAGATAGCACTATATCATAAATGGTTCATAAAGACGTTAATTATGGTTGAGTTCCAACAATAATAAATCACATGGAATGAATTCTCACGAGAATTATAAGCAAGCCATGAGATAGGGTTAAATCACCGAGAACAAGTTCATCCCAATCACAATCATAGGTTTTAACAACCTCAAGGCCCCACTATCCAACAAGGGAATCAAAGAGGGTCGAATTCATGGCAAGGGGGTGACTAGATAGCTCTAATTTTGAGGTCATTTATGAGTCAAAGGTTGGAGTGTAAGAGGCCAAAAATGACTTAGACTAGGACTCTGAGTAAACCATTAATGATGAGTAATTCAAGAAATAGCTTGAGGAAACCACATTTTAGGCACCATTGTTCCTACAAACCCATTCACAAGACTATATCGAAGAAGAATTACATCCTCCAAAGTTTGTCCGAGACCAAAATTAACATAACCAAGCTGAAAGAGAAAAGAAGCAACTACGAGAGATAATTTGAATATGGCTCCAAAACCATTTTGGTTTACGAGCCCAAGTTATCATGCATTACTTAAACAAAACAAGATGTTATTATTGTAAAATAAGATACTTATGAATAAGTTGTGAACTAGTAAACCTAGACTAGATAGAATGGAGAATTTGTTAAAGGCTATTGAAAAAGAGGAAAAATTAGAACCTAGAGTTGATAACTATAATGAAAACAATGTCAAGGAGACTCAGCAATTCATTAATGCCCCCTATATGATCTTGTCACTGATACATATGCTTTCATTCAACTCAAACTAAATCTCCCATAGTAGAGGAACAAATATGACTTATTTGACTTAGGGATTATCAATGGGGAGACCCATTGCTAGGTTCCTAAAAAGTTCAAACAACGATGGCTTTTCATGTACCTAAATAAAAAACAAAATTGGGATACCAAAATCAAAAAGTATAGGGTACAGTTGGAATAGGCTCAAAAGCTAACACATCAAGCATGTGTACTAACGTCTGAAGCAGTTCTTTGTAGAGGACCCCCAAGGGCTTACCCTATTACTTTAAATTATCATTGGACCACATTAAGGTTAAAATAGTTGGAAGTGGAGTACCCACATGAGGTCAAATAGCCGCAGTAGTTTGTGGACATGTTCCTCTCTGCTAACATGGAGGATCAAAATTATTGTCTGAATTCTAGATTTTTAACTTTCTATTCTAAGTCAACACACTTTGGAACCCTAAACCCAATGTTGGGATGACTGGGTGTGAGAATTTACATCATATATTCTTGGTTTATTCAAATGGAAGAAACTTAATTAATTTTATGTAAGGATTGAATTAGAGATGAATTTATAAGTCAGGGAGAGTATCCTCTTCCCAAGGTAATCAAAGTTGAACTACAAAGGATGATACAAGACCCAAGGAATTATGTTGTTATATGGCATCCTTAGAGATATGCCATCAAAGAGTATCGTGAATTGTTAGGGCACATTCGATAGAGGAACTCTAAATATCTCATGATGTATGGGAACCTCTTCCCAACTATTTTAGAACTCATAATCCTATTGGTTGTCCTTATTTTTCTATAGCCCTTAATAGGACAGGAATTTATCCTAGCTCTCTATTAAGAAATGGCCTGAAGTGGATTGAATTGCATTTTCATTTTCCCATCATATGGTGCCCTTGTTGATTCTACAGAGAATTTATAACTTTGGATGAACAGGAGGAAAGGATACATTAGCTATGGCAAGATAAATCCTAGGGTTATTACAACTAGGGAGATTATGGGCACCCTGCCTTTGACTTAAGGGAATTACATGTAGGATCTTCAAAAGAGGCATATTTAGGGTGGAATGACGACATGCAACTAGATCAACTAGGGGGGATGATGAAACCCCATTTTGATTATCTTTTCCTCAATAAACACTTCCTTCTTACCCCATTTTATAGCCTTTTTTTCCCTTCACTTTTCATAATTTTTCCCAAAGTACATAATTTCCATAGCTCTCTCTCTCATTTTATTTTTATGGTTGAAATTAAAATGTGTTTTAGGGATCAATCAAACCAGTCTACATGTTTATGAACTTCTTTATGATTAGTTATAACTCAATAATCTTGTGGCTAACATTAGTTTTCATGAAAAGTTTTGAATACTCCTAGGTCAATAAGCCTTTTATCACCACGTGGGAGGTTTAAGCTCCAAACCCTATCAGCAAGTTCTAATACAAGGAGTCTTGCAAAGTATGGAAAGCCTAGTTGCACTCTGATCAGAGATTCCACAAGGGAGAGTCATAAGAATCTCAATGGTTATCTTGATAGCTCATTTGTAGTTACACATCAATGCATCCAACACTCCATAAAGCATGTTCAAACAGGTAATCGGGCTATATTATGGTTTAACTGCAATAACATGTTGATGAGGCCATGATTTAAAATTGAAGTGAATAATTTTGGATGAAACTAAATGTTTTAATGACTTGTTTAACCTAGGATCATCTGAATGGACATCTAAGCATGGTCGATTGAGCCTCAAGCCAACCATAGACATGTTAGTTTTCTTTCCAATTCTATGTGTTAA
The DNA here is from genome assembly GCA_031772625.1 of Pinus tabuliformis. Classification (NCBI taxonomy): domain Eukaryota; kingdom Viridiplantae; phylum Streptophyta; class Pinopsida; order Pinales; family Pinaceae; genus Pinus; species Pinus tabuliformis. Next base: position 260,551,981 of record CM062813.1, on the reverse strand, counting down.
AATTGGTGTCATATTTTGAGGAACCAGACACTCCATTTATGGAGGTGATAGGTTCCCTCCCATATGTATGTATGTGTAATGTTCCAATTTTTATTTTCCTCTATAGTACAGTCAGGGTGGATTTCCATGGTATGCGATGGCCAAGTCATGAGAGCATGATTATGTTATCTAGGGTCCCAGGGGAGTTTTGAGGAGTTTTATGGGGTCCAATGGTGTTTGCTTGGAATTATCTACCATCAGGAGCAGTTCAGTACATTTTCCTTTTGTTCCATTTCATTATGGTGATTCTCGTTATTATCAAGCATAACTTGATTAATTACACTTAAGGTGGCATTCCGAAAGGAATTTTTGATGGAACACCTTGGTCTAATAGCTTGTTAGAACCAGAATGATAAGTTTTGCAGGATGGGATGCTGAGGAGTTGTTTTCAGTGGCAAGAAAGAGTATGGTGGGTGATTTACCATTTTTGGGGATTAAAAGTGACTTTAATTAGTCACTTAATTAATTAAAAAAAAGGGGGGGGAAATGATTATTTGGGTAAAAAGGCCAAAAGTGACTTGCAAAAAGTTAAATTAAAAATTCACTTAGATTAAGTCAAGGGGGAGCTTCTAGAATGGGAGTAAAACAATAAAATAAGGCACTTCTAGAAGATTGGAGATTTATCTATTGGATATTTAAAAGGAGGACGAGGAGATCATTTAGGACATCTTGGAGTTGAGCTTCTTTCTTATGGTGCGGTTTGGAGAACCAGGAGTTCCTAGCTTCATCAATATCCTAGGATGGAAATCCTTGGGTGATTCAATGAGAGTGGGTGAGTACCCATCTCTCCCCTTGGTGAATTCATCCAAAATTCACAGGAGAGCTTAGCAGTTGCAGTTTAGTTCAGTTTTCGAGGGTCAGTATAGCATTGGAGCTGATTCTTGAGGTCGACTTTTCCATCTTGGCTACATTAGTTGTATCAACATGTAAACCATAGTTTATCTATTTTAACAAAAGATGAGATTATTTATGTTCATCGTATTGTTGAATTTGTGTACTCTATTTCTTACATTTTATATGGAAATGTTCTGTTAAACCAAGCAAGGGAACCTGGTAATCTCGTCCATGGTGATAGGAGTCGTCTACACCAGGAATAGGTTTATAATCGGTCTCATTATCAGTAGTGTATCCATCTCCATATGAATTCAACCCCCAATTATGGCTCTAACCACAATTCCTAACTCTTATGGGCATGAAACCTTTGGGTGGCCACAAATATAGAAAAAAAATTGACTTCGTCACTACTTACCATACATTTACTGTAGGCAAACAAGTTCTAGACTACCATCTCTAGGATGTGCTTTTATTGACCAAAGATTTAAGAAGATGTAATTGGATATATCAAATCATGCACTTCATGTGTCATTGCTAAACCAACCATCAAGAAGAAGGGCTTGCACCCTCTTCTACCTACCCTTCATAAGCTCTTGGGAGTCAGTATCTATGGATTACATGTGAAACTTTCCCTCCACCAAGAATGATAAAGAATACTTCTTTAAGATGGACATTTTGGCACCATGAAAGAAAAATAGCATAACGGAATCCAATGCTAAACTCTTCTTCAAGCATGTTTGTATTCATTTTTTTACCTCAAACCATTATTTCAAATAGGGAGCACAAGTCCCTCGGTACCTTTTGTTCCAACCTATGGTCTCTAATGGATACCAAGTTAACCAAATAGATTTTGTCTCCCCTCCAAATAGATGGATAAATAAAGGAAATCAACACAATATTGTGCATAACTTTCACATGTACAACTCTAAGCATCTATGTGCATTGGTGTTGACAACTTTGTAGGTTTTAACCCTATACAGAAATTACCTGCAAACAAATTCTTAAAGTAGAAAAATATACAATGGCGAGAACATAAAACAAATATACATAGAGATTTTCCCCCAGATCCAAAAACTGGGAATACCATATTGATTTTTCATTATATTCCTTTTAATGTTACAATACATATATATACATGTTGAAGCATTCATAAACCTCAATCCACTTACCCTGGATTAGAACATAATCGTAGTTACCTTGGTTGGATCTACAAATACCATAGGAAAAAACCATCTTGCCCAGAAAACCATGCACAAAACCATGAGTAGGTCCACTCATCGTCTTTGGATTTGCCCCCCATCCTTGGGTCTACCCAACTATTATTGGATCTGCATAAAAAGAAAAAAAAAAAAAAATCAAGGGTGCTACCCCAGACCCCATGATGTGTGGAAAGAATATAACACACACCCAACAAGCTTCACTAAATATCCATTTTTATTTTACGTATCTAAGTAAAAAAAAGGGCCCCCATACCAAATTTTATTTTAATGCTTAATCTTGTGAATTTACTATCTATTCTTTCATTATCTTTGGTTTGTTGGATTAGAGCTTTGATCTTCTTTTTGTTTTGAATTTTATAGGTCATAAATTGTTGTATAATTTAATTTTAATGCATTAATTGATTTAAAAGGGAAAAAAAAAATCCTTTAGTTTAATAATTTCCAAATTTTGAGGCCACCATCATATTCCACAATATAGAAATTCTATCATTCCAAGTCTAGGACACAAACTTATGACCCTTAGAAGTTTTTCTATGATTGTCATGTTCTAATGACGTGGCAGAAGATAATTATCCTTCATCCACGTGGTAAATAGTTGAACTGGATGCGTTAGTATGGCAATGGATGTGATTTGTTGTCAATTTTATTATTTTTTAATTTTTATTCAATTTTATTAATTTTTTTTTTGTTTTATTGCTTTATTTTATTTATTTTCACTAATCATTGTCAATTGACAAAACCTGGTATTCATGAAAATTGATAGAACCCAAGATTGCAATAAATAATATGAATATTGGGTGTCAATGAACAGGATTTTGGGCTTTGGGTTTCGAGATACCAAGTATATTACACTCCATCTTTTGTGCACCTAATATTGATAAAACCCAAAATTCACATCTATATATAGAACCCAAGTAATGGAGTATAGTATACTCCATCTTTTGTGCACCTGATATTGATAAAACCCGAAATTTATGTCTATATATAGAACCCAAGTAATGGAATATTTGGCGTCAATTAACGTGATTTTGAGTTTCAGGGTACCATGTATACTCCACCTAAAATTCGCTTTTGTCTTTATAGAACCAAGTAATGGAATATTAGGTGTCAGTTAACGTGATTTCTAGTTTTGGGGTACCACATATACTCCACCCGATCTTGAAAAAACCTTTCAAGTTTCGAGGTACCATGTATACTCCACCTGATCTTGACAAAACCTAAAATTCATGTACATAAACAGAACTAAAGTAATGGAATATATGATGTATACTTCATCTGATCTTGACAAAACCTAAAATTCATGTACATACCTTTCAAGTTTCGAGGCACCATGTATACTCCACCTGATCTTGACAAAACCTAAAATTCATATACATAGACAGAACTAAAGTAATGGAATATATGATGTATACTTCATCTGATCTTGACAAAACCTAAAATTCATGTACATAGACAGAACTAAAGTAATGGAATATCTGATGGAATCCAATGGTTCCATTAATTTATTTATTTTATTTTTTTGTTTTGTTTTTATTTTGGCATTCGAACAAAACATTAATGTTGGCTCAACAATCCATACTTCTATTAGTTTCACACCTATATTACCATTGCCAACAAAAGAAATATAAACACCCAACAATGCAATTCCACAACACATGTGGGATAATTAATTAAACTTGCAGATCAACAGGCAGAATTAGCCCATGAATTAAATCAATGATTGTTGAACATTATCTTCCATAGACCATATCTTGAGTTTCAAAAGGCCAAACTAAACTAGCTATAGCTTAGTTGAAAATGTGGGAATGTGAGGAACATTTTGGGGGAAAATTCCAAATAAATAATAAAAATGACCCACGAATTTGATTTAAAAAAAAAAAACAAAAACAAATACCACGATACTCTTTAAAAAAAATAGAAATAAAAAAGAAAAGTGGGGAAAGGTTAAAACTCAATAGCTTAGATTTATTATTATTGTGTGATTTTATTTACAATTGATTCCTTGTTGAAATTTTATTTGATTGGATTTATTAATAATTTCATTTAAATTAATTTTGTAAATAATGTGAGTATTTAGCATAACTTTATAAGTTAAAGACTATAAACAAAATAGAATAATAAGAATTCATTCCAAATACTAGTATTTTATTAATATTTTTAAGAATTTTGTTAACGATCAACTTTATATTAATGGTTTTTCAAATATTTTAGGAAAATAATAATAAGTATAATACAAAATAAAATAAAATAAAATGAGCTATCAAGGATGTTAATTAATATTCTTCTTATTAATTCATTTATATTTTATTATTTCAATAAAGTTATTAATCAATATATTTCTAAATATGTAAATATCAATAATTATATTTAATTTGTTCTGTGCAGCTGAAAGGTAAAAAGAAGAAGAAAAGAAACTTGGAAAAGGGAGAAACTTATAACCACAAAATGGCTTAGAAAGATATTGTTTTTATTTAATAACCTTTTTCAAGAAAGAATATCGAAATATGGGTAGGAAGAGGAAAGTTATTGCAACCAAAGAAGAGAAGCAAGATTAATTATAAAAGGTTACTATTTCTATGGTTTTAGGGGTGTCAAACCTTGTAATCAAGGCTAGATATTTCTATTACTTTAAGGATAATTTTAGGACCTATGGGTTGGAAATCTAGACTTGAAACTATATATTTATGTCAAAGTTTTAAGAGGATTGAAGACTTGATGACTGGAAAATTTGTAATTCTTTTTTATATATTTTTATCAAGTGAATTTTAGACTAAAGGCTAATGGATTTTGTTTTAATTCCAAATTGAAGATCTTTTTCTCAACATATAATACAAGTAAAAGCTAATTCATGATCATTTTGTCAAATTGTGCTTTTTTCAAGAATTTGTCAAATTATATTCATTATTGAGATTGTTTGATGAAATATAATAATTTGATTATGAATTTACTTGTATGGATATGTTCTGATAGCATATATGTGGAATTTCTTCTCATTTATGTTATTTAAATATGTCAACATGGTTTATGGTGGAGAAAAATGAATTTCTTCGTGTTTTCCCTTAATGAATTACATGTTTGTAATCAATCTCTTATTGTTGTTAGTTTAGGATAAGATATAGAATTGCATTTTCATAATTAAATAGCAGTATATTTATGCTTTAGAATAATTTCAATGTGAAAGTATCTTTTCGAGGAGAAATCTATTTGGTTATCAAGCCTACATACTAGTGGAAATCACTGCACCAAACAAGAGCAAGTCTAATTGAGGCTTATCATTGGGTTTTTTCTCCCTTCGTTGGTAGAGAAATTTTTCCGACTATAAACAATGGGATGAAATCCTTCAATGTGTTTATCATAGCCATAACAAATTCCACCATGGCTCTATTTGTGATAGTCCTTTTCAGGGGTGCTTGAGGTTCCAGCATTTGGCCCCCATTGATGATGCTCTACCCATTGCATCCTCATTGGCATATTCTTCCCATGCTCAAGGCAAGGAAAATAAATATCTCAAATGTGTTGATAAAATCAACACCTCCAACAATATTTTCATGATATCTTAATAAATCCAATTCCAAGTACAAGTAGTGACATGACCAACATCGAGTTTCACACAAGTCTCAATTTGGTGATAAGGTTTGGTTGGATTTGCAAAAAGAGAACCTCACAAACCCTAATAAGAAGCTCAAACCACTCCAATTTGGGCCTTACACAATCACAAAGGTTGTGGATGAAAATACTTTTGAATTAAGTATTCCCCCTTTCCAATGGATTCATACTTTGTGAGTATTTCTCAACTAAGAGATCAACTACAAGCTATTGATGAAGTTTTCTTTGATAAATAACTTGTGACTTTAGCACTTAATGGACTACCACATTCATGGGATTTGTTTGCATCATGTATGAGCAACCGAAAGGAAGCTCCAAGTTTGGAAGAACTACGGGCATCTTGTGCTTAGGAGGAATCAAGACTTTTGACTAGATAAAGAAAGCCAATGGAAGAAAAATATTCTCAATCCTATGAAAATCGTTCCAATAAAGTTGGAGGAGCAAAGAAGTCTAGTTTTTAGAAGACGAAAATGGTTTTGATAAAAGACCTAATCCTCAAAGGAAGAAAGATATGTCTCAAAACCAATGTTTATTTTGCAACAAATTTTGTCACTTTAAATCCTAATGTCCTGAAAGATTCAACGATAGAAATAAAATAGAGAACCAGCATGCTTCCATGTTAGAGTTTGAATAACATTCCAAGAGACCCAAAGTTGAAGGAGATAAAGACCACTTTTACTATTCAGCACTTCCAGGATCTCTTGCAACTAGTAACAACATATGGTTAATCGGCAGTGGAGCATCAAGACATATGACAAGATATTGTGATCATATTACAAGTTTGATGGAAAGAATATTAGCACAAAAGGTGGAGCTTGGTGAAAACAATAGTTATGCAATCAAAGGAATTGGCACAACATTTGTTGAGTTGAAAATAGGTGAAAGTGTTGACTTAAGCAACATACTTTATTGTTGGGTCCCTAATTTGTCATTATTATTATCACTTATTAACATCCATTTCTACTATTCTTTTATCACATTACAATGGCTGGGTGTGAATTCTATGATTCAACCCTTTACCACATTAATATGTCGATTCGGGGTCGTTTATTATTGCAAGGGTATCATGCACTATATATGCAAGGGCAAATTCATAATCCAGCAATTGATTAGGAGTTCAATTAATTAATGAAACATACAATCTGAAATAATAAATAAATTTTAGCAGCAAATGGAAATGACAACAATAACTAATCTGTAACAGCAATGGAAATGACAGAAATAATTAATCTGTAACAACAAGCCGATTCACAACATTCACATCAAACCATTACAGCGAAAAGAAGAAATACATTAATTAAAAAGAAACTAAGCACACATTACCTCAGCAGCACCTCATCATGAGAGCAGACCTAACTCCGTGATCAGGGCTGTGGTAGAAATGATCGAAGGCTAGAGAATCAGAATATCAATATTGCATTAATAAAAATGAAAATACAGAAGTCTCATGTTACATTCTCAAAGCAAAACCTTCAATATCTGATCTGCTCCCCTACATGCCTTCTCCCTGATTTGTGTATTTTTAAATATACAAACAGCAAAGGGAAATTTACAAAAATATTGATTACAAAATATCAATAAGCAATATGAGATCTGAGAGATCTTTCCATCATGATTCAGCTAGAACAAGTTGAATTTGGTCATTGCAATTGGGGCAATTTGGAAAACAGCCATAACAGAAAAGCTACGAATATATCCTTCGAAGAACCTTGCTTTTCTCCCAATCCAAACAAAATTTCTGAAAACGGCTTATATAGAAACTGATTTGATCCGTTCTGAACAAAACCCATGTCTCGGATTTTTAAGATTATTCTTTGTTTGCCTAAAATGTCCAATTAAAAATTGTCACATTTTATTCAAGCGAAATTCTGAGTGGGAATATTTGATTATGCGTTGAATATCATATTTGCAATCTGCAAGAGAACTTGGAGGCTAAAATCATGAGTGATGTTATAACAATTTTATATATAAACCATTCTTAGCAATATCTCTCATAATAATCATCAATTTATTAAAAATAAAGGAGAACAAATATTACTTATCCACAAGAGCATAATTAATTATGAAATGGAATTATATAATAAATTATGGTAAGTAATGTGATAAAAGAATAGTAGAAATGGATAAATAGATGTTAATAAGTGATAATAATAATGAAAAATTAGGGACCCAACATCTATGTTTCAGATTTGAAAAAGAATTTGGTTTCAATTTCATGTTTAGAAGATAGAGGAGATAGAGTAGCCTTCATTAATGGGAAATTCTTTGTGTGGGACAGCATCTCTAATAAAAGCTATATGAGGATTATTGGGATTCATGAAGGAAGATTGTAAAAAATCCTAGGAAAATATTCCCAAGATTTAGTGCATAATGATATTAATCCTAGTGAGCTATGGTATAGGAGATATGCACACCTACATTATATAGATTTTCCAACCTTGAAGCAGATTGTTTCAGATGAACCAGATTTGCATATGGATCGTAAAGGTGCGTGTAAGTGATGTGCTCTTGGAAAGAATGTTAAGAAACTCTTTCCAGATAGTGAACATAGGTCCAAAGAGAATTTGAACCTAGTCCACTCTGATTTGTGTGGTCCTATACCAATGATATCTCTTGGAGGTGCCCTATATTATGTATCCTTTTTTAATGACTTCTTTCGCAAGACTTGGATCTATCTTATGAAGTCGAAAGATGAATTTTCATAATGTTCCGATAATTCAAATTTGAAGTGGAGAACCATAAAAGAAATAAAATCAATATCCTGAGATCAGATAATGGAGGATAGTACACCTCCAAGAAACTCATTTCCTTCTGTAAGGAAGGTGGGATTAAGAGGGACCTAATAGTTCCCTATAATACTCAACATAATGTAGTGGCTGAAAGAAAGAACAGATCTATAGAAGAGTTTGTGAAGGCAATGATACATGATCAGGATGTACCATTGTTCTTGTGGGGAGAAGCAGTAGGGACAATCATTTACATTTGGAATAGAAGTCCTCATCAAATTCTGGAAGACAAGACGCCAAAAGAAGTGTTGATTGGTCAGAAACCATGGACTGGTAATATGAGAATATTTGGTTGTCTAGTGTTCATACATGTACCTAGGGATAAGAGAAATAAGTTAGAGCCTTCAAGAAAGAAGGGGATATTTAATAGGTATAGTGAGTTATCAAAATCCTGTAGAATCTATGTCCCAAGGCAGCAATAGGTTGAAGTAAGTAGGTACATGACTTTTGATGAAGATGTCACTTATTGGAAATCCAAAGAAGAGCACTCAAACACTAAAGATGAAGGGAAGAAGAATTTTTCTCCCAAAGAAGAGGTATAGGTCCTCCCACATCCCAATTCATTCTAAAGACAATGAATAAATTCCAGAAGCACCTTGTGAACCAGTGGATCGTATGGTTGTTCAAAAAAAAGAAAAAGACTAGCTTGGCTAAAATCTACTTTGCGGGATGTAGAAGGACATGTGGATCCACAAGGTACCTTCAGGGAATCTAAGAGACCTAAGAGGTATTCTAGTTATGTAGCTTTAATGACTAAGTTGATTGACTATGAACCTTCCAACCTCGAGGAAATAGCTAGTCAACAAGTGTTAAAGGATGCAACGATGGAAGAATACCAATCTATTATGAAGAATGATGTTTGGGAAATTGTTCAAAGACCTGAAGGAAATTTTGTGGTAACCTCAATGTGGATATATAAGATCAAGCATGCAGTTGATGGGAGCATTGAAAAATACAAGGCAAGATTCGTGGCTAGAGGGTTCTCCCAGAAGAGGGAGAATATTATCATGAAGTTTTTGCACCAGTTTCTAGTTACACCACAATTATATCTCTTATTTCTCTCGCTTCATTTATGGGATGGAAGCTACATCAGATGGATGTGAAAACCACTTTCCTCAATGGTATGATTGAGGAAGAGGTATACCTAGAGCAACCTCAAGGTTTTGAGGTTCATGATAGAGAATCTCATGTGTGCAAACTGAAGAAGGCATTGTATGGACCTAAGCAAGCTCCAATAGCTTGTTATTGGATAATTAATGGATATTTAACGAGACTTGGTTTCTCTAAGAGTGTTGTTAACCCAAAAATTTATATAATGGTCATGAAGGGTGAACCAGTGATGTCGCTACCACATGTTAATGATTTGTTTCTGACATTGTGTAAAGAATCTTATTATTTAGTGTAAGAGGGATTTTGCCTCTAAATTTGACATGAAGGATCTTGGCTTGATGCATTACTCTTTAGGACTGAAAGTCTGCTAGAAACTTGATGAAATCCTTCTTGGGAAAGGAAAATAGTTAATCAAGATCTTTCAGAAGTTTGGCATGATGGAATGCAAGTCTATGGCAACTCCTATGGTGATGAATATGAGAAAGTTGAGAGATTCTTATTCTGACCTAGTGGATCTATCCATGTACCAAAAGTTGATTAGATCATTTATGTATTTGGTGAATATTGGGGCGGACATTTGCTTTGCAATGAACACTTTGATTCAGTTCCATATGGAACGGAGACATGAGAATTGGATTGCAACAAAACATATATTGAGGTATTTGCATGGAATTATTGACTATTATTTGAGATATTCTTCGAATGGTGAGATACAGTTGCACGGATATATAGAATTTGATTGGGCAGGGAGTGTGGATGACAGGAAGAATACATCTAGTATATGTTTCAGTTTGGGCTCTATTATGATATCATGGATGAGAAAGAAGCAGACATATGTCACACTCAGTATTGCAGATGCAAAGTATATTGCAGCTTGTTTGGCATATTTTGAGGGAGTATGGCTTTATAAGCTACTCTCTGGATTGTTCGACCAAATGTTGGAACCAACTATGTTGTTGTGTGAAGCTAATAGAAAATTTAGTGTTTCATGATAAGTCGAAGCATATTAATATTAAGTATCAATTCATTCATGATATGGTACAGAAGGGATCATTGAGGCTCCAATATATCTCAATGGATGAGTAGACATTTGACACTCTCAAAAAGCCTCTATCTCAGGAGAATTTTTTATACTTCAGAGATAAGCTTAGACTTGTAGAGATATGACATCAATATGGTCATGGCTAGAACTGTTGGTGATAACAGGTTCATGCCTCAGATTATTGATGAATGTACAATAGGGAAATTTCTCAGACTATTAGTGACAATAGGAGCAGCCTAGACTGTTGAATAGATAGCATGAGGGACAAACATTCTTGAGAGGAATGGTCCTAAGGCCTGAACACTTAATGGAGTCGGTGTATTTCAAGCATCATGGTCTAGAGTGAGGCTATTGGATTTGGGACATGGGTTTCCCTATGGTTTAACCATAGTTGATGGAAACCGTGAACTAGTCAAAATACCATGAGGTGAGGCACCCATTAGATCATGTTGACTAGTTTAGTGAGTACCATTGGTTAGGAGAGCTAACCTAGGTTGTGGTACCTATTGATGATGTTATGTAGGTAAAGAATGTTGACCTACATGATGATTTTATTGATGAGTTGAACCTTTCCTTAGAGAGATCATATATACAGAGAATATATGGATAGTCATTATGAAAACCTCCCTAACTAACAGGAAGGGTTGAGTTTTGTAGTTATGGTCAGTCTTCATAATGTATTATTTGTACTTGTAATGATGTAACAAGCATTATATTTGTAAAATAAAATTTTATATGAAGCATGTTCTACATGCTTGCAAGAAAACGAAATTATTTATTGGATTTTATATTTAAAAGAAGAAAAATTATGAGAGGCAAAAATGAAAATTTCGATTTTTGTATTTGCCACCATAAGTGACCAAGTCATTCCTCGAAGTGACAAGTCAACCTGCCCATGAGACACACCCTTCTAGATGGATGAAAGACTATAAATTAAGCATATTTTCTCTCCTCCAAAGGCAGACTTGGGATCATCAATATATATTTGTTCTTGTGCGAAGAAGACAAGGAGTTTAAGATTGAAGATCAGAAGGAAAAGACTCTCTCTAGCAATCAAAGTGGTTGAGTTCTATACGAATTTCTGAGGCATATATCTCTGTGATATAGTGTGGAAATCTTGTGGAAGGGTACGAAGTTCTGAGGTACGAAATTTTGTGGCATCATCTGAATTTGAAGTTGAGATCGAGAACGAGTTTTAGTCCTCTTGTGACCTTGTTTCTGAGGTATATCTATGTGGTTGAATGTGCATTCTGAGGTAGAATTGCAAGATATTTTTGGCCCTCTTTGAGACCTTGTTGCATATATTTTTGTGGATATAATTATGAAGGGTTGACTTGGTCCTTGGTGGTTGGTAATATTGTTGGTTAGTTGACTTTGATGTATCTCTTGTTGCATTGGTTCTCTAAGGAAAAGGTTGGTTGGTTTTTTCCCCCATTGTTGGATTTCCCAAAGTAAAATATTCTTGTCTCTTTTTGTGTTGTGATCTCTATTGCTCAAGCATTGCTATGGTTGAATTTATGAATGTGTAATTACTTAATGATACATTGAAAGAGTTGATCATCATCTACATCATTGGAACCAATTATCAAGTTTCAGAAATAAGTACTTGCATCTATTGTACTAGAAAATACAACAAGGCTAAGTAGGATATGCTTTAGGCTAAGAGTTTATTCCTTAATGGTTGCCCCATAATAAGCAACGCGGCAATGGAGGACCTAGATAAGCAAGATATGTAGTGATGTAGAGAAGAAGTAGTTAAGGAGATGATAGCCCAAGAAAAGGGATGGGTGTGTTATATAGGGAATTCAAGGAGCAGAGAGACAAAGTTATTTCAGCTAGTAGAGATGTACTAGGGTATGAAGGAAATGGTGGCTTAAGCAATTGCTTTGGAGCACTAGGAAATAGTGGACCTGAGGCATCAATTAAGCATATTTGAAGGTAAATTTGATGTATTTGTTTAAAATGTTTTAGTATATCAATCAAAAAAGTAATGGGGAAGAAAAAACATTAGAGGCAGCAAGGCTCACGCAAGTCTGTGGGTACCCATGACAAACCCATTGTCATCTCCAAATATCCTCGGCCAGTGGTATCTCAACTAGCATATAAATCCACACAATAGCCTACATGACACAATTGAGAGGAGATAACCCTAGAATTTTCTCTAGAGGAAAGCCCTAAATCATTTGTATTTACTTGGGTTATTATGTCATTTGTTGATGGCTTGGTCTAGCCACAAGGGTATACGTCCTAGTTTTTCTATTTTTATTATGATTAGTATGAACAAAAAAGCCTCAGTAACAGCTAAACTCTACACTTTATGGACATAGGAGGCCCTAGATTCTCATGTGGCAAGCCTCCTCTAAAACTCTGTATTATTTTTTTTAAGTTTGGGAATATTATGAAATAGAAGGACCCAATTTTAGATATACCAAAAGGTAGGGGGAATCATCATCCATCCAAAAATGTATGTATATATTGACATAACCAAAGGTATGATTAACTACATCATTATAGAGTGCGATGAGACTTAATAAACGTAGGAAACATATTACAAGAGTGTCACTTTTGGGTGTAGTTTCCATTACTAGAGACTCCATTATACTCAAATTAATAAAACAAATGAAAAATAAAAAGGAAAGTTGGTTCATCAATGTATAATATCCAAAACCAATAGATTTATAAATAATATGACTATCTTTAGCACTTGAAAGAAAACAAGGTCAAAATAAGGCATTGGTTGATTAAAGTTTGTCATTAGATATCTAGATTTAAATAAAGGGTTTAAAATTTAACACTTGAACTTAGTTTTGATGCTTGTAAATGTAAAAAAATAAATGTAAAACCCCATAAAAATATGAATAGAATCTCTCAAATGGTAATACAAAAATTTTTACTTCTATAAATAAATAAAAAATTATGTTAAATTGTTTTTTAGAATGGAGCTTCCAATACTCTACCAATATGCAATATTTACAATCTTTAGTACAAAACAGTGCAATGGTACTGCAACCTCCATAAGCAATAAGAAATAATAGGTTTGGGTTGGTGATAGCCAAAACACCCCATCCCATTTTCCATTTCATAAGCAAAAAGACGAGCAAGAGAAACGGACTTAAGGAAAATAAATATTACCAAAACAAAGTCTCATCCATAAGGGTTCATGCTTAGATGAATAGCACTATCCCCATACCACACAAGCCATAGGAGGAGGTTTTCTATAGTCATCCCAAGGATTTCCACCACCATAAAGTGGAAGGATTAGCATTGATAGGCTTAGTAGGTGCTCACCCATTAATAGGGGACTCCAAGGACTTGGACCCCTCCAAGATTGAAAGCATCAACATGGGGGACTACGTATCCATGTGAAAGGGACTAGATTACTAGTTTCAGACCCCTATCTCACCTCTCCCAAACCCACCAACCTTTCTAGTATTGAGGCATAAACTGGGAAACCAAATTCAAATCACCGTACATGTAGCTTGTCAAGCTAGGGTGAGTAGGAGGTTGTTGTAGTCATGTTTAAATAACATGTTAGGAGGGTGCACATTTAATGGGTCAAGAGGCTCTCTACTAATGATAGATGGGGTGTTTCATTAGTATTATAGAAGTTGTTGGAGATTCTCCATATCCTTATGAATCTTCCTAGACTATACTTCTATTTATAAAAGCAAGCCAGCATGGATTGATGCAACATCATATAAGAAAATTATTGAGATGGTGTCAACATTAAAAATTAAATGGTTGTGTTATTTTCAAATCCAATAGAGAAATTATATTCTAAAAAGTATCAAGGTGGGTCAAAACTCCATGGCATATGAGAATCAATCACTTAACAAGTCAAGTCACTAGGAGAGGGAGGCTCACAACAATTGTTGGCACACATATTTAGCCCGAGCCCATACCATCTGAGAAAATGAAAAAAACCAAAAAAGGTTCTTTAAAGGTTCAGCCCTATCATAATTGGGGAATTAAGGTTTAAATACCCCAACAAAATCCATTCTTTATGTAATGGGGAGATCCTAGTCACCAAGCTACGAGTAAAGAATTTTTTTTAGGTTTTATCACAAGTTTCTATATGCTTTTGAGAAAAATAACAATGTATTTTGTTGTGACTTAAGGTGTTACATCTTATTTAAATACTCTTCAAGCCAAGGATTGTAACACAACCATTTGTATCCCATGGATTACTTAAATTGCATAAATAAAGTGGCCTTGCCCCATTTCTAGTCCTGCCATTAGTTATGAGGTTTGAGAAGCCAAACTTAACTCATAGATTCTTAGATATGATCTCCTATATGAAAGACATGATGATTATATTAGCATAAGTGAGCTACAACTATTGTTTTAGCTTATTTCAAGAAGACCACACTCCAATTAAGCTACCAAATATTTTGTTGACATAATATATTCCTTAATTGAAAAGCTTCCTGGTTGAGAACGAAGATGATTTGAAAAAATGTTTTATTACACATACCACCAAGGGAGACCACCATAATCAATGTTCATTAAAATAAAATCTAATTATGATAAAATTTTCATTACATGGTAGGAAGGGTTTCATGGCCTCCCAAACATTTTAAATATTTTGGAGTACAAAAGTACCAATAACCTTGACCTTGGAGAGACTAGTAAAATGGTTTGAATGAAGGGCATTGCATAACAATTTGAAAAAAGGTGACCCTTATCAGATGCATATATAAGAGATACCTTCTAGGATTCTTGGCCTATGATGACATGAATCATCCATTTACACATAATGGGCGGCCCTATGTTATGGCCTTGATGGTCCAAAATCCTTCCATCTTTCTATAGGAATAACTAAGAGCCCATTTGAAATTATGGAAAAAAGTGTTATGATTGGCCTTAGTGTTGGGTATGCGTTATGTTCATTACACAACAAACACCATGTGAAATTCATATGTGCTAAGCACTGTCGAGGTATGAAAACCCACCTTATTTGAGGCAATCACGTAAGGGCAGTTGGCCCAGGGTTTTAAATGATGAGGTTAAGGATGATGAAAACTAGATATGTAGCTCTAAACTTTATTTGTTTTCACGATTAAGGGTTTCCAACGTAAATATTTAATGTTATATGTGAATACCATTATTTAATTTTCTATATAAATAATTTGTGTGTTCTTTTCTTATTATAAAGGTTTAAAACTTACATTTGTCATTAAAGTAATTATTAGGTTCAAGGGAAAGCCTTTGTTACTAGGGTTTTGGTTATATTAGGTCCATGGTAAACCCAGTTTTAGTGTGATATTTGCAATGGTAATTCGTGTGCGAGAAGATAATGGCAAGTAGTTCAAAAATTAAGCTCTAGAAATTTAATAGACAAAGCTTTAAGTTGTCGAAGATCAATATGGAAGACTTTTGGTGGACAAAGAATAGTGAATCGTAGTGGATCCTGGTGTCGCACATACAAGTATGTTGGAAAAAGACTAGATGAAGTTGGATAGCAAGGAAAAGAGAATAATCTAGTTGTCTTTCAAATTCAATTCTACTAAATGTTTTAGGAGAAGCTACCACAAAGGCATTATGGGATTAGCTACGAGATTTGTATCAATCTAAGTCCCTAGTACAATTTTTTTCATAAAAACAAGTTTTACCTCCTAAGGATGAATGATAGATACTCAGTGATATAGAGCATCTAAATGCATTCAATATTAATACATCTAAATCTTGTTGGTAGCAAATGGGTGTTTAAAAAGAAGTTGATAGTAGAAGGTAAAGTGGAGAAATCCAAATCTCAATTAGTAACAGAGGGATATTCCCAAGCAGAGGAAATTTTTTCTCATGTTGCTAAATTAACTTCTATTATATTTATTTTGTTTATTTCTATTTCTTTTTATCTTGAATTAGAGCACATGGATGCAAACATAACATTTCTACATGGGGATCTTGAAGAAAAAATCTACATATAGCCATAAGGGTTTACAATGAAGTGAAAGAAATGCCTAGATTGCAAGCTAAAAAGGTCCCTGTATGGGTTAAAACAATCTCCAAGGATGTGGTATCAAAAGTTTGATACTTATATATTTTATCTTGGTTTCACAATAATTGATATAAGTATCATGGTTCTTTAGTGAGCTAAACAATTGTAACAATAGAGGCTATTAAATTCTTGAATGAGCATGTCAGGTAAGGTTTACTAGGATATTTGTAGCTCTAAGATTTTTAGCGGATATAGTGCTTTTCCTATGGTTAGATGGCTAGATAGGTAAATTCATTGCCTACACTCCCACCCCATGCTTCGAATATCATTTTTTTAACTCATTGGTTGCAAATGGACCGCAATACTAAAAGGCAAAGCCTTCTCATTTTATCAAGAAGCTAGAAGAAATTCCAAAGCTCGAGGCTTTTGCTCCACAATCATGACCACGAGCCCTGAAACTACTTGAATGTGGCTTGGTAAGTCAATTCATGGGGATCTGGCGCTCCCCACATTCTATGAGGTTGTAGGTTGAAAAATTTTGAAAACCCATAATCAAGGGTTTTTTCACTTCAACTTTATGTGGAAAATGGTTTTTAACCTTCTTTTTTTACTACAAGGATGATCAAAACTGGATCTTTTGAAGCGAGCCTTACTTCATGGGGTCCCAAGGGTTATATTTAGATCGATGGAGCTCATATTTTAACCCTAAAAGTGATGTCCCATCCATCATCCATGTTTGGGTAAATCTCCCATTTTTCCCCTACACTGGTGGAATAATACTATTTACAGAAATATCAAAAATGCACTTAGGAAATGCATTGATCGAGCACAACCACCAAATGGGCTCTTCTCCAATACAATTGTATGCTTCGAGCTAAATCTAGATAAGGGGATCCTAGCAATAACAACCCTAAATTTCAATAGTTGGGCCCATATTCAGGAGGTTGATTATGATCAACTTCCTTTTAAATGCAAAGTTTTTCGTGAATATGGCCACTTTTTAAGAAGTTGTGAAAACAATGGAATGAAGGAGAATGACAACAATAGGAAAAGAGGAAAGAGGCTCAGCTAAACAATAGAAAAATCTACCAAAGCAACTAAATCAAAATGGGAACAAAGGGAAAGGACCAACTTCCACTAAGTGATCCACTATAGGGGAAGGGGAAGGATATAGTAAATCCCAAAAAGAGAACAATAATTGCTTCGAAACACTTAATTCGATGACTAAAGAAGGGGAAATTATTGAAACCAATGTACAAGTACAGGTACAAAATATATAACTAGGGTGTAAACTAAAGAAAAATGATGAATCATTTCGCCATTAGAAAATGATCCAATACCATAGTAGAAAACAATGAAGTCTTCCTTAGAAGGGGAACAATTTCTCTCCCCTAAAATCCCCAAATTGGGGCCTTCCTTTCCAATCTCAGTTGAAAAAGTTAGAGGAAAAGAAGGAAAAATAATTTGAAAGGCTCCAAGAGAAGGATGGCTAGTGGACCAATTGAGAGGTAAGGCATGAAAGCATAGAGAAGGATGGGGAAATGGGAACGCAAGAAATATTAGATCCAAAAATAAATGGATATATAAACACCAAAAAAGGAGGCAACTCAACCCCTCAGCAAGGGGATACTCATACAACAAGTAATGAGGGTCCTTTCCTCAAATTGCACAAAATTGGGGTCAGCAAAAAGGATGGAGGAAGTGAAATATTTTATTAAGAAAGAGAAACCCTTAGTTCTCCTTCTCCGGGAGACAAAAATGGGGGACCAAGAGGTCCTCCAAAATCAACACAATATTTGGAATGGTAGTAGGATTCTTTCTATTAATGTAATAAGAGATTTAGGTAGGATATTCATTATGTGGTCTCAATCTTCACTTAGATTGCTAGAATTTAGTTCGACATCTCAGTGGTTGGCTACTCATTTTCTAAATATTCCTTCAAATCAGGTATGCTCCTTTGTCAATATTTACATGTTTGTTCTATTCAAGGAAAAACATGATTGTTGGAATTGCTTAGAGGCCCTTGGGGACATGATTTTGGATCATAATCTATATTAGGTAATGACTTGTTAATGGCCACAAATGAGCTTCATCAACATTGGGGAGACCACTTGGTTAGAGACCAAAAGTAGACTCTTTTCCATTTGAGATGGTGGTTCTGACTGGTTAAATGGGTCCACTTACCCTTTTCCTAAGAATAGCCTAAACTAAATGCCAACTTAAAATAAACTAATTTATATGTACATAAATATATTCACAACCTTCTATCTACTAATGTATCTTGTTACTTGTTGTTATTAGCAGATAGAAGAGAAGGAATTACTTTCTCACGGTTTCTTGAAGAAAGTAATCATTTGATGAAACAAGGGCTCAACAAAGCCATGCTAGGGTTTGTTTCTTCATAAGGAGGATTTAAAATGTCCTAAATGAAAATGCATACTTAATCTAGGATGAAAGAAATAAAATAAAACTAATCTATCTCAATCATGACAGAATATAAATCCGTGTCCCAATCAATAGCAAGATGAAAAAGGGGAAGAGGGGAAAGGACTGCAATTAGATTCAAGATTAAAGTATGCCAAACAAATTATATAAATAGTTCATATAACTTGTATTAGATGGGAAAGGAGATATCAGGAGCGGGAGGAGAAGGGATTCGAACGACAATGGCGCTATCAAGCATCGGCAAACCCTCTGGAGAGCTGGAAGCGGTGTATCCTGCGTGGGTCTACAGTGGCGCGCAGAGAACAAAGCCCCTATGCTATCTGCAGAAGCCAGGGCGCACAAGGAAATCGGAGGCGCGATCCGGCCCAGATCTGGGGAATACAGGACTCCCTCAGGCGGCCAAGACAGTTGGAAAGCTCCTGAGCGGCATAAAGGGTTTGGAGGAGCGGAGGAAAGGTATACAGATCGAGCACTTGACAAACAGCCCAAAGTCCGCAGTTGCTTGCGAGAAAATGCATGATAAGGGAACGGCCTGGAGCAATAATGGAGCCCTCCGCCGACACTATCAAAGGTATGAAGAAAACCTCCAGATCACGGCTTATCAAAACGTGGATCCATTTTATTATGATGCAGATCTAGAAAGCAAATTGTCGTGGAACCCCGAATGGGCATTAAATCCACCGTTCCGCGGTATGGCGAACAGACAGCGTCTTAGACTTATAGATGCAGACCCTCTTGTGGTAGATCGACCCTCTAACAGGTTAGATCGGGAAGCTACCACACCAATTAAGCTGTGTCAAGGCGAGCAAAAGGAGCTGAGCAGAACCACAGGGTCAGATCTGCCAAAAGCAACATCTGGAAACCTGCTAAGGGATCACAGATTTCAAGTTTTTATAAAAAACCCAGAAGGAAAAACGAAAATAATCTGGGTAAAAGGCACAGATACTGTTGAGAAAATGCAGGAAATTATTATGCAACAGCTGGGTTACCCCATCAGAATCCAAAACCTGATACATGGGGGCAGAGTGTTACAAGACACAAAATACCTCTGGGAATATAGAATCACACCTCTGTCAACAATCATCCTCAATATGAGGCTAAGAGGAGGAGAAACTAACAATAATAAGAATTCAGACAGGGCAGGAGGAAGTGGCACTGGTTCAATTGGGAAAAAACCAGGCAGCATTTCCTTCAAAAGCGCCCTACATGGGAATAACACAAAAGGAGCAGCATCGAACCAAACAGGTATGGACGCAAGGCCATACATAGTGGAACAGCTGGAACACACTCCAGAATACAACATAAATACACCAGAAATAGACAAGCAATGCACCATATATGAAAGTCAGGCAATAATATGCAAATTTAACTGCTATTGGCCCAAACCGGCGGGTCTGTTCATTTGGATTTACACGAACTGTACCACGGAATGTGAAGTACACCTATGCTCCAAGGGGTTTTTTATTGTGAAATTTTTATCAGCAACAGACAGAGATATAGTAATGCAGGAAGGGCCTTGGTTTTGGGGATCCACTGGACTCTTCATTACACCATGGTTCCCAGGATTTGATGCAAACACAATGGTTGTCTCGAAGATGCCAGTTTGGGTGAGGCTACACAACCTCCCAATACATCTCTGGAACCAGCAAGTACTCACTGGAATTGGAAACACAATTGGGCGTTACATTAAAATGGACACCCAGCGAGTGGAGGAAAGAATATATACTTTTGCACGAATATGTGTGGAAGTAGATCTTAGCAAAGGCCTGCCAGACCAAATCCAGCTGAAGCATAGACAGAGCATCTGGACCCAAGTATTAGATTATGAAAACACCGCATTCAGATGCCGAACATGTAGGCAAACAGGACACTTACAAATCATGTGCCCAGCAGTCAAAAAAGACAGCCGCAGAAAAAAGAAAACGGAAAAACAAGCAAAAGGCTGGTATATTCCACCATCACCCCCGGATGATGAGGAGGAAGAAGAGATGGAATATGCCAACCCAAATGAGAACAAACAAATGAATAAAGAACCAGTTATAGAAGACACAGATCCACTAGACAATATAGAGACAGCATTGGAAAGAAGAGCAGAAATGGATATGGGCAGAAATAAACGCATACATACATCAGACACATCAGATTCTGATAACCCACAACCTGTGGCTGAAAATGCATTAGCACTCATAACTCCCACAGAGTCACAGGGGAATTGGAGAAAGGTTGAGAAGAAAAAAGGGAGAAAAGCCTGACTTTTCCCCAACTGTACAAAATATTTTGCATTTACCAGTATATTTTCATGAAATCCATACACCCTGCGTGGTGTGAAAGGATCTATGCATCATTTTGAGCATTATTTTTGGTAATCTGTTAATCAGCATATGCCAATAGGCATCTACAACATGTAATTTTTCAATCATTAATGAAAGATTACGATTTTTCCAGGGGAAAAAAAACTTGTAGTATTTATTTCAAATATGAAATAATAGTGATCACAATAAATAATTATTGGAACACCTCAGGCATACACTTGAACCCAAAAATGAATAAATGAAGTTGAAAATCAGATGTATCAATACATTAGGAAATATTTCACTTGATGCATTGATAATTAAAACAAATTCATAACAAAAATTAATTGATAAATAGTTATCAAGCAACTTTTATTCAATTCCCTTAAAATCCAATAATTAGTTATGGTTCGAACATATATATACTTGTAAAGATAGCTTTACAAAACATAAACTAGCATAAAACAAGAAAACAACAATAGTGTTGGCATCCATTATCTATACTAATTGGACAAAAACAAATCATAATCACATTGACACAAAGTAGTTAAAAATGAGCCTACAAAGCATACAATAGTGCAATGAAAAGTAAGCTTTTATTGGCTCTAAAATGCTTAAGATTATGTACATTCCTTCGAGTCACAAGATCTTTTAGGAGTCAGCTTTACAGTAATGCACTAGCCTCTTCCCTATAGAACGCAAAACTCTGATCCTATGGAAAACAGAGAGTACATCCTTGGTTACAATAGTGCAATAAACTCCTTGATTACAATAGTGTAATAAATTATGTGCCCCCTACTCTCAATAAAATGCCCAAACTTAAGAAAGAAAAAACACTAGATACAGTAGTGAATTGATGTCCTCTCTCTCTGAAATTCAATTCCCCTCTTCTGTGGATCCGGAACCCCTATACCTGGCAAATACATGGCCTTTTATGATTTACAAAGCATGTGAAGATAAATTTTTCCTCCATAGATTTCTCCTCTGTTAGTCTGCCCTTGATTGATCAGTTTCCTATTGGCCATTCTTCATTGGTTTTGTTTTGAACATGAATCAATAATTTCCACACATTGCCTTAATTTGACCCTCTGGAGTTATTGAAAATTATTGTTGAATGATGTTTCTCCAAGATAAGATCTCCAAAATCAACAGGGTTTGATTCTCAACATCTTTGATCCAAATGTTTGGATATTTAGGGTTACCCTCTGATCTTTAAATTATGAGCCTAAGATGACCATGGATCAATCATCACTTAAACACTAACACTTGTACAATCAAACAAATAGATAAGTAATATCCTTATTAACAGGTAAGTGGTAATATATAATAATAAAAAACCATTGTTATGTGGTCTCCCACATTAATGTGAAGAAATAAAACTTTAGGTGCTTATATTGTTTTAACTGTTTATATTAAAATATGTGTATGAGTGGAACCCATAGTGGACAAGCCCGTAGGTATAACTTTAGTTTTCGAAAACCATATGCTAAAATCAATGGCTAGTCATGTGGAAACTGGGACCCATCCTAAGATGACATGGAAAAATTCAGGATGACGTGATGGAGTTTGATTAGTGAACGAGAGTGATGTAGTAGATGATGTGTTAGAAGATTCAGCCTAGAGAAAAGGCCCCAGAAGAATTGGTAGGATTCCTTGTAGAAACCTCTGGGGAAAGATCCTGAAGAAACATGGTAGGATAGTTGAACAGTTTTCGTGGAGAAGATCCCAATGATATGATGGCATGTGGATGCAGTGGCAATGTTTATGACTTACGTCGTCCCAAAAGAAAAATCTTGGAAGCAACAAATGAAGCAACTCTAAGGAATAGTCGGCACATGAACTATAGAGAAACATGCTTCATTATAGAATTCATTACGCTTTATTATCTACATCATTACGCGATTTCAGCATTGTTCAAATACGAGTAGCTGGAAATTTTGAGGCCCGGAGGGTGCATTAGCACACTCGACTAAAAAGCCGCCACCGACTCGACCGAGGTTAAGAGGGAGAGGAGTGCGTGAGAAAATGAGAAGTCAAACTTCCCTAACCTCCGCCAAGGGAAAATGGCCAATCTCGTAGGGAGAATGTCCAAAACCTCCGCTAAGGGAGTTGATCAAAAAGTAAGTCAAATGAACCCGCTTGCTTGACGTTAGGAAGGCAAGGGTGAGCCTGTCGAACTCTTTTTTAGTTACTTATTTGAGAGGGGCCACCCAATAAGTAAATTGAAAAGAGGAGGTGGGTGATTCTATTCTGGTTCCTATCTCGAATGACGTAATTACGTATATAATGAATTCCGACCAAGACAATGAGTAAGTGACTGTTGGTCATTATGCCATCTCCTACCTCTCCCTGGGGTCGAGCAACTCAAGTTCCTCCCTTTTCCCACTCATTGAAGGCCAAGCCAAGTGATTCATCTGAAAAACCGTGTTTCATATATAATATAGTGAGTGAATTCCACTAATGGAAGAAGGCATTTCCCTACTGGAATGTGAGCCATTTCTTCATGCATAATGGCATACGCCCATAGCAGAATTTTCTGGTGTAATGACACATATATCGAGTCATGACTGGAATCAATTCAATGGAAATCTCTCGACCATAATGACATATATAATGAGATATCTCGAAAACATGATCGAAGAATATCGTATACAAAGAGAAATTGTACAACTAGGGCCCTTACTTCTTCATAGGGGTCACTCACTATTCATATGGTGAGGGATCTATTATGAGAGATCCCATACGATGCTAAAGTGTAATTACATATCTCATTCATTCATGCATAATGACATATATAATGAATGATTGGATTCGAGAGCGTAACGACTGCTATAAGACATTGTCTGGTATAATGACTGGAAGAAATGGCAGAATCAGTGATCGAATATTATCGTAATTTCGGTATTGCATGGCAATGGGGGTCGATGATGGAGGTCGTGGACAAATAAGGAGCCAGAGTGGGTCACATAGGAGGATGAGGTGTCCCATGAGTTCATCCCCAGGGTGAACTAAAGGAAAGTCTCAGCGGAACCTCAGGTGTGATGTGGAATAAGGGAGCACGGGTGGTGGATAATTCATCCCAGGGGAGGTATCCCTGAAGAAACAAAGAGTGTGCGATAAAGGGACTGTCGGGATGACTAGACTATGGGATGATGTGGAGTGGGAATAGACATGTTCCAATGAGAAATTGAAATTGTGTCATGTGGATGATTTGATTCATCCCAGAAGGAGAACCTTGAATGGGATAAGTGTTAGTGCAAGTGGAATAACATAGATTCATTTAGAATGACATGGAAAAGAAATTTAGAATGAGTATGAGTATATACATGGCCTACAAGCGGGAGAAAGGAGATGATCTATCCCATATTTTTGGTATGGATAAATGTATGTAACCTCCGTGGAAAGAGGACTGGGAAACATGTCAAGGGAAGCCTCGAAGAATGAATAAAAGAGTCATGAGCCACATGATATGATATAAAGAGGGTCGACATAAAATTTTGAATTGTCCCGAAAGGTGTTCCCTAGGTAGATAGACATTAGGAGTTTATGAAAGCTCCAGGGAAGGCCAACAGGGAAACATTTCAAGCAAAGAAATAAAGAGCGCAGAGGTATTGTAATAAAGGTTTTATTAATGCGCAAAAGGCCGCAACTTAGATTTATTTGAATTGCGCTCAGTTGTGGTGGTTCCATGCACATAGGGTTTTGATATATGTATTATATTAGGGCCACTGTGATTATTGTAAATAACAATATGGGCTTGAACTCAGCGATTTTGGGCTCTGTCCTTTTTTAAAATACATATTATTTATATTTACAATATTATAAGTATAATATTTATAATTAATTACAATTAACTTAAGTTAATTATTAATTAAATTAAATTGTGTTTACATAAATTCATATTTTACAAATAAAAAGTAAAATACTTATTTAAATGATTTAAGTCGAGGGGCTGAAAAACAACCAAATTTCAACCAAGGATATCTTTCAAATTGTAAGTCAAAATGAAGCAAAACTTAAATTGTTGGTAAGTTGGTGGCAAACAAAAGTGATAGAGCCACGAAAACAAAAATCCAAGACAAATGAACAAAAATGTTTGAAGCAAAATAAAGCAAACCAAAAGCGACATTACAAAAATCATATAGAGGGCCCCCAAAATTTGAAAATTTTAAAGCGATAGTTGTGGCCACAACACAACTTCAATACAACCTACATTAGTGATAAAAATAGGGGTCTCGTGTTCGAGATTAGTTCCAAGATATTTTAGAACAACTTATCCATAAATTAAAATTGTTAGATATAAATCCTTCTAATAAGAAATTCACTTGGAGAAATAAGCAAATTGGACCAGGCCATATTGTTTCCCTATCAAACATGTTTTTGATTTGAAATTCATTATTATCCAAAAAATATTGGTCATTTCTAGATTCCTCTTTTGGATCGGCTCGGATCATAGGCCAATCACTCTTGACATCTTAGAAGACATCGACTTCAGGCCACTACCCTTTCACTATTGTTAAATTTGGAAAAACTCACTAAACTTTAGCGATCTTGTGAAGAGGGTTTGCAGTGAGTGGGTTTTGAGAAGCCCAGTTATGATGTGGCAGAAAAATATCAACTGCTTGAATCTTGAATTAAAATAATGAGCTCGAGACTAGCAATCAGAAAGACAGGGAAAGATATAGGTACATGAAGAAAGAATAGAAATTATACATGATAAGATGGAGAATGGGTTAGTGACACATGATATGTTGCAAGAAGAAATAGAATAATTTGCAGCCTATCATAAAGCTCTCAAAGAGGAAGAAGAGATTACATTGAAGCATGTGGTTAAACGTCGGAGACATGAACACAATTGCTTTTCACATGCAAGCAAAAAATCGAGTATTTAAAAATAATATTAAAGATATTGTTGCACGAGGTATAAAATTTTGGATTTTGCATCACTCAAAGAGGAGGCGGTCCATCACTTCAGTGATTTGTATAGCGCCATAGGCCTCGGAAACCATGAAGCATAACAACGAATGTTGGAACATATTCCCTAGTCTATTTCATAGGAAGACAATAATGTGTTGATAAAAGAACCCACCAAAGAAGAAATTTTGCAAGTTGTCTTTTCCTTCAATCCAAACAAAGTACCAAGACCAAATGGATTCTCTGCTCATTTTTACCAATATTTTTAGGAGGTAATATAATTTGATTTTTTAAGAATGGTGGGTTATACTTTAAAGAACAATTGTATGGGAGGAGGAATTAATTCTTCCTTTTTAGCTTTGATCCCAAAATATTTAATTCATGCTTCCTTTTCAAAATTTTGGCCGATATCACTTTGTAATATCTCTTATGAAGTGATCTCAAAGATTTCAGCTAATAGGGTTAAGCCTATTCTGCCCAAAATTATCTCAAAAAATCAGTGAGGATTTGTGCATTAAAAAAATCATCTTATTTCAAGGGGAAATCAACTCCATCCAAGATCGGGAAGACAAAGGAATGATCATCAAACTAGTTATGGAAAATTCCTTTGACAGAGTATGACATGAATTGCTCTTCAAAGTAATGGAAAATTTCGGCTTTGATGCTAAGTTTACTCAATCAAATTCTTTACATATAAAATTGCCATGGATTGCCCATTTGGTTAATGGAAGAGTGGTTGGAATCATTTGAGTCTCTCAAGGGCTCCACCGAGGTTGCCCTCTATCTCCTTTCTTATATATTATCTTGGCAGATTCTCTTAGTTTCTTGTTAGAATATGAAAGGAGATGTGTGATCCTTCCAAGAATTGGATTTGTTGAAGGTATTAAAAGCATCAACCACTCATAATTTGATGATGATACACTCTTGTTGGGGGTTGCCTCCAAAATAATAGCTAGAAGGTTTAAAAAAGAAATTTGGATTCCTTTCTTGAATTCTTTAGAGGGCAAACAAAATCAGGGAAGACAAATTGGAAGAATTTTAGGTTTTCAAATAGTTGAATCGTGGAAGGAATTCAAATATACAGGAATTCAAATCTACCAGAAATCACATTCATCTCAAGCATGGGATGGAGTCCTAACAGAACTTAAAGGTAAATTTGCCTCTTTGTGAGCTTGATGTATCAACCTTGTTGGTCATGTTATTATTATCAAGGAATTTCTCTTTGTTCTACCTTTATACTAATTCTCAACTATCCTTGCTCCACATAGCATCGTTTCGGCTTTAAAAAAAGAAACTTGCAAATTCCTATAGAAAGGTGGTAAGCCAAGCTCCAGAAAATTCCATTTGCTTAAACGAGCTCTGATGAAGGCCCTTAAAAATCATGTGGGTTTGGGAATACAGGATGCATTTCTAATGAATAAGTAAATATGATCAAAACTATTTTGGATATTTGTCACCTAAGAAGAATATTGGTGGAAAGCAGTCTTGAAGGCAAAATTAGCTCAAGGAGAAAATGTTGGATGCCTAGAATCCATCCAGATAATGGAATGATGTTCCTTGATCTAGAAATTATTTGTTTCATCATCCCCCCTCATCCACTCATGGTTGTATTGGAAGCCAGGAAATGGTAACAATATTAATCTATGGACTGGTAAGATTAAGGACTAGTGGCCTCTTGAGAAATTTCCTGAATTCCTTCCCCTACAAAAATATTTTTGTACTCAAAGGAATTTTACATTGGTTGACATATTCAATTGGGATGAAGATGGAAATTGAATTAATTGGAACTTATGTTCCGCGGAATCTCCAACACTTGGCTTCCAAGCTCTGTGAACGGTTATTAAGTTGTGTGCCTTGGAGAAAGGAGGATGAAGATCAATTTGTTAGAATGCTTCAGATTATTCAGTCAAGAAAGGCTATGCGGATTTTCTCTTTCAATCCAACATTCCTCCAAATCACAGCATTTGGAAAAAAAATAGGAAGATGAATGTTAATCCAAAAGTAAATTCCTTCAATTGGATCCTTGCACATAAGAAAATATTGACAATTGATAACATTAGAAAGAGAATAATTCATGACCTCCTGAGATGCTCTCTCTGGAAGAAGAAAGTGGACGATATCTCTCATATTTTTTTAGAATGTGAGTATACAAAAAAGGTATGGTTGCAGACAACATATCCTCTCTACTACAAGGTCAAATGGCCCTTTGCTCTGTGATAATTCTTCTCATCTTGGACAAAAAATTACAAAGGCATTCTTATATGGAAACCTATTCTCAAAATGTATTGGGAATCCCTTCCCAAATTTATATGCTAGAAATTTTGGCTTGCTAGGAACAATGCAATCTTTAATAATAAACTTACTCCTCCCCAAAGAATTGCAATTAAAGCATGATCATTGTGTATTGAATTTGAAGCTCAAAATCAAGATTGTAGCTTCCTTATGAAAGAGTTGGATCAGTCAGAGCAAGTATGTCCCAATAAAATTGGTAGATATAAATCACCACCCACCGATTACTAGTTGGAATGAGAAAAAGATAGGAGAATACTAGAAGCTTAGAGTGACAAATGTAGAATTCAAAACCTGAAAAGATAGCAAACAAGGATAGATTATTTATTTTGAAGGGGCATACAAACAAAATCCAGAAGTGGTAGGAGGGGGAGGGGATATTTATGGCCATGAGAATGATGAAGTGTTTAGGTACTCATGAGGACTTGGTCATATGACAAATAATCAATCAAAGAATCATGGTATTTATCAGGGTCTCTTGATTGACAAAGGAAAGTAGGTGAAATCACTCACAAACCTAGGAGACTCCCTCCTTATTTTTCAACATTTAGTTAAGGGCTCAATGCCGAAGGAAAAAACTCTAGAAAATATCATGAAAAGAGCACTAGAAAATGGTAAATTCATTCCATCAATACCATACTTTAATGTATTATGGGACATCAACAAATTTGTAGGTTTTAACCATATACAAAATTACTTGCAAGTGAATTCTTAAAACAAAAAAATAAACAATGGAAAGAACATAAAATGTACACAGAGAATTTCTCTTGGAACCCAAACCAGGAAAACCATAATGATTTTTCTTATATTCCTTTCAATGTTACAATACATTATATACATGTTCAAGCATTCATAAACCCCAATCCATTAACCCTGGATTAGAACATAATTGTAGTTCCCTTGACTGGATCTACAAAAGATCATGGGAAAAAACCATCATGTCTGTTGTAACATAAATGGTTTTGATAAGTTAGATATTTATAAAAGAGGGTATAAAAAATAAAAATAAAAATAAAAAATAGAATAAAAGAATAAAAATGTTAAAAAAATTGAAAAAAAAAATGAAAAGAACCCCATGAAAAGAAAAACAAGTGTACAAGTGAGAAAGCTCAAATGCCACTAGAAATAATTCTTATTTGAATCATATAGTATAATCATGATCAAACATATTTAAATTTATGTTTTTAGATTAGGAAATAATTCAACCAAACTATCTAATCTTGGTTTAAATTAGTAGATAGGATAGATTAGAGAAAAAGCGACCAAAGCAATAGAACTTGGTCAATTGCATTATATGCACTTGAATACGGTCAGAAGTAACCTTAGGAAATAAAAAGAGGGTCAGCTAGATCAAATGCACCCTTAGGATATATTAATCATGCTTTAGATATATTAATCTTGGTTAAATAATGAACTAATCATGTCATTTAAACATGATTAGCAATTTGTAATAAGCATTAAGCATTGGGTTTTATTATAAGGTCGGGAGACAACAAGATGTTTTGTCGGCTTGTGATATTGCAAAGGCACCTTTCAACAGCCATGATTTTCCTCACCCAGATCGAGAGTGGGGAAACAACTTCACATCCCCTCATCCCATTTCCCGTTAATGGCAAGGGGGGATCTGAAAAGCGGTATTTCTTTTTCTGGGCCCCATGAAACGTGGCGCTTCCTCATGACTTAGCACCCCCCTCAATGAAAAACACATATCACCACTTCCCCCCTGAAATCTACCTATCTCTCCTCCGCTCCCACAAATTGTCACCACATCACCTCTCGTATTTACCTATCGCTAATTACTCTGCGCCACTTGTCATTCCTCCATTTTATCACCACCTATTTTCGTCGCCATCTACCTGTTATACATTTATCTGTTACAAATTTATTGTTGCCCATAAATTCATCTAAATCTCGTTCTGTAACAGTTCTAACCGCAACAGTAATTGAACAATTCTTATAAAATCCATCTCATCTCATCTTGCATGACTCTCCTAGCCGCATTGTTACTATTTTGATAGCAGGTACTGATTTCAGCTCTCACAACCCCTACTATTTCCAACACCTGTCAATCCCAGCAAATTCAGAGCCCACTACCATTAACAGATATTCATCGCTTATCCAGGTACATGTTCACGTCGAATCTTTATTATCTTTTTCCTTCTCAAACTCCTTAGACATGGCACCAAAGGGAAAGGGCCAATCCTCTAGTAGAAAATTAAACAATGAGGATAACCCTAAAATCTATGCTACCTTGGACCTCGACCATATGCCATTAGCAGACCAGTATTACAAGATTGTTGATATCGAGTGTGAATTCGACCTATTCGAATTACACCACTGGTTGAAGCAAAACTACCTAGACAAGCAAGATGAAATTAACATTTGGGAACCCTCGTTACCCATGTTCATGTTCCCACAGACACACTATTTCCTTGATCTTGTCATGTGTTATCAAGCCAGATACAATCCACTGCAAAGAACCATTGTGGCCTAGAATGGAAACATTCTGGTCTCAATTACACCTGAAACCATAAACCAGATGTTGCTAATTCCTAAAAATGACACCCTTGGCTATTTTTCTACAGTTTTCCTTATGGATTTGTATCATAAGCTCACATTTTCTCAAAGAGCCCAGATTTTTGAGATTTTCCTTCTAGAAGATTCTTAACTTCCCAAGAAAAAATCCCCTTATTTAGCTACTAAGTTCCTATAGAAAGCCAACCAGATCATTGCCTTAGTTTCTTAACTTTTAGGGTATTAATCAGAACAGAGGATAGATGAGCCTATTCTAGGCTTTCCATCTATTTTCTCTAAAGAACATAATCCAGCATTCATGTTTAATTTTAGTCAATTTCTGGCTGATAATATGCATGAATAAATGATGAATATTACTACATATGACATGTTTAAATATGCATTTGTATTATTCTATATGTTTCATTTTTAGTAAGAATATAAGTTTACAATAACTTTACATAAACAAGATGATCAAGGCATCAACCAATCAGTGATACAATGGACTTCATTAGTCAGGAAAAACTTAATAGATTTTAAATTTGTAGACTTCATAGACAGTTTTTCATACAATTGGAGGGATTCTTAGCAGTGAGAGTGAGCCAAGGATCAATTCAGAGATTAAAAGGGTTTTGTACTTGAGTGAGCAAACAAAAATTGGAGACTGGTATCTACACTAGGATTACATAGAGATAAGGATATATGGATGTGAGTTGGCTCCCTACAAGCTGCCTAAATATGTTCCAATGAGGATTTTCTCTCTGGAATATATAAGGTAGATGATCAATATGGATGAAATCCATTTTGTCTCAGGTAAAAGAAAATCACAATTTAAGATCAAGACCGAAGTGGTACCATTCATATGTAATACTAGAACAATAGGTAATGAGGCAAACTCAATTCTCAAGTGATTCAATTTTCAGCCCAGTTTCACCTAGTCATGTGACCCATTCAGCATAATTTCTAATTTAAGGGTGGAACTAAAAACCACACCTTATAATCATACCCCCAAACCAGAGATCGAGAAGTTCATGAATGAAGACCAGTGGGAGGAAAATACACTGTAAGAAGTAAAAGAGCAGATTCTATCTACAGCCACCCTCCACACTCCAATACCTCAAGATAAACAGAGAAAAAGGAAAAGAGAAGAACCTTCATCTTCACCATGTACATAAATAAGTTCCCAAGAATTCGTCATTCAACAGAAAAAGCAGAGGAGGCATCTCAAGGATGTCACCATTCAGAATAAGAAAGAATAATAAAATTTTAGTAAGATTGGTTCACAGGGTCATAGGATCTCTTCCCTGATACCCCATCCTCCTCGGCCTCATAGAATCCTTCAAAAAAATCATTGTCAACAGAATTGGGTGAACATGATGATCCCAACTTCTTTAGTAAGTTTCTGGAAATTAAGCATTAAAATGAAACACTCAAAGCTAGCACATATGCTCAGTTTTGGAGGCAAACTTCTACCTCCCAGCACAGGTTGTTAACAACATTTGATAGTGAAAAAGGAAAGATTCAAATGGCATTCTTACGGGCTCAAGTACCATTTCCAAAACCCCTTCAGACTATAATATGACTATCTTCTCATTTGATGCAAAGAAAATGCATCTCATTGATCAAATGAATATGAATAGACAGTCTAGAGCAATGATTTTCTCCACCATGACAAATACTTCTACGACACTTTCAAAGTTAAGGACATCTCTCACCAATGTCTAGTCACAATTAAAATTGGATAAAATCTCTTCATTAGCAAAGGACACTAAAATCAAAACATTAGAAGATTTAGTGATCAAGTTGGGTTATGATCCCAGTGATGTCAAAGCAGTGGAGGAGATCCTCAAGAAAAAGAATGTAGAGATAGCAACACTCAGGAAACAGCTGAAGTTACCTTCTACAGAGGATCCACAAACAAAAGAGATAGAAGAAAGTGAGCAGCATAAAGAAGACATGCTCAAATTGATCATTGAGCAAAATGTACAGATAAAGGAAATGGAGGAATAGATGGAGAAACTACTTAAGGAAAAAGAAGAGGTTGCACAATTGACTATAGCTCCAGTAACAGCCATACCAATTACATATGCAGGGACAACAGGGGATTCAACATCAGTACCAGATGATTTGAACAAATTTATGCAGGACCTGTCTCTTCAGAGATAAGAAAATGATAAGCTCCAACAAAAACTAAAGAATCTAGAAGCACAAAATATAAAAAATGATACCCTCTTGGTGGAAGAGATGCATAAATCTCACCAACTTTCCAAGAATATTAATCAAATAGAAAATCAGTCACTGATGGCTCACACCTTGGCCCAAGCCAAGGAAAGTATTTAGTTGGATATAAATCATGCCATAACTGATATTTGGCCATCCATTCAGATTATTTTTTAACAAGAAGAGTTAATTGACAGGTGCAAATAGCCATTGAACAAATGAGAACAGAATTGGGACAAAAACCAGGTGAGGCCACATCCATGATCAAAGTGTTGAATTTAAAGACTCGATCAAAGTTAGAGCAGATCCAGATTGCAGATAGGACAAAGACCATCCTAGAAATCAAGAAAGTATTGCAACAAAGGAATTTAATGACTTGGTTGGAGACTAAGTGTCAAGCTCTGGAAAATGTTGTCCAAAGGTTTCATACTACATTTAATTTGTTGAATCAAATAGGATTTCTAGGGTTAGTAGCTCCCAATAAAAGATTAATCAACTGGGAAGATTGTTGTAAGAAACTTTACACTATTGCAACAGATAAATCCAAGTTTGCAGGTATCAAAGGACATGTCACAGGTAAAGCTTTCATAGAATCTTTGGAGTTTGATTTAACTATCAAACATGAAATCAAGCACATTTTCATCAACAAGCCAACTTTCGAGAAATATACTGAAGTAGATGAAGTTTATAGAAAGCTAATAAATCTTTCTATACCCAATGATGAAAGGTGGGATCAATTGTGTGATACCATCGAGTAAAAAAAAATCTCCAACAGACAGACATCAAGACAACACATTTTGGGACAAATTCATCAACCATTTCCTCAAAGATAGTGCAAGCAACCTCAATAGTTTATACATTCCTATATTTTTTTATTATTTTTGTAAATTAGTTAGATGTTTCTAGAATCCAAATGTGTTTGTATAAATAAGTAGCAATTCGATGTATTAAGGGTTGAACCCTTGGATGAGATTTCTAAAGTAGAATTGTGATCAAACTGAAATCACTTCATATTAATGAAAGGATTATGGATTTGCTTCAAACAGCTTGTCACTTTGTGAGTTTTTCTTATGTTTTCAATTCATTTTGTTGTTCTACATGTCTTTAAGTTTTTATGAAGAAAATTGGGTAAGACAAAATCAAATATCAGTCTATCTTAAATCCCCTCTGAAGTTATAATCTATTTTAGAGATTGGTTTATTGGATTGTTTGTCTTTATAAGCTCCTCTACATTTATAAATTGTCGATCATCTTCATAAGATTAAATATATTTTGTTGGGATGTAAACATTGTTTACTTGCATTCTTTTGTATGATTAAATAAAAATTCAGTTTGAATATTTTGGAAACCATAGCCTTTTACATCTATGCCTTTCCACACACTTTTAAATCAAATTACTATTTAGAGGTAAAGAATCAGCCCTTTCTAAATATTTAGTATTATTAAGGTTTAAGCATCTGCCTTAATCTACACATAAAATTGGTCATCCAAAAAAAAAAATTAAAACAAAAAAAAAACATTTTCAGATGCTCTAGCATAATTACTTAACCTAGAATTATCTCAGAGGACAACAATGCCCAAAACCATGCGCAAAAACCATGCACAAAACCATGGGTAGGTATGTCCACTCCTTGGGTTCGCCCCCCATCCTTGGGTCCACCCAACTATTGTTGGGTCGGCATAAGAGAAAAAAATAAATAAATATATATATATATATATATATAGAGAGAGAGAGAGAGAGAGAGAGAGAGAGATTTCACGGGGCATTGCCCTGAACCCCGTGTAGGGGGGCACCTGGGACTAGTCGCGAATAGAATATAACCCATACCCAAAAAAAAGAAATAGTCAAGCTCGCTAATAATGGATATAAATTAAAAGTAGGAGAGTTGTGCCTCCTCAAGCCTTCAACAAGTTCATAGTCATTAAGGAGTTTATTATCAATCGGTAGTTTTATGTTTTTCAAATGTTGTATTATGTTGGGGAAATTCTTTAAGGTATACACCTACATAAACCCCATTTTTGTCACTCAGCGGTATGCTCCTTGGGAAATTTTGGCATATCTCCTGGATAAGAGAAAAATGATAGATGTGTTGAAGAAGTTGTTATGTAACTCCTGATGTATTTGCCACAATTCAAGGGTGGATTTATATAATATAAATACTCTTTCCAGTCAAAAAAAACAAAACAAAAAACAAACAAGCAAACATGTTTCACAAGGAGAAAAGCTAATCACTATTCGCATTTTAAATTAATTGGAGATCATTTTATTTATGTGGTCTTGTGTGTGGATTATACGTTGTTGATTGAAAACGACAAGGAAATAATCGAGGATGTGAAAACTTAGTTGTTCTCTAAATTTGACATGAAAGATATTGGTGCTACAAAATTTATTTTGGGCATGGAAAATTAAAAGAGATCGGCAAACAAGAAACTCTTGTTGAATCAAAGTGTTGATTGTGTTGGACCCACCAACATGTAAGGGGATCTCCCTGGTAAGAAGTCCCAATTATACCTTAGACCATTTGGTGTAGCAGTCCCAGTAGTGGGTCGTACGGTAATGCCTTGACCACGATTTTGCATAGAGGCAAGCAAGGGTGTGACAGCTACTGTAAGTCAAGGAAGGTGCATGAGAGGTTCTAACACAATGAGGGTGAGGTGAGTGCACCCCTTGGAAACCTGTAATAGTACACGGCTTGGAAGGGAACACACGAGCGAAGATGCATCACAATCTAGAAAGCAAGTTAGCGAGCAATCCAAAGTGATGGTTAAACCAACAACACATTTCATAAAGATTCATACATACTTATACAGAATATTCCATACATGCATGTGTGAGCAAACAAATACATATATCATTTAGAGTAAACCAGATAGAATAGAATAAAATGCAACATATGCATGAAATGTGTTGGCTCTGTTATATTAATAAGTGTAAGTTCCAGTCATACAATACATCCATGTCTAACCACTAGTTCCCACAACAGAACGTTATAGCCACAACCGCCTGCTCCTCCAAAGAGATATACTAGATATGCGTAATGGAGAAGCCAAGGCTCGTTACAATATAGTCCAAGCTCTCTCCAAGATAGTCTTATCAGAAGCCTTGGTTGACCAAAAGCCTTTACAATGAGTTATGAGAGACTATTTATAGAAAAGGTTTGGGTGACCCTTGACATTCCCCTTTGAGACCGTTCATCTATCCTCGTGACTCTTCAACTACTCTATGACTGTTATATTCAACTATCAACACTTAAACTTCCACTTGACAAGACATTACATTACAATGCACATGTACCCATGTGAGACAAAATGGCTTGAGCAAGCCATGCAAGACACCACTGGCACTCAGACCGTTGTGGTGAGACCAACTCTTTCACATCCTTGTGATGGTCGATGGTGGTGAACTAATGCCATGCTTGGTTGCCCATGATGGTGTCTGTGTGCTCAATGGTGACATCCTATTGAAAGTGAACTCTTGCTTTCGTTGCATATGGTACACTGATATGGCCCCTCTGTTTGAATTGTTTGATAGCATGTGCATCATTGTCTTGAGTGTGGCTAGACTAGAAACATACTAATGCATAGTGTATGTATTGTTCTCCAAGTGTGTGCTGGTGACCATGTGCATCAACTTTTCAAAGTACATGTTCAGCTCCAGTCATACCTGCTTCTTGTCTTCGCCTCAATGAGTGTGCCAAATGGGTTGGATCACATGCGTGTGCACAATGACATGTATGTTGTTGAATTCCCTTGCATGTGATCAACAACACTACTCGCCTTGTCTGCTTCGTGCCATCTACTGGGATGGGTATATAGCTTGTACAAGCACAGTTTCATCCATCTATGCATGTTGCGCCCCCTGTTGTACTTGTCCCTACTATAACTCATTCTCATGTCTGTGTAGCTCTTGTTCTTCCTCGAGTTGTTGCTTTAGCACATGTAACTCCTTCTCTATTCCTTTCTCTTCCTTCTCACGATCTTTGCGACACGCTGTCACCGCATAGCCTCGATCCCCAAAGTTGATTTCATCACAAGTGGATCTGCTTGAGCTTGAAACTTTGTTCCACCTCTATGTTGTCAACAACCCTCCTCTTGTGTTCATTGTGGGAAGGTATGTTGATGATGCTGCTTTTTGTGATGTTGTTGCAATCTTATCTTGGTGTCCTTGTCTACAAACAACTTGATGTCTTTGTGGGTAGGCAAGTTCATAGACACTTGATAGATTGCATCCCCAAGTGTGCTATGAACGGTGTCTTCGACTTTGCTCTCCTAGAAACCATTATACCTATGCTACTGAGAGGTAGATGAACACCTACTATACCTGGATACATGGAAACACTCATGGAAAGAAATATTTCAGTCGAAAACCAAAATGAACTCGAGAACTGACTTGAAACATACCTGTGTGACTGATCATGAAGGTTGCACAATTTCCGGCGGGAGGTCAGGAGACCAACTGTAAAAACTGCGCAAGGCATAGTTTGGGTTGTCAGGAGGCTGACTAACTGTAGGAACTACGAAATGCACAGTCCAACCTGGCCTGCTAAGGACTGAAACTGTGCAATGCGCAGTTTCAGTCAGTAGTGAAATGCAACCAGCGAACTGCATTGCGCAGTTTCTGGGGCCAATAAGACACTGCCTCCAAGAATTGTGTAATGAAAATATGGAGGTCAATGTTGGGCCAAACTTGCACAATTTCTAGAGGGAAGGCAGAGCCTTCGCTTCCGAAAATGCGTAGTGCTAGTCGGGCAGGACACGGTCCGAGCCAAGGCAACCCAAACCGACCGACGGGCGACTGAAAACATGAGAAGTTTGAATGCATGGTGAGATGAGTGCAAACAAGAGTGAATGATCATATATGCAAACATCAAGTGCAGGATTTAGAAAACGATAAATCATGCATGTTTGTGAAGCGAGTCGCTGCAACGGCGACCGTCCTTTCAAAAACAGTGTTATGCATGCGACAGCAGTGAGATGTGAACGAAAACTGAAACAGTGCTTATACAAACTAACATATATCAAAACAACAGTGAGCTCTCACTAAAATCAAGATGACAACACTCACAGAAAGTGAAACACAAAAAGCGACAGAAACGCAACACAATACATGAAAAGTAGGGTCACCCCGAAACAACTGAGTTGAATGTGCCAATGACTCCTAGATGTAATGTGGGATGTCAAAGTTGCAAGGTCAATGTGAGGAATGAGCTTTGTAGTGTCTGGTTGATGATTTTTGATAAAATCAACATTGTGACGTGCATGCCATAAATCTAGGAAAAATGACACTTGGCGGGAGGTTTCTAAAATGATCCTTGCATATAACCTCCAACTGCTGAAAATAGATCCCTGAATCAAGGAATTCCTTTGCATGCTTCCTTGGGAGAAACAGTCCATGCATGCAAATCATTTTTTCTCGGTCGTAGAGGGAATCGGTCAAACTGAAGGCACATGCATGGGTCTGTTGGCCTGGGATGAAAAACTGTTTAGTTTTTGGGCTGAGAGATGGTTGTCCTAGAGGGATTGCACAATTTCTGAGAGGAACAGGTGACTGTCTCCTAGGATTGCGCAATTTCTGGGCTGAGAAATTGTCCTAGGTGGATTTGTGCAATTTTTGTTGGTTGTTGGGCTAGTTGTCTTAGAGGGATTGCGCAATTTCCAGGCCAAGCAGCTGACTGTTGCCCAGAATTGCGCAATTTCTACGTTGAGTAGTCCTGCTGGGCTGGATTGCGCAAGTTTTCTAGTGAAGGTTGACAGGCAGGATTGTGAAATTCTGGAGCCCAGCAGGCTTCCAATCAGGCTTGCATAATTTCTAGAGGGAAGGATGGTTCCCCTCCAAAATTGTGCAATTTCTTGAGGGAGTTTCTCAGCCTGTAGCTGGACCAAGTCCGGAGAAACAACCTGTGAGGGGGTTGCAACAATTTATCATGCACAAGCTGGTAATCTACTAGAAAACCACTGAAGCTCATGCACTTGAAAGTGCAAGACATGATGTTGAGGATGGTTGGTAGGGAGGCTCCAAAATGAAGCTAAGGAAAAAATTTGGAGGGTGGTTGTAGCCACTACAACACTTGGTGACACACTGGTAGAAATCCAGCTCTCTGAATGGACCTTGTTCGTGAAAATCAAGTATAACACCTCTAGAAGTATTGTTCAGTTCCCTGTTCACCTTGGTTTCCACACTTTCCTAATTCTAAGATGTAGCATCTACCAAGCCCTTGGTCGTTTGACACACATTCCAAGCCAAGCCAACACAGTTGTTTCGATTGGGGATGACGGTTATATTGGTTCATAAGTAGTATAGTCATTAGAGTTTTAGTTTCATCTCTGATGTTGCTCCGCTGCCAGCAGGCCTGGACAGTACCCCAGCAGAGTCACGCAGGAATACAAGCATCATTGCGCTTCCAGCGAGCCTAGTCAATACCCCGGTAGAGTGACTTGCATCACCTCTCTACGCAAGAAGCCTTTCTCTTCTTTCACCTTATTCATTTTTCATTTTTTGGAAATTTTTCACTTTCTCATTTTTTCATTTTTCATTTTCATAACTGTGCATAACACTTATTCATTTCAGAGGCGGAAGAGGGATCCCGACTTATTGAGAGTAGAAGAGGTTGTTCCTTCAGAGAAGTAATTTATGTATACCTCTTATGTTCTTTTTAAGGTTTTCCCCTCACCTTACTCTACTTGACTGAGTTGACAAGGATTAACCCAAAAACAACTGACTAGAGTAGGTGATACTAGTTAGCGTGCATGCATTGTGTTTTCACCAAGGTTCACTTCGAACAGTACTTATTTTCCATTGATGTATCATGGGCTAAAGACAACAAGTTCTTACATAAGAGAGCGAACAACAGATACCCAAATGTTGATAGTTGTACAAGTCCTCTTGTACTTTACCCATCTTGTTTCAAGAGTCGCACAAAGTTTCATGAAAAACTAACCTATGAGTGCAAAACAAGAAAACAAAGCAGAAGCAGAAGTAAATGTGAAGGCAAAGCGGAAAGAAAACAAGCAAGCAGACAAACAAACATGCAAAGTAAGTAAGAAAACAACCATGCAGGAAAACAACTCAAAAGAAAACACTACTCCTACTCCTAAGATAGCATTGCATGGTCTGGATCACGTGAAGTGATATTTCTAATGCAGCCACCGGTGCATTGGTCGACCCATGTTGGTGAAGGCATGGTTCACGAACCTTGCAGTTGCACAAACCAGTAAGCACAAAAGATATAATGATGAAGACGAACACACTCTGAGCTTAAGTGTGTCCACAGAAAATAAGTAATTGAAAGTGCATGACATGCAATCTGTGGATTTTCCATGGTGTTGTGATACACTGCGTGTAGATGTTGAGTGTATGCATTCTCTTGATTGTGACATGCAGGAAAACGTGAGAAAGGTACACCACTTATGTTGTGCAAGTGTGCTTGTTGTGTAAGATTCCTTCAACGCATGGGCGATGGGATCATGTAGTTCGAGTGGAGGAAGCGAAATATGGGTGTTAGATTGATCTTGAATGCAAAGCAGAGAGTGGTGAGGAGCCTTACATGTTTCATCAATTTCCTAATCAGAAGTGAAACCAACCTCAGGACAGAGAGGGCCTGACATAACCATCAACTTGGGCTGAAATGCCTCGACAGTCTAGGTGGTTTCAACTTCGTCCACAGATAGATCATCGTAGACCAGTGTCTTAGACAGATTAACAACGATTGAATCAAGATCATGATAGGATGAAGAAGTGGAGAGATCATGACAAGCAAGACCAGAAAATTCAGGACGTTTGTTGGCATCCTCCAGATTTGATGAATCATGCAGAGGGGTAGATGAGAAGCAAGGATGTTCACCCTCCGTGTTTTTAGAAATGACAAATGACAAATTGGACATATTTTCGAAGGAAGATGTGTCCTCTCCAAAATGTAATGACAGACTGACATCCGACGTGTCCTGTGAATGGTTGGAAGTAGAAACATCCGGAAATGAGTTTTCACAGGGGAAGTCATAGTGGCAGAATCACAAGGGATGTCAGGATAGAGCGAGTGAGGTGCAGATGGAAGGGAGTCATCCTTCACCGTAAGTTCTTATTTAGATTCCACACACACTCATCATGAATGATGGCGCAGGTTGGCTACATAAAACAAACTCCGTCAATAACTTGATCCTTGTTCACAAAAGGTGAGGAGTCCGGAATGGGAAAGCACAAGACAGTACAATCCAGAGGATCAACAAAACACAGGGATAGAAGTTGAGGGAACGAATCCACGTGAAAACTAATAGGCTTGCAATCCAAATCTGCGCAGATATCAAGAGCAGGTGGGGTGGGAGGATGTGACAGTTAAACAGATGTGTGTGCATGATCTCTCACATCACTCCGTGGTGGTGGAGCTGTTTGAGGAGGTGAAGGTGGACAGTCACTTGTGACAGCAACTGTGTCTGCCTGTGATTGCACAGCTCCATCACCGAAGTGTGCTGAGTGGGGTTCAGATATGCAAAGAAGATACTCAAATATTCCATAAAGAAATTCCCAATCAATTTCATCTTCGGGAAATCAGTATGCAAGATTACAAAAGCGTGTGTAAAACTAATCAACAGATTCATCGGGTGCTTTTTGTAATTTCAGAATTTCTTGATTGAGTGCTTTATGGTTAAAGTGATTGAAAGCATGGTCTATCTCTGTGACCAGATGAGCAAGAGAATGAATATATTTTCCAGGCAGCGTGGCACACCAGTGCATGGGGTGCCCTCAAAGCGTGTAGATGAACAGCGCGCAGGTCATGTACTCTTCAAAGATTCCATGTCTTTCGCATGAGCCTACAACGCCGTCTACGTGCCTAACTAAGGCTATGTGGCCTCCACCATCAAATTTTTTATGTGACAAGTTATCCAAGATCTTTTTTGAGATAATGAAGTCATTTCCATAATACATACACTGTGGAAGAGGAACTCAGTAGTTAGTCATGATAGATATGTAGAGACTAAAAATAGATGTGAGGACTCAGCTTGTCATCTGGCCCTCCTTCTAGCGCCAAAATGTTGACGGTACTAGACCTGCCAACATGTAAGGGTATCTCTCTGGTAAGAAGTCCCAATTAGACCTCATACCATTTAGTGTAGGAGTCCCGGTAGTGGGTCGTACAGTAATTCCTTGACCGTGATTTCGTACAGAAGAAAGTAAGATGTCCCTGTTGGTAGCAAGGGTGTGACAGCTGCAGTAAGTCAAGGAAGGTGAATGAGAAGTTCTAACACACTGAGGGTGAGGTGAGTGCACCCCTTGGAAACCTGTAATAGTATGCATATTGGAAGGGAATACATGAGCGAAGATGTTTCACAAGTTGGAAAGCAAGTTAGCGAGCAATCCAAAGTGATGGTTAAACCAACAACACATTTCATAAAGATTCATACATACTTATACAGAATAGTCCATACATGCATGCGTGAGCAAACAAATACATATAGCATTTAGAGTAAGCCAGATAGCATAGAATACAATACAACATATGCTTGAAATGT
Organism: Pinus tabuliformis; assembly: GCA_031772625.1. Lineage (NCBI taxonomy): Eukaryota > Viridiplantae > Streptophyta > Pinopsida > Pinales > Pinaceae > Pinus > Pinus tabuliformis. Next base: position 260,509,229 of record CM062813.1, on the reverse strand, counting down.
GTTGGCTCTGTTGTATTAAGAAGTGTAAGTTCCAGTCATACAATACATCCATGTCTAACCACTAGTTCTGACAGTGGAATGTTACATCCACAACTGCCTGCTCCTCCAAAGAGATATACTAGCTATGTGCAGTGGAAAAGCCAAGGCTCGTTACAATACTATCCAAGCTCTCTCCAAGATAGTCTTATCAGAAGCTTGGCTAACCAAAATCCTTTACAATGAGTTATGAGGGACTGTTTATAACAAAGGGTGTGGTGACCCTTGGCATTCCCCTGTGAGACTGTTCATCTATCCTCATGACTCTTCAACTACTCTATGACTGTTACATTCAATTATCAACACTTGAACTTCCACTTGACAAGATGTTACATTACAATGCACATGTACCCATGTGAGACAAAATGGCTTGAGCAAGCCATGCAAGACATCACTGACACTTGGACCATTGTGGTGAGACCAACTCTTTGACATCCATGTTATGGTTGATGGTGGTGAATTGATTCCATGCTTGGTTTCTTGTGATGGTGTATGTGTGCTCAATGGTGACACCTTGTTGAAAGCGAACCCTTGCTTTAGTTGCATCCTGGTACACCCATATGCCCCCTCTGTCCGAATTGTTTGATATCATGTGCATCATTATCTTGAGCGTGGTTGGACCAGCAACATACTAATGCATAGTGTCTGTGTTGATATCCAAGTGTGTGTTGGTGACCATGCGCATCAACTTGTCGAAGTACATGTTCAACTCCAGTAGGACTTGCTTCTTGTCTTTGCCTCGGTGAGTCTACCAAATGGGTTGGATCGCATGCGTGCACACAATGACATGCATGCTCTTGAATTCCCTTATAGGCGATCAACAACACTACTCACCTTGTTTGCTCTGTGCCAGCTGCTGGGATGGATCTATAACTTGTACAGGTGCAGTTTCATCCGTCTGTGCATGTTGCACCCCCTGTTGTACCTGTTCCTACTGTAACTCATTCTCTTGTCTGTGCAGCTCTTGTTCTTCCTCGAGTTGTTGCTTTAGCACGTGAAACTCCTCTATTCCTTTCTCTACCTTCACGTGATCTTCGTGTCACACTGTCACCTCATAACCTCGATCCACAAAGTTGCTTTCATCACAAGTGGATCAGCTTGAGCTTGCAACTTTGTTCCGCTTCTATGTTGTCAACAACCTTCCTCTTGCATTCATTGCATGTAGGTATGTTGCCTCAGCTATTGTTGATGGTGTTGTTTGTTGTGATGTTGTTGCCATCCTATCTTCATGTTGTTTTCTATGAACAACTTGATGTCTTTGTTGGTAGGCAAGTTCATAGACACTTGATCGACTGCATCCCCAAGTGTGCTCTGAATGGTATCTTCGAATCTGCTCTCCTAGAAACCATTGTACCTGTTATGCTGAGAGGCATAAGAACACCTATGATACCTGGAAACATGGCAACACTCATGGCAAGAAATCTATCAATCGAAAACCAAAACGAACTTGAGAACTGACTTGCAATGTACCTGTGTGATTGATCATGAAGGTTGCGCAAATTCCACTGAGAGGTTGGGAGAATGACTACAAAAACTATGCAAGGCACAATCCAAGCTGCCATGAGGCTGATTGACTATTGGAACTGTGTAATGCATATTCCATCCTAGCTTGCTGAGGACTGAAACTGCGCAATGCGCAATTTCAGTCAGTGGTGACATGCAACCAGCAAACTGCATTATGCAGTTTTTGGGGCCAGCAGGACACTGCCTCAAATAATTACATAATGCAAGTCTAGAGGTCAGTGTTGGGATAGACTTGAGCAATTTCTAGAGGGAAGACAGAGCCTTCGCTTCCAGAAACGCGCAGTGCTAGCCGGGCAGGGCACAATCTAGGTCAAGGCATCCCAAACCAGCCCACAGGTGACTAAAAACATGAGGCGTTTGAATGCATGGTGTGATGAGTGAAAACAAGAGTGAATGATCATACATGAAAACGGAAAGTGCAGGATTTAGAAAACGGAAAGCATGCATGTGTGTGAGGTGAGTCGTTGCAACAACAACCATCCATGAAAAAACATTGTCATGCATGTGACAGCAGTGAGATGCGAACAAACACTGAAACGGTGCTTCTACAAGCTAACATACATCAAAACAACAAAAAGCGCTCACTAAAATCAAGCAGACAACACTCACACAAAGCGAAACACAAAAAGCGACAAAAACGCAGTGCCATACATGAAAAGTGGGCTTACCCCGAAACAGCTGAGTTGAATGTGCCGACGACTCCTAGATGCAATATGGGATGTCAGATCTACAAGGTTGATGTGAGGAATGAGCTCTGCAACATCCATTTGATGAGTTTTGATAAAATCGAGGTTGTGATGTGCATGCCACAAATCTAGGAAATACGACACTTAGTGGGAGTTTTCTGAAATGATCCTTGCATGTAACCTCCAGTTGGTGAAAATAGATCCCCGAATGAAGAGATGCCTTTGCATGCTTCCTTGGGGGAAATAGTCCATGCATTCAAATCAGTTTTTCTCCGTCCCAGAGGGAACTGGTCAACCTGAAGGCACATGCATCGATCTGCATGCCTGGGATGAAAATCTGTGCAGTTTCTCGGCTGAGCAGAGATGGTTGTCCCAGAGGGATTATACAATTTCTAAGAGGAACAGGTGACTGTCTCCCAGTATTGTGCAATTTCTGGGTTGATCAATTGTCCTAGGTGGATTTGTGAAATTTCTATTGGTTGTTGGGCTGGTTGTCCTAGAGGGATTGTGCAATTTCTAGGCTGAGTAGCTGACTACTGCCCAGAATTGCGCAATTTTTGGGCTGAGTAGTCTTGTTGGGCTGGATTGCGCAAGTTTTCCAGTGAAGGTTGACAGGCAGGATTACGCAATTTTAGAGCCCAGCAGGCTGCGAGTCAGGGTTGCGCAATTGCTGGAGGGAAGGTTGGTTCCCCTCCAGAATTGCGCAATTTCTTGAGGGAGCTGCTTAGCCTGCAGCTGGACCAAGTTCGAAGAAACAGCCTGTGAGGGGGATGCAACAAGCTATCATGCACAGGCTGGTAATCTGCTAGAAAACCACTAAAGCTCGTGTACTTGAAATTGCAAGACATGCTGCTGAGGATGGTTGGTAGGGAGGCTCCAAAACGAAGCCAAGGAAAAAAATTGGAGGGTGGTTGTAGCCTCTACAACACAAAGGAAATATGTTTAAACAATGTTGTAGAGGTTTAAAATGCATGGATGTAAATCGATCAAGATCCATATTCTTGTAGGTGAAAATTTATATATAGATGAGTGTCTCGAGACATGGGAAGAGGAAGACGACATGTCATATGTTCTCTATGCCAATGTCATTTCTTATTTGATGTATGCAATAGTTTGTACTAAATTGGACATTACACGTATAGTGGGAGTTTTAAGCAATTATATGTTAAAACCAAGGAAGGAGCATTCAATAGTTGTAAAGATGGTTTCAAGATATTTACAAGGCACTATAGATTATGGAATTTGCTTCCAAGGAAGACCTAGAGTAGACAAAGTATTGGACATAAATCGATTTATTGACACAGACTATACTAGATATTTTGATCATAGAAAATCTACAAGTGGTTATGTTTTCAACAGATTTGGAGGAGAAATTAGTTGAATGAGAAAGAGGGAGTCTATCATTGCACTCTCAAGCACAAAAGTTGAATGTATGGAAACCACTCATGCAAGTAAAGAAGTGATATAGTTACAAATATTATGTTTAGGTATTGGGTTTGCACATCAACTTGTAAGGTTAAATTGTGATAGTCAAAGTGTAATATTTTTAGTAAAGAAGTCAAATTATCATTCCAAGACAAAGGATATTTATGTTCAATATCATTTTGTGAGAGACATGTTTGAAGACAAGAATGTGTTGTTGGTGAAAGTGGACATTTTTAGGAATGTTGTAAATTACTTAATTAAGTCGATGAGCATAGAGAAGTTTTATTGGTGTTGAGAAACAATGGGCATTGCTACTTGAGATCATTGATCATGTTATCTTAGGGCCCCATGTATGTGAAGAAAACAAAAAGTGGGAGAATGTTGGGTATCTGTTAAATTTTTTGTGCGACTAGTCCCATGCACAATTTGTATCCATCAAGCATAGCGAGGGGGGTAGTAACCAAACCTATTTGGGGTTTGAAGGGTGGAGTCGTATCCCTTTTTTTTATTTTTTGGCACATGGTTTTTCAACCCACGGTTTTCTAATTCCCATTAATGAAATAAGCTTGTAATCTAATCCAAGACAATAGATTTTTGATGACATGTGATTTATATATTGCATTGTAAATGATGAAGCTAATGATGATGAACGTCATAGTTCTAGCTCTAAACATTTTTCCACTTTTACTGGTTAAGGTTTTCTACTAAATAAAATTTCAAAGTGCTTTCCCATGGTTTTTTTAGGCTAATTTAGAAGGGACCCAACAAGAGGATGAGTAAACATATGGAGCCTTTAGAACCTTAGTACAAATCCTAAATTTGGTGGTCAACATAAGTGGATAAGTAATCAATTTATGGATATTATTTTCCACTCTTTGCATGATCATCTCCCAGAGCTCTTGAGGGGAAGCCTAGAAAGCAAATATGATGTCCAAAAACTTAAAAAATTGGTCTAGGTGAATTTGTGACCCATTAGTAGAGTCAAGCCATTTAGGTGTAAGATGTTGGTTTTGCTTATAACATTGAGTCTTGACCCATTAAATGCTCCACCCAAAAGTGGTGAAAATCATATGAATGCATTTAATAGTTCTTTGAAAAGATTGTTGGTCTTCATTTTGGGATCCTCCCTTCACCCACCCATCCCCCACCCATTACACCCCTAGGGAGGATCCTGTAGTGATCCTTGATAAACATAAGAGATAATAAACTAGAAAACTTCGAAAATAAAATCTTGAACTCCAAATATATCCAAACATTCACCATAAACAACACAAGAATATAAAGAGAATAAACCTTAAGGTAGGGAAACATGATCAAATGCTACTTATGGAAGGAAATCACTCCACAATCCATTCTCTCTACAATACAAATCCCAACACACCTCCAAAAAACAATGATACTCAGGTGTATTTATGCTTTCTCATGAATGTTCCTAGGGGTTTGTGCCAACTAACCCTAATTGTTATATTATTTCATTTTAATTACCTAGTGGGCCCATTCTATTATTTCATGGTGATTAGAACTTGTACATTGGAACTTGGTTCTCTATCTTACTTCAAGATTATAGTCAACGCTCACCCATGGGACCCTATCTTATGATTGTACCTCCTCACAACAATAATTTAGGGCAACGCGTTTCTAAAGCGGGTGGATTGTTGGAATACTTCCTAGGGTTATAATGGAGAGTTGATGAGCCCACAGTAGTGCAATCCATCCAATGTAAGGTGGACTAGGTCCATTATATTATTAACTAAGGCCCAATATGGTAGTTAGTATTGTATAAATACAATGGATCATCATTAAATAAGGTCCACTAGGTAGTTAGGAGGTTGTTATGATTATGATTCTATTGATTGACTATAAATAAGGATAGAATCCTCCTTATTAGGTGGATGGAAGGTCTTTGGAGCTTAGCTCATTAGGAGGTTTCCCCCTCAAAGAGGCACGCGAACAAGAGTATATTCCTTCCATAAAAGGATCATTGTAAGGTGGTAGCCTACATTAAGGATTCCGATGTGAATAAAGTGCAAATAATTTCAGGATATCTTGTATGTAATAACAATTTTAGATCCAAGGTACATAACTTCCAATGATGGTCATAAAGTATTCACTAACAAAATTACAATGGAAAAGTTGCCCTCTTTTGGGCCCTAGTGAGGATATCCTATGAAATTGATTGAGTGAAACTTGAGAATCCATCCAGTAGCTTAAAGCTTCTATCACCATGACATAAACTATTAAGACTAAGCAACCTTGATAAACAAGTCTAAACAAATTTATTTCTTCTTATTTGCACCAATTGATAGAAGGACTAGCCAAGGCACGTGCAAAGAAGGTTTCAACATTGTTCAATCACATTGGTCAAAACCTTGATGCCTTGAGCACAACCAATATAAAAGGATGGTTAACTTAGACATAACCCTTCCCAAAATATTTTTTTTATGAAGAGGGCATCCATGCTAGAATAATAGATCTATTCCATGTCTTTCTAAATGACATTGTGGTTGTCAAGAATATTATATTTTAAAATAAAACTCGTATGCTCATTCAAAATGATCTTGAGCAAAAGATGCTTAGAGTGAAACGTAATGGCTTTTGCCAAGATATTGTAAGATGTATCTAGCAAGCTAATAAGCTACTGTTTTTTTATGATTTTAGGATCTCTATATTTTTGGATAAATAAGATACTCCCTTGGCTAATATGCATGCCCTCCCAACTAGTGATGGATAAAGGTTTCCTTATAGAAGCATATAAGGTTAAGGCTAGTGAATTCCTAGGTCACCTTATATAATTTACATGGAAACTCATCTAGCCTCAAGGATTTATCATTTACCACCTATTGTAAGGCTACCATAACATTCTCATTGGTTAAACATAGATCAGATTCCCCTTACTACTCTTTTGAAGGCATGCAAGGAATGATGTTAGGGTATTTTTGGGTGGCTTTGCAGCACTCCAAGCAAGGATCTTGAGTTTGGAATACCGTGTAATAATGCTTGAAAAATACATGTTTAATATCCCCCTACCTTGTTTTCCAACCCTTAGAGGTTATGATGGGATTAATGGTTTCGTTCTCTTCTTTGATGTTTAGGGCTTTAAAAATACTTTGGTATGTTTATCTCCTAATTTAAGAGATTATAGCTTTTTCATGCAACTAGGTGTCATGTCCAAAACATGTATCCTCTACCCAAAAGAGTTAACAGAACTTTCCTACTGATGTTTTTTATCTTCATCGTAGGGATCCCATTAGAGTGCTTCCATGAGCCCTTTAATCTCTTCATGCACAACATAGTTATGATCTCGACAAATTTCAAAAAATTTCCATAGGTAACCCCATAGGAAGGCTATTGTTTTAGAAATGGTATCCTCCCACTAGGTTATACAACATCCCCCTCCCCCCCCTAGCCAAGGCATAAGGTTCCACACCATATGAATGCAAGCCAAACACATTAACCTCTTAAGGTGGGAACATTTGGAATGAAGCAAGTTTGAGCCATATGCATCCTTTTCACTCCTTAGGAGAAAGAGAACCAAAAGATTGATGGTAAGAGAAGTTAGCAGTTCCCACTATGTGGATTAGGCTTTTTCTATTTGAATAAAAAAAAGGGAATTTGAATCATATGATACAGCTCTATCTAATTGTTGATAAAGTTGCTTTACACCTTTGTGAAGTTAATAGAGGTGAACCCCACTTTACCACATTGTTAACTAATTAGGGAGATATAAGGATGACAAGCCCACCTTTTCCTTGAAAGTGGTCAAAGTATAAGCACTTATCCCCTAACCATTTAATTGATAAGGTAATATAAAGCATAAACCCAATGACTTACTTCTTACAAAACAAAGAATGTTTTTCCCACCCAACAAGGTCAAGGCTTGGTAGACAATATATTTTATAGTGGAATCATTAAAATCCTAGATATCCAAGAGGTCACTTTCATTGTAAACCTATAGTTTTATGTGCCTCTCGATCATTATCCTCAAGGTAGCTTAGTGCTCCAAAAACATTACAAATCATTGAACTATGCATAAAATAGTGGCCCAAGGTAGTTTGCTCCAATTGTTTGGGTTAGTAGTATGCCTAGAGTGTTTCCTCATTCTCTTATGGCTACAAGATTGGTGGGTGGAATGAGGAAGTCGAATTTCTCCTCTTGTTTGTTGGCTCCCCATAGTAGCCTTAGACGCTAAGGTAGTTTCATGTTGATTATGGCTAGCCATAAGATAGACCTTAGCGCCAAGTATATTAGTAATCGTAGCCTTTATATGTTAGATTTTGGTTGCCTTGGTCCCTTTCCCTTTTCGCATGACCTTCATCCATGCAACATCACATGTCATGGGGGGATCTAAAGCTTGTATGGTAGGGGTGGATTGCATGGAAGGAGCTATCTTAATGTTTGATTAGGTCATGAGTGGATAGTCCTTGATGCAAACAGTTGGTCTCTAGCTATGCAAACAAGTATTAGGAAAATTAATGTATCAAATCGGTTGGTATTGGATAATTCTAAGAACTTGGATCTACACAAAATCCTTGAGGCCTTTGGATATGTTAACCTTTATACATATATGATCTAAAGAAAATAGTGGGCTCTTCACAAATGACTTCCCTTCACAAAGCAACAATGCATTGGATGGTTGACCAAATTACATAATTGAGCCAAGGAAATCAATCCACACAATGTAGGATAATTAAGCTTCTTAGTCAATTGAAATTTAGGGGACAAATGGTTTAATATGACCAAAACATTTTTATACACATAAGTTGTGTGCCCTAAAATGCCTTAGACATGGGAAAGGTTATTAAATTGGAATAAGAATCCTTTGGTTGAGTTATGCACATGGGTGCATTTCCATCTAAAACACTCCCAAGATGCTCATATCCAACTTTTGATAATCACCTCAAAGGGTGTTACGGCCCACAAAGTAACCTTAAATGGAAACAACACAAAGCAATTCACAAGAAACATCATATTAAAAATTGATGAATTCATCATTAGGTTCAGGGAGAGTGTTGTTACTACATCATGGTATAGGAAGCCATGGGAACTAGTTCCAATAATAGTTTGCAACATATAGTTATGCAAAATGAGGGAGATGTCAAAGGAAACCATCAAGCCTAGCCATAAAGTAAAGAGATTGTTGCTTTATAAAAACAACTAAGTTATAATCAATTATATAACAACAAAATTAAAGCCTTCAAACTATCACATCACTATGAATACTCAAAACTCTATAATCATATTGAATTATTCAATCCAACTTCTTTTCCGAAACAAGAATTTAAATAAATATTGATATATAAAAATATATCATTAAAATTTTAATCATAATAAACATTATATAAATAACAACAATAACAAAAATTTAATATTAATATTAAAATGAAATAAAATACTCTCGCATCAACTTAAATATTTACATCTAAAATTATATTAAAATTTTAATCATAATAAACATTATATAAATAACAACAATAACAAAAATTTAATATTAATATTAAAATGAAATAAAATACTCTCGCATCAACTTAAATACTTACATCTAAAAATAATATATAAATCAAAAAATATTGATATTATTAATATTAAAATGAAATAAAATACTCCCGCATCAACTTAAATACTTACATCTAAAAATAATATATAAATTTACAAAACATTATAATAGATATTATAACATTATAATATCTATATGAAAACAAAGAAATATATAATAAAACCTTCGTAGGTTTCTATTTTACTCTCTTGATGGCTAGGCATGAAAAGCAATACTTTCTTCTCCGACCATTGCCCCAACAAGAATAGAAAATTATTATTTTTAATTTTATTATCTTACCTCAAAAGTTCTATGTACATCACCCAAACTCTGGACAATATTTAAAGTCCACACCAAGTTACGATTTAACTCGAGAGTCGCCCTGATTTAATCATCACATCAATGGTAAGGTACTCATGGCTTCCATTTTAGGCGTAAATTAACTAAGTGATCATTTTTCTTTCCTTCCTCCTATATATCTTTATATTCCTAGAATAGGAACCACGTTTCTCGTATGTATGTTCTTCATTTAGAAGAATATATAACTAGAGGAGGTGGAGTGGATATATATATATATATATATATATATATATATTTTTTTTATTTGGCATGATCTTTTATATTTATGTATATATATATTTATGTATGTATTTAAGTAATTTTGCACGAAGGTGATGATGAATATGAGTAAGACAAAATAAAAGTTTTTTTTTATGTTTTTGTTTTTAAGAAACATTGAAGTATACATTATTTTGACAATGGTGGTATGAGATGTAAATTGATTGTGTATATTATTATAAGTTGATTTATTAGAGATATCAAGTGAGGGTCACATATGTAGAGGCCATTAGCTTATGGGTTTGATCTTAAAACCTCTTTCTTGCTATTTACAAGCTTAGATAAAATTATGACAACAATATTCTCACTAAAAAAATCAAAACAGTCACAAATATGTTTCAAAGGCAAGCATGTAAGACTATCCTAAAACTATAAATATTTGGAGCTAGATTTTAAGAAGAAGTTAAGGTGGGACATATGCATAATAAAAACTCTACAAGGAGGGTGGACAACATTCTTACCATTTCAAAATAGATGCAGGAAAACATAGATTTGAGTTGGCAAATGTTGTGCTCCCTCTTGCAAATGATCATTAACCCAATACTATTTTATATATTTCAAGCATGGGGACCTAGACTTGTATCCATACAGATGGAACCATATTAAGCAAGTGCAAAAACACTTGATATTTTGTTGTTTAAGAGCAAAAAACAACACCCCCTATGAGATCATCCTAGCTGAAACAAGACTACTCCCAATGGGGCACTAAGAACATTGATCTGTTATGGAAAAAAAAAGATGGTAGCCATGGACAATAACAAGATTTCAGTTAAAATATGCTAAGATGAACCTGACGGGATAAAGAAAACATGGAATTAACAATGCAAAAAATGGCTTGAAGAGTGCAGCATAGAAGAAGAAAGGTGCCCAACATATATAAAGGTGTTGAAAAGTTGTGTACAAGACCAATACAAAAAGGGAAAATGGAGAAAATTACAAAAGAAATCAATAATATTGCATACACAACTTTATCAAAGAAAAAGATTTCGAAGTGAAAAAAAAATAATAATAAATAAAAATAATAATAATAATATTAGAGCTTATTGTTCAATGGCCTAAAAGTATGAGGTATAGAATATGAAAGGTGCCAAACAAATATAAAGGTTTTGAAAAGTTACATAGGAGACTATTACAAAAAGGGAAAATGGAGAAAATTCCAAAAGAAGTCAATAAAATTGCATAGAAAACTTTATTACGGAATAAGAGATAGAAGTGAAAAAAAATCTTGGTGCTTATTGTCAAATGGCCTAAAAGTATTAGCACAATTGAAAACTAACTAACATTGATTGAGATGTGAAATAGAGGATGAAAACAACATAGGGTGTCATGGGAGGAAAATTTATGTCAAGTATGTGGAAATGCGGATGTAGAGATCGAGCAATGTTCTCTCCTACATTGTGCAACATATGCATAAATCAAGGAGAAGTTGAATTTGCATATGAAACATTGGAATCGATATTTAGTAAGGATCTAGTGAGACGTACCGTATAATGTTAGTTGAGAAAATGGCACTAACAAGTAGTGGAGGGTTAAGAATAGATTCAATGAGGTGGCTAGCCCTTGATGCAAAGGAAAGGGGATTAAAATTATGATTTATGTCTTGCCATTAACCCATTAGTTCAAATGATCATAACTCCTTGTTTTAGTCTATTGGAAAATATAAAGTTTTTTAGTCTCATGTGATGATTAAAATTTTGGATACCAAATGTAGGTTTTAACCCTGTACAGAAATTACCTGCATACGAATTCTTAAACAAAGAAAATAAACAATGCGAGAGCATAACCCATAAAACACATATGCACAGAGATTTTTCCCTGGATCCCAAAACCGGGACTACCAGCTTGATTTTTCATTATTTTCCTTTCAATGTTACAATACATATTTATACATGCTGAAGCATCCAATACCATGGACCGAAAAACCATCGCGTCCAATACCATGTGCGAAAAACATGCACAAAACCATAGGTAGGTTCGCCCAACCTAATATAGGGTCCAAAAAAAAATTTCCCGGGGCGCTACCCGCCCCCCCTGTGACCCCCCCGCTGCGCAATCGGCGCAACGAAGGGGGGCTACCGCCCCCCTCTAACCCCCCGTTTCACTGCGTGGGTTAGTCGTGGAAAGAATATAACACAACCCAACAATCTCCCACTTGTTGTTTTCTTTCCACAGGGGGCCACAGGAGAGCTTAGTCATTTTTCCAGCCCTGAAACACCCATTGTTTCTCTACACCAAGAGAACTTCTCAGAGCTCACAGATTTTGTCAATGCATCTGCAGTATTCTTCAAAGTGTCCACCTTTACCAGCAACACCTTTTTGTCTTCTATCATATCCCTCACAAAGTGATATTGAACATCAATGTGCTTTGTCTTTGAATGATAAGCAGGGTTCTTTGCCAAGAAAATTGCACTTTGGCTGTCACAGTCTATTCTTATAGCTCCCTGTACTAACCCCATACTTGAACACAACCTCTGCAACCAAACTGCTTCCTTGCTTGCATGAGTGGCTGCCATGTATTCTGCCTCTGTAGTTGATAGTGCCACTACAGATTGTTTCTTACTCATCCAACTGACTGCACCTCCAAATAGGTTAAACACATACCCACTTGTAGATCTTCTCTGATCCAGATCTCCAGCCCAGTCTGCATCAACAAAACCATGAATATCCAACACTCTGTCCAATCCTGGTCTTCCTTGGTAGCACAAACCATAATCACTAGTGCCACGCAAATACCTGAAAACCCGCTTCACTGCTGTCCAGTGCTCCTTCCCAGGTTTTGACATAAACCTGCTCAATACTCCCACTGCATGTGCAATGTCTGGTCTAGTACAGACCATTGCATACATCAGGCTACCGACTGCACTTGCATATGGAACACGGGACATGTCCTCTTCCTCTTCTTGTGTCTTGGGACACTGTTTAGCAGATAACCTCACACCTACAGGAATAGGAACCTTCACCGGTTTACTATCCTGCATATTAAACCTCTGCAGTATTGTCTCGACATACTTCCTCTGGTTTAACCAGAGCTTCCTCTTTGCCCGATCTCTTTTAATTTCCATGCCCAAAATATAGTTTGCAGCACCAAGATCTTTCATGTCAAATTTGGAGGACAATTGGGTCTTCAAATCCTGGATAATTTCTTTGTCATTTCCAACCAGCAACATATCATCCACATACAAGACCAGATAAATAACACGGTCACCAATTAATTTAAAATACACACAATGATCTGCTTTGCTTCTGGTGAAGCCAAGTCCCCGTATAAATGTATCAAATTTCTGATACCACATCCTTGGTGACTGTTTTAACCCATACAGAGACTTCTTTAACTTGCATACCAGTTCTTTCTTACCCTTCACCGCAAAGCCTTCAGGTTGCCTCATGTAGATTTCCTCTTCCAAATCCTCGTGAAGAAATGTTGTCTTCACATCCATCTGTTCTACCTCAAAATCAAAAGCTACAGCAACAGATAAAAGTAATCTAATAGAAGCTACCTTGGCAACAGGAGAAAAAATATCACCAAAATCAATTCCCGGCACCTGGGAATAACCTTTTGCTACCAACCGAGCTTTGTATTTCTCCACCTTTCCTTCTGCATTAGTCTTCTTCTTGAACACCCATTTGCTGCCAATGGGTTTCCTTCCAGCCGGCAACTCTACCAGATCCCAAGCCTCATTTTTGTGCAAAGATGCCATTTCATCAACCATGGCCTCTTTCCAGAGTTTTCCATCCTCTGAATCCACTGCTTCCTTCACAGTTCTGGGATCATCATCAGTAACAGACAAAGCAAAATTTGAACTGAAAGCAGATGGATTATACCTTTCTGGCTGCCTTCTTTCTCGACCTGATCTTCTCACAGCCGGAGTTTGTGGCTCTTCATCTTCTGATTCCTCCTCTGCTGCAGAGTCTGATTCTTCCTCCTTTGGCTCAAACTCTATCTTCTCAGGTTCCTTTGGTTGGACTTCATGTTGAATAACATCTTTTACCTCTCTGAACACCACATCTCGGTTGTACACAACCTTCCGTGTGACTGGGTTCCAAAGCTTATAACCCTTTAAACCATCCTTATACCCAATAAAGATGCACTTTTCAGATTTACTATCCAACTTGGTTCGTTTCTCCTTTGGAACATGTACATATGCATCACATCCAAATACCCTCAGATGTGAAAGAGAGGGTTTCTTACCAGTCCATAGTTCTTGTGGAGTCTTATCCTCCAACGCTGATGAGGGTGATCTGTTGATCAGGTAACGTGCAGTATCCACCGCCTCTGCCCAGAATTCCTGTCCTAACCCGGCACCACTGAGCATGCTTCTTGCCCTTTCCATCAACGTCTTGTTCATTCTTTCTGTGACTCCATTTTGCTGAGGTGTATATGGAGTAGTCTTCTGCCATGCTATACCACACTTCTTACAAAATTCTTCAAATTCCTTGCTGCAAAATTCTCCACCATTATCTGTCCTCAGCACCTTTATCTTCTTCTCTGTCTGATTTTCCACCAGAGCCTTAAATTCTTTAAACCTGTCAAAGACTTCAGATTTCTTCTTAAGGAAATATATCCATGTATTCCTTGAGAAGTCATCTATGAATGATACATAGTACACAGACTTACCCAGTGATGGAACCTTCACAGGTCCAAACACATCACTGTGCACAAGCTCTAATATATGTTTCGTCCTCTTACCACCAAAGGGGAAACTCACTCGATTCTGCTTCCCATACACACAATTTTCACAGAAATCAAAATCCAGAGAGCTATCATTCATACCTTCTACCATACCTTTACCATGAAGTATTCGAAGGCCCTTCTCTCCAATATGTCCAAGCCTTTGATGCCACAACATGGTCTTCTCTCCAGAGACCACTAGATTTTCTACTCCATTTTCAGGAACCATAGAACTATTGCACCCATCAACAACAGTGCTACCTTGCAGCTTGTACAGAGTTCCAATCCGAACTCCCCGCATTAATATCAGTGCTCCTCGAACCATCTTGCAGGTATCTTTCTCGAACACCGTCTTTACACCTGCATCATCCAACTTGCTTACAGAAATTAGATTTCTGGCCAATGCAGGAATATGTAGAACACCCGGAAGTGTTCTAACCCTTCCACCTTGCAACTTCAACTTTACTTTTCCCCGACCAATGATTCTAGCCTTCCTATCATCTCCTAAGAAGACATCACCACCATCATATTTCTCATACTCGCAGAACCACTCTCTATGGGGAGTGAAGTGAAAGGATGCACCTGAGTCAATCAACCATGCCTCATGATCTACATGTGTACTTGAAGAAGCCAAGTACACATCCCCACCTTCATCTGAGGTGGTTTTCGCCTCTGCAGAAGGAGCATCATCAGATCCCTTTCCTTTATCAGGAGCTTTAGATTTACAATCCCTTCTAAAGTGCCCTTCCTTTCCGCATTTCCAGCACACCACCTTTGTAGGTTTTCCTGGAGATTTAGATCTCCCTCTAGATTTAGATCTCCCACTCGATGACTTATTTTTGTTTCTGTTCTGGGACCGTCCTCGTACAGACAAGGCATCACCATTCTGGTTGTCCATATTCTTCCGTCTCATCTCCTCCGTCAGCAAGGCTGAGACTATTTCATCAAACTGCAAAGCAGTTGCATTGCTACCTATTGCAATAACCAGACTATCCCACGAATCTGGTAGAGAACACAATAGACTGATGCACTTATCTTCATCTGAAATTTTAATATCAACAGATAATAATTGACTTACCACAGTATTAAACGCATCCAGATGCTCTGTCACCGAGTCTCCATCTTTCATCCTCAGGTTATACAGCTTTTTCCGCAGGAACAGTTTATTCACCAGAGACTTAGATTGGTACAAAGTCCCTAACTTGACCCACAAAGCCTTTGCCGTAGCTTCCCCTGATACATTCAGCAATACTGAATCTGAGACACACAATCATATTGTGCTCTTTGCCTTCCGATCCAATTTCTTCCATTCTTCATCGGTCACTCCCGATGGTTTAGTACCCGGATCTACCGCGATCCATTGATCTTTATCGACCAATAGATCCTCCATCTTGAGTTTCCACAACTCAAAACTCTGACCATTGAACTTCTCAATCTCGATCTTTCCACTGCTCGCCATCTTCTTTCACCACCAGAATCGATCTCGCAGATCTCCCACTGAACAGGGTCTACCACAGGCCCGAGCGAAACCCCGCAGCAACAAAGGCGTCCCCTTGAAGCCAAAATAGCTCTGATACCAAATGTAGGTTTTAACCCTGTACAGAAATTACCTGCATACGAATTCTTAAACAAAGAAAATAAACAATGCGAGAGCATAACCCATAAAACACATATGCACAGAGATTTTTCCCTGGATCCCAAAACCGGGACTACCAGCTTGATTTTTCATTATTTTCCTTTCAATGTTACAATACATATTTATACATGCCGAAGCATCCAATACCATGGACCGAAAAACCATCGCGTCCAATACCATGTGCGAAAAACATGCACAAAACCATAGGTAGGTTCGCCCAACCTAATATAGGGTCCAAAAAAAAAATTTCCCGGGGCGCTGCCCCGGACCCCGTAGAGGGGGGCTACCCGCCCCCCTCAAACCCCCTGTGACCCCCCCACTGCGCAATCGGCGCAACAAAGGGGGGCTAACGCCCCCCGTTTCACTACGTGGGTTAGTCGTGGAAAGAATATAACACAACCCAACAGGTAGAAATCAATCTTTCAAATTAATCACATCGTTAGGATTGGGTTAACGTTTCGAACCACCTTGTCTTGAGGATGAACCACATTAGTTGGTTCGAAACGTCGACCTAATCCTAATGATGTGATTAATCCAAAAGACTGATTTCTACATTATGGATCACAAAATTCTTAGATCTAACATTTTGGATGGTGTAATAAATCTGTGTATCTCTCTTCATTTTTCTTCCTAAGTAAAATATTGTGGGATCCACCCTCTTTCTTAAAATATTTGACTAGAGAGTGGCTCAATTGTAGTCACAATAACAATTTGTAGCATCGAGGGACACGTATAACCTCCCCATTGGCAGCATGCCTCGAGTGGATAGTTTAACCATTTAAACTAACTCTATTTTCTCAATCGTAGGAACAATTCATGCTTAGAAGGAAAATCATAACAATTGGTTGATAGTTATAATGGAGAATCTATTAGAATAGAAGAGACAAATCGGGAATTTAAAGGCTACATGTAATGTATTGTATCATCAAGTTTTTAATTTGGTAGGAGCCCTTAGTGAACTATCTCCAACTTTAGAATGACTATTGGCTCAGGTTTCAAAGAAAATAAATAATAAGGAATATGTTCACCAAATGCCCAGAGATGTTGACATGGATGTCATGGACTAATATCTTTGCCCTTCTCTTATGGAACAAGAGCAAGTGTACAATAAGCATGCTTTTAATTAAATTTAATTTTTATCATGTTTTGCAAAGTTGGTCTAATTTTAGGTGTCTTCTACAAGCTTTATACAAGTAGTTGATTTGGGCGTCATGTGCAAAGGATAGTATTGTCTCCTTTGTAGTTAAATTGCAAGTTTTAGACAATTCTTGAACTATAGTCTATGTGATAGTTCCTTCTCTTTTTGTATTATTATGCTTCCCAATGAGGTTGCAACAACTTTCTAATACAAAAATTAATTGTTCTTGTTAGAAAAAAATTAATAAGAATATGAATAAAAAAATACTTATGTTATTATATTCAACCTGAGATATAGCATGAGCAAGGGCTTTCTCTTGCTATTGAAGGTTGAATTTTAGTACACAGATAGATACAAAATAGATGTACATTGGTTATCATAAAATTTACAAGAAACTAAATATTTTTTTTGTGATATGTCTATGTGGATCTCATTGACTAATACTCTTTCTCTTCTCCTATGGAACAAGAGGAAGTGTACAATAAGCATGCTTTTAATTAAATCCAATTTTTATCATGTTTTGCAAAATTGATCTAGTTTTAGGTGTCTTCTACAAGCTTTATACAAGTGGTTAATTTGGAGATCACGTGTTAAGGTCAATATTGTCTCCTTTGTAGTTAAATTGCAAGTTTTAGACAATTCTTGAAGTATAATCTATGTGATCATCTTGCTTTTTTTGTATTGTTCTACTTCCCAATGAGGTTGCATCAACTTTCTAATACAAAATTTAATTGTTCATGTTAGGAAAAAATTAATATGAATAAAAAATACTTATGCTACTATATTCAACTTGAGATATATCATGAGCAAGGATTTTTTCTTGCAATTGAAGGCTAAATTTTAGTACATAAGTAGCTACAAAATGGTTGTACCTTGGCTATCATAAAATTAGAAGAAACTGAATCTTTTTTGGTGATATGTCTATGTAGATGTTGTGGACTAATATACTTTCTCTTCTCATATGGAACAAGAGGAACCGTACAACGAACATGTTTTTAATTAAATCCAATTTTTACCATGTTTTGTAAAGTTGGCCTAGTTTTAGGTGTCTTCTACCAGCTTTATATAAGTAGTTAAATTGGGCATCATGTGTGAAGGATAGTATTGTCTCCTTTGAACTTAAATTGCAAGTTTCATACGATTTATGAACTATAATATATGTGATAGTTCTTTATCTTTTGTATTAGTATGCTTCCTAATGAGGTTGCAACGAATTTTTAATACAAAAAATAATTGTTCTTGTTAGAAAACATTAATAAGAATGTTGGGTTGTGTTATATTCTTTCCACGACTAGCCCACGTAGTTAACAGGGGGTTAGAAGGGGGGCGAAGCCCCCCCTTTGTTGCACTGATTGTGTAGCCGGGGGAGTCACAGGGGGTTTGCGGGGTGCAGGTAACCCCACTCTATGGGGTCTGCGGCAGCACCCCGGAAAATTTTGTTTTTGGACCCTATATTAGGTTGGGCGGACCTACCTATGGTTTTGTGCATGATTTTTTGCACATGGTTTTGGATGCGATGGTTTTCGATCCATGGTTTTGGACGCAATGGTTTTTGCTCCATGGTATTGGATGCTTCGACATGTATAAATATGTATTATAACATTGAAAGGAACATAATGAAAAATCAAGCTGGTAGTCCCGGTTTTGGGATCCAGGGGAAAATCGCTGTGTATATGTGTTTTATGTGTTATGCTCTCACATTGTTTATTTTCTTTGTTTTAGAATTCGTACGCAGGTAATTTTTGTACAGGGTTAAAACCTATATTTGGTATCGAAGTTGTTTTGGCTTCAAGGGAACTCCTTTGTTTCTGAGGGGTTTCGCTCGAGCCTGTGGTAGACCCTGTTCAGTGGGAGATTTGCGAGATCGATTCTAGTGGTAACAGAAGATGGCGAGCAATGGAAAGATAGAGATCGAGAAATTTAATGGTTAGAGTTTTGAGTTGTGGAAACTCAAGATGGAGGATATATTGGTGGATAAAGATCAGTGGATCACAAGAGATCTGGGTACTAAACCAACGGGAGTGTCCGATGAAGAATGGAAGAAGTTGGATCGGAAGGCAAAGAGCATAATACAATTGTGTGTCTCAGATTCAGTATTCTTAAATGTATCAAGGGAAGCATAATCTGGTGAGTTTCCCCTCTAGTGGTAAGAGGGCAAAACAGATATTAGAGCTTGTGCACATTGATGTGTTTAGACCTGTGAAGGTTCCATCACTGGGTAAGTCTGTGCACTATGTATCATTTATAGATGACTTCTCAAGGAAGACATGGATATATTTCCTTAAGAAGAAATCTGAAGTCTTTGAAAGGTTTTAAGAATTTAAGGCTTTGGTGGAAAACTAGACAGAGAAGAAGATAAAGGTGTTGAGGATAGATAACAGTGGAGAGTTTTGCAGTAAGGAATTTGAAGAAATATGTAAGAAGTGTGGTATAGCACGGCAGAAGACTACTCCATATAAACCTCAACAAAATGGAGATGCAGAAAGAATGAACAAGACGTTGATGGAAAGGGAAAGAAGCATGCTCAGTGGTGCTGGGTTACGACAAGAATTCTGGGCAGAGGCAGTGGAGACTGCATGTTACCTAGTCAACAGATCACCTTCATCAGCGTTGGAGGATAAAACTCCACACGAGGTATGGATTGGTAAGAAACCCTCTCTTTCACATCTGAGGGTATTTGGATGCGATGCATATGTACATGTTCCAAGGGAGAAAATAACAAAGTTGGATAGTAAATCTGAAAAGTGCATCTTTATTGAGTATAAGGATGGTTTAAAGGGTTACAAGCTTGGGAACCTAGTAACAAGGAAGGTTGTGTGCAGTCAAGATGTGGTGTTCAGAGAGGTGAAAGATGTTATTAAACATGAAGGCCAACCAAAGGAACCTGAGAAGATAGAGTTTGAGATTAAGGAGGAAGATTCAGACTCTACAGGAGAGGAGGAATCAGAAGATGAAGAGCCACAAACTCTGGGTGTGAGAAGATCAGTTCGAGAAAGAAGGCAGTCAAAAAGGTATAGTCCATCTGCTTTCTGTTCAAATTTTTCTTTATCTATTACCGATGATGATCCCAGAACTGTGAAGGAAGCAGTAGATTCAGAGGATGGAAAACTCTGGAAAGAGGCCATGGTTGACGAAATGGCATCTTTGCACAAAAATGAGGCATGGGATCTGGTGGAGTTGTCGGCTAGAAGGAAACCCATTGGCAGCAAATGGGTGTTCAAGAAGATGACAAATGCAGAAGGAAAGGTGGAGAAATACAAAGCTCGGCTGGTAGCAAAAGGTTATTCCCAGGTGCCAAGAATTGATTTTGGTGATATTTTTTCTCCTGTTTCCAAGGTAGCTTCTATTAGATTACTTTTATCTATTGTTGTTGCTTTTGATTTTGAGGTAGAATAGATGGATGTGAAGACAACATTTCTTCACAGGGATCTGGAAGAGGATATCTACATGAAGCAACCTAAAGGCTTTGCGGTGAAGGGTAAGAAAGAACTGGTATGCAAGTTAAATAAGTCTATGTATGGGTTAAAATAGTCACCAAGGATGTGGTATCATAAATTTGATACATTTATACGAGGACGTGGCTTCACCAGAAGCAAAGCATATCACTGTGTGTATTTTAAATTAATTGGTGACCGTGTTATTTATCTGGTCTTGTATGTGGATGAAATGTTGCTGCTTGGAAATGACAAAGAAATTATCCAGGATTTGAAGACCCATTTGTCCTCCAAATTCGACATGAAAGATCTTGGTGCTGCAAACTATATTTTGGGCATGGAAATTAAAAGAGATCAGACAAATAGGAAGCTCTGGTTAAAACAGAGGAAGTATGTCGAGACAATATTGCAGAGGTTTAATACGTAGGATAGTAAAGCGATGAAGGTTCCTATTCCTGTCGGTGTAAAGTTATCTGTTGAACGGTGTCACAAGACACAAGAAGAGGAAGAGGACATGTCCCGTGTTCCATATGCAAGTGCAATCGGTAGCCTGATGTATGTGATGGTCTATACTAGATCAGACATTACACATGCAGTGGGAGTATTGAGCAGGTTTATGTCAAAACCAGGGAAGGAGCACTGGATAGCAGTGAAGCGGTTTTCAGGTATTTGCGTGGCACTAGTGATTATGGTTTGTGCTACCAAGGAAGACCAAGATTGGAAAAAGTGTTGGATATTCGTGGCTTTGTTGATGCAGACTAGGCTGGAGATCTGGACCAGAGAAAATCTACAAGTGGGTATGTGTTTAACCTATTTGGAGGTGTAGTCGGTTGGATGAGTAAGAAACAATTTGTAGTGGCACTATCAACTACA
Source organism: Pinus tabuliformis (assembly GCA_031772625.1). Taxonomy (NCBI): domain Eukaryota; kingdom Viridiplantae; phylum Streptophyta; class Pinopsida; order Pinales; family Pinaceae; genus Pinus; species Pinus tabuliformis. The sequence goes on along the minus strand of CM062813.1, from coordinate 260,487,657 downwards.
GAGGCAGAATACATGGCAGCCACTCATGCAAGCAAGGAAGCAGTTGGTTTTAGAGATTGTGTTCAAGTATGGGGTTAGTACAGGGAGCTATAAGGATAGACTGTGACAGCCAAAGTGCAATTTTCTTGGCAAAGAACCCTGCATATCATTCAAAGACAAAGCACATTGATGTTCAGTACCACTTTGTGAGGGATATGATAGAAGACAAAAAGGTGTTGTTGGTAAAGGTGGACACTTGAAGAATACTACAAATGCATTGACAAAATCTGTGAGCTCTGAGAAGTTCTCTTGGTGTAGAGAAACAATGGGCGTTGCAGGGCTGGATAAATGACTAAGCTCTCTTGTGGCCCCCTATGGAAAGAAAACAACAAGTGGGAGAATGTTGGGTTGTGTTATATTCTTTCCACGACTAGCCCACATAGTTAACCGAGGGGTTAGAAGGGGGCGGAGCCCCCCCTTCGTTGCGTTGATTACGTAGCGGGGGGAGTCATAGAGAGTTTGAGGGGTGCAGGTAACCCCACTCTATGGGGTTTGGGGCAGCACCCCGGAAAATTTGTTTTTGGACCCTATATTAGGTTGGGCAGACCTACCTATGGTTTTGTGCATGATTTTTTGCACATGGTTTTGGACGCGATGGTTTTCGGTTCATGGTTTTGGATGCGATGGTTTTCGGTCCATGGTTTTGGACGCGATGGTTTTTGGCCCATGGTATTGGATGCTTCAGCATGTATCAATATGTATTGTAACATTAAAAGGAACATAATGAAAAATCAAGCTAGTAGTCCCAGTTTTGGGATCCAAGGGAAAATCTCTGTGTATATGTGTTTTATGTGTTATGCTCTCGCATTGTTTATTTTCTGTGTTTTAGAATTCGTATGCAGGCAATTTCTGTACGGGGTTAAAACCTACAAAGAATATGACTAACTGATGCTACTATATTTAACTTGAGATATAGCATGAGCAAGGGCCTTCTCATGTTATTTAAGGTTGAATTTTAGTATATAAGTAGCTACAAAATGGTTGTACCTTGGCTATCATAAAATTTAGAATAAATTGAATCTTCTTTTTTATGATATGTCTATGTGGATGTTATGGACTAATCATTTTCCATCTCATATGAACAAGAGGAAGTGTACAATAAGCATGATTTTAATTAAATCCAATTTTTATCATGTTTTACAAAGTTGGTCTAGTTTTAGGTGTCTTCTATGAGCTTTATACAAGTAGTTAATTTGGGCACCATTTGTGAAGGATAGTATTGTCTCCTTTACAGTTAAATTGCAAGTTTTAGACAATTCTTGAACTAGAGTATATGTGATAGTTCATTCTTTTTTGTATTATTATGCTTCCCAATAAGGTTGCAACAACTTTATAATACAAAACTTAATTATTCTTGTTAGAAATAAATTAATAAGAATATGAATCAATAATACTTATGCTACTATACTCAACTTGAGATATAGCATAAGAAATGGCTTTCTCTTGCTATTGAAGGTTGAATTTTAGTAATAAATAGCTACAAAATGTTTGTACCTTGGCTATCATAAAATTTATAAGAAACTGCATCTTTTTTTTGTGATATGTCTATGTGGATGCCATGGACTAATATCCTTGCACTTCTCCTATGGAACAATAGGAAGCGTATAATAAACATTATTTTAATTAATTCCATTTTTAATCATGTTTTGCAAAGGTGGTCTAGTTTTAAGGTGTCTTCAACAAGCTTCGTACAAGTAGTTAATTTGGGCATCCTGTGTGAAGGCTAATATTGTCTCCTTTTAGTTAAATTGCAAGTTTTAAGCAATTCTTAAACTATAGTCTATGTGATAGTTCTTTCTATTTTTGTGTTATTATGCTTCCCAATGAGGTTGCAACAACTTTCTAATACAAAAATTAATTGTCTTTGTTAGAAAAAGTTAATAAGAATATGAATAAAAAATACTTATGCTATTATATTCAACTTAAGATATAACATGAGCAAGGGCTTTCTCTTGCTATTGAAGGTTCAATTTTAGTACTGAGTAGCTACAAAATGGTTGTACCTTGGCTATCATAAAAGTTAGAAGAAACCAAATCTTTTTTTTTTGGTGATATGCCTATGTGCAGGGGTTTGGGGAGGGGGGGGGGGGGTCATTATTTAAAAAACACCAACAAATTCCCTTACAAGAAGATAAGGGAAACTCATGGTTCCTTCTCCTAATCCCATAGCCTAAGAAGATGCATACCCACTTATAAAATGTGCTTATCCTTAGCTAAGTGGGATTCAATATTCTTCAAGTAGACATAGTATTTCTAATTTTCCCATTACCTTGTCATGCTAATAGGCGTTCCTAAGGAATCCACAACTTCCTTCTCAAACATGTGGAATCCCTTTTTCAACCCTCATATGTATCCCATTAGACAAAATCCCCAACGATAATGAACCATGGTGAGGAGCATACAATCTTAGGTTCTTGGGGTTATGATCTAGACAATGCTTATCTCATTCTTCAACTTGAGAGAATTATCCAAATGCTTAACATGACGCTCCAAAACCAAATGAAAACGCACCAAAATCTACCTAAAGCACCATATAATCACATGCTTAATCATAACTTTTGATATTAGACATGGCCAACAATAAATGCAGTCCAAGATGTCATAGTTTACATGCTAGAGAAACAAATGGGTAAATCACCATGAGCTCACTAGCTAGTTGGACAAAGGCATAATGAGGTGAGGGTTGATGAGGGCAATTAAGACTATTCATTTTTAGCATGAGTTCATGCTTCCAAGCGACCAATGATAGATCACACCCATTCAATGTGAACGTCTTGAAAAATGAGCCATATTCATGTGCAAGGGAGGTGGTTTTCTCTAGGCCCATTTTCACCACATAAAACCAATTCTACTTCCCTCAATGTGGTTCAAATGTTTAGCTTTTCATTTGCATCCCCGTTGAATTATGTTTTTACCTAATAATGGGAGATTGGTAGAACTTACAAGTTAGAGTTAGAGTCCTTTAGAGGGTTATAGCCATCCTTTGTTCATTTATATGCCTGCCTCATGAAAGTGACCTTATGATTATAGTAAAATCACTTGTGACAATAGCTTCACAAATTCCATGGTCAAAAATCACCATGACCCCCTGCAAAGTTTCAAGGGCTTCCACTTCATTATTTGTAATTATGGTTAGTCCCAAATATAAGTCTGAATTATTATTTTTCCTTTTGGGATCAAAGAGACTTCCCCTTATGCTTACCACCTTAGGAAGACCTCCTAGAGTTATATGTTCAATGATCGGTGATTAAATGGCACATCAATGTTTATTTGAAATGCACCATTTTATAAATTTAATGGGTTGTAGCCAAAATCATCAACTCTCATCAAATGGATCAGCGCTAACTTGACCACATTACATGTGGTGTGATTTCATTCCAATGGGTTTTTATCATTTTTTCCCAATCTAGAAGACAAAAATTTTGTGGAAGAAGGACCATGTTTTAGGGTAGACTTAGACTCTTCCTCAACCCATGGTTTTTAGAGTCCAACTTGGCTACAATATTTGTCTCAACAACTACATCCTGGATGAAAATGTTAAATATCATCATCCACATGTGGGCCATGAGAAATTTAAAATGCATTGGAAATTCCTTGTGAAAAAATTATTAAAATTTACCAAATATAAAATAAGAAGGGAATGATCACTCAACCCAAAATCTATGTAGATATTGACCTAAGTAAAGCCATTTCTAGCTAGGTCATTATAGAGTGTGATGATTCCTTTTATGAGAGTATAACTTTTAAGTGTAGTTACCATTATTGGAGCCTTCATCAACCTCAAGTTAATCAACCAAATAAAAAATAAAAGGGAAAAAAAGGAAAGTTATATCATCAATGTATAAGATCCACAACCAAAAAATTTAGAAATAAGATGCATATCTTTAGAATTTGGAAAAAAAAAGGTCAAAATATGGCCTTGGTCAGACAAAATTTGTCATTAGATACAAAATATGGCCTTGGTAAAGTAAAATTTGTTATTTGACATCAAGACTTAGATAAAGGATTAAAAATTTAATACTTGACCTTAGTTTTAGGATCATAAAGGTAAAAAAAGTTAAACATCAAAGCCCTAAAAAAGGCGGAGGCAATCACTTTAATAGCAATACATAAATTTTTACTTATATAGATAAAAGAAATTTTATGTTAAATTATATATTTTTATGTTAAATTATATATTATTTATGTTAAATTATATATATATTATGTTAACTCAACTAGTCTAGAGCCAAACGTGAAGTTATTTGATATTGTTGCTATTTGTTGCTCATAATGGGTTCAACTCTCTTCAATTCCCTTGGGTCAAGGCCTCATAATCAAGGGCGATGGTTTACCTGGTTTACCATCCAAAAAATGTGGGTAAGTACTCCTTGGTTTCCCATGCTTTCATTCCAAGTTTAAAAAATATATATATATTTACAATCTTTATTACAAAAAAAGTGAATCGATATTGCAACCTCCATAGGTAACACAAAAGAAGAGGCATGGGGTTGGAAATAGCCAAAACAACCTGTCTCATCTTCCAATTCATAAGAAATATATCAAGCAAGAGGTTTAGCTTAAGGAAAAACACCCTACTAAAACAAAGTCATGTACATAAGGGTTTGTGCTCATAGAAACAACATTATCCCCATATCACACCAATAATGAGAGGTAATTGGTCATGGTAATCGAAGACTTGCCTCCACAGTAAAGAAGTAGGATCATCACTAATGGGGTTAATAGGTTCATACCCATCAATAAGGGCCTTATCAACTAGAGAACTACTTACCCATGTGCAATGGACTAGATGATTGGTGACAATCCCTCTTCCACCTCTCCCAAACCTACCAATTTTCCAAGTGTTGAGGCATATAATTAGCAAGAAAATTATAACCACCGTGACTAAAGCCTATCGAGATAGGACAAGTAGAAGGTTGTCATAAGCCCATTGGAATAACATATCAGTAGGGCACATGCCTTGTGAGTGAAAAGGCTCTCTACTGATGGTACCTAGGGCCTTTTGTAAGTATTTTATAAGTTATTTGAGATGCTCCATTTCCAATTGCACCCCCTTAGGCAATACTTCAATTTACGAAAGAAAACTAGCTCAAATCAATGTAATGTCAAATTAGAAAAAATATCAAGGTGATATGTTAACATTAAAAAATAAATAATTGTGTTGTTTTCAAATTCATAAGAGAAATATATTCTAAAAAGCATCTAGGTAGGCTAAAACTCCATGGCCAATGGGAGGCAACCACTTAACAAGTTAAGTTGTTAGGAGAGGAAGGCTAATAACAGTTGTTGGTACACAGATTCAGCCTATGCCTAGGCCCTCTTAGCAAATGAACAAACCCAAAAATGGTTCTTTAAAGGTTCAACTCGACCATAATGATGAAATTAAGTATTGTATACCCCAAGAAAGGAATTCTCTATGCAATTTGGATACACTTAATCACCAAGCTCCAAGTAAAAAATGCCTTTTTAGGTTATAGCATGGTTTCCATATGCCCTTGAACTAAAATAACCATGAATTTTTCTATGACTTTGGGTGTTATTTCTTATTTATCCACTTTAGAAGGTGATGCTTATAACACAACAACTCATATCCAATCGTTGACTTAAATCACATTAATGGAGTGGTCTTACCCCATTTATATATTTTCCACTAGGCATGCTAGCTATAAGACCAACCTTAAGTCAAAGGTAATCAAATACTAGCTCCTATAGGTGAGCCCTAACAATTCTATAAGCATTAAGGATCCAAAACTATTGTTTTAGTTTAGGTTGATAGAAACATGTTCTAGTTTAGTTATCAAAAATGCGATTGACATAATAAATGCTTCAATGAAGAGCTTCCTCGTTGACAAACAAGATAATTTGAACACACATTTTCTTATTGTTGACGGTGTTGGATGCCGCCAACATGTAAGGGGATCTCCCCAATGTGAAGTCCTAATTATACCTCACACCATTTGGTGTAGGAGTCCCATTCGACTATACGATCTCGCCACCATTGGAAAGCTTTCAAAGATATGCCTTGGTTACAATCACACACAAGAGATTACAGCAGCTCTTTGGGAAGCAAGTGTGTGAGCTTTATGAGACACACAATGTAAGGTGCACACAAGAACTTCCACGGCTGGTAAAGGAAAATGAGCCTCTGGTTTGAAAAGAAATAGTACAATCCTAAAGGGGGACCCGGGACAAAGAGAAAGACTTGTTGATTACCTGCAGATTCGTCCATATAATAAACAACAATCATGAAAACATAATAACGCTTATTCAGCTTTAAACATATCTAAGTAATGAAATATTTCATTGACCTTAGTATGTAATTAAACCAACATATATCATAAACATAACAAGAATAGTCCTACTACATCCACGATACATGTATGAAGAGATGTTGGCCCATAGAGCTTCTGATTATGAATGAAAGATCCCAAGTACATTATTACACATATGAAACATCATATCCAATAGTGGAACATGAAGCCACAACTTCCTTCTCTAAAGAATGATCTATCTCCTATGTACTACAAGAGAATCCAAGGCAAGACTCCAAGAATTTAAGCCCTTGGCTTGAGTTATGAGGAGCCATTTATAATTAATGACAATGACCTTTGTGTTTCCTCGTGACTATTCAACTCCTACAACCTTTCATATTCTATACATGACTCTTTACATTCCATATGTGGCTATTCACGTTCCACATGTGTCTCTTGGAATTCATTACATACCATTTATTACAAAGGTAAAATTACATATGAGACGATGGCTATATAAGACAAAATTGAAAATGGGACAAAGTCATATCAAATTGACAAATAATTTTCTTCCTCGTGGATCTCATTTGTGATGTATGTGTGTCATGCTTTGATCTCCATTGAGATGACTTTGACCTGAACTTGCAAGTCCCCTGCATAATGCATGTTCACCTCCAGTGCCCCCATCAATATGGTCTTGAAGCTTGACCATACATTATTCCATAACCATGATAGTTTCATATGAGCTTTGACTGGTGTGATGGCATATTGTAGAATAATGTCTTTGGTGATCTCCAAGACTTCCTGTTATGATGCTTACCTAATTTATTCTTTGTATTGCCTAATCTCCTAGAAGATGATTTATCTGCCTGTGATTTCTTCATGTGATCCTATTGAGGGCATCCCATGTTTTTGTGCTAGAGACTTAAAACCATTATGCATTTTATTATAAGTGGAAATATTACTAATCGATTATTCTCCAAGATGCATCTAGTTCTAATGGTGGAGTCTCAGCTAAATTGTGTCTATCTCAGTGGAAATATTGTCTTTTCTTTCCAAATGTTGCGAAGCATCCGGATACTTGGCATCCCATTCCAAAAGTTGGTCAACCACTCTGTTTGCCACTTTCAGGAGTTTTACCACTTCTTTTGCTTTCTTTTGAATGCTAACAAGAGGACCCAGCACTTATTGTAGAAGTATCATCTCATCATATAATTGTGCCATGGTGTCCTCCACTGGCCCTAGTTCCTCCTATATGGTTAACTGTCATTCTGCGGTATTGAAGCTCTACAAAGATAATCGTTGATTCTCTAATGCAAGGTGTTCTACTTGTTGCTTCTGTTGGGTCCCTATAATACTAGTGATTACCCCATTACTATTGTAGTTATACCCCTTATTTATATTGTTGTGCCCCTATTACCCCCATATTGTTATTTCTGTGCCCCATAGAATCCCTCTATTGTTATTTTTGTGGCTTTATATTATTATTGTTAGGTCGGCTGGATTATATGGTGACTCCTTAGACTCCTATATATAGAAAGGAGGTTTTGTCATTTGTATCATCCAAGAATTGTTCATTTATGTAATGTAAAGGAGGTTGCCCCCTCGAAGAGGCTGAATTCTAAGGCGTGGATCTCTCTTTTCTATCTTTTTGTGAGCTGGTTTCATAACATTTGGTATCAGAGCTTTGGATTCTAGGGTTTCGCTGCTCCAAACAGGTCATCGTGGCATTTTCGCTATAACTTTTTTTCTGTGACGTTTCAGAAGTCACAAAAAAAACCCATTTGAGAGGAATTGGCGGTAAACCTTGGTCCGAATTTCAGAGCTTTTCGCGCGATATTTTCGGAGATATGATCTGAGGAAGTTGGCCTTTTTGCAGATTCCTGAATTACATTCAAAACAGGTGACCTGGGGAAAATCGTCATAAATCTCTCTCTGAGGATCGGATTGAAATTTCGTAAAAAGGTACAGAAAGAGGACGGACTGTAGTTTCTTTTGTGTGTGTTTCAGATTCAAAGGTTGAAACAGTGACTCGTGGCACATCGTACAAGTTCGCTCTACTGAACCAGTCTAAAAGCAAGTCACTGTGGGAGATTTCACATAATTCTTCCTTGGAGAATCCAATTTGGCTCAGACTTGTGGCATTGGAAAGAGGACGCACAAGGCTAGTACATGTAGAAATTTCAGAACTGGATGATTAGAAATTACAGAGATACATCAGATTCAATATCAGGCTTCTATAAAGTGAAAAAAGGTGTGTAGTTTTTTTTTTTAATTTTTGTGTAAGCTTGGTTTAACGGAATTCAAAGGGCATAGTAAAGCATTATTATCGGTAACTGGTGCCCCGAGGAAAGAAAATGCAAACACCTAGTAAGGAATCTGAAAGCTCTAGCATGACTCATGAAGAAGAAGAAGAAATGCTACATGATATATCAAAATTACAAGAAAAAGTGCAACAAATGTCACGCTCACAAAAGCTAACAGAAGCTAAGGTAAATGGCGTGGAATCTAAGATAAAGGGCATGGAAGCTAAGATGGATGGCGTGGAAGCTAAGGTGAATGGCATGGATGCTAAAATTGATGGCATGGATGATAAGATGGATGAATTGAAGAAGTTGCTACAAGAAAGGGTCACTAATGGTGAAAAGGTAGTAAAGGAAACTCATGATGAGAACAAAAGAAATGTTAATCATGATTCCATAGACTCTAATGTTGGATCGAAGACTCACCATGTTCCAAAAATCGATATGAGGAAGTTTGATGGCAAGGATCCTGCCACATGGATATTACAGATGGAGCAATTCTTCGATCTCCATAATGTGCAAAATGCACAAAAGGTACGTATGGCATCTGTATATTTGGAACCAAATCAGTTTGTATGGTATCAATGGCTTTGTTATTGTAAACAATTTATCACTTGGGCAATTTTTACGGAAGAATTGATAGCACATTATGAGGATACAAAAAGCAACACTTTTTTTAGCCAATTGATAAGTCTCAAACAAAAGGGTTCAATAATGGAGCACATTGAGGAGTTCCAAAAATTGAACATAAGGGTAAAAGATATTCCAGAGGAGCATAGGATTGATGTGTTCATAGGGTCTTTAAAGGATAATATCCAACATGATGTCCGCCTTTGGGAACCTGATTCATTAGAGAAGGCATTCAGGTTAGCAAGAAAAATGGAAAGCAAAATTATGGCAACTAGGAAGCATACCATTCACAACTATAAAGACGGAAGTGTTGTTGCCCATAGTCTTCCACAACCTACAAGGTTGACACCACAACAATTGGAAGAAAAAAGAGCAAAAGGGCTTTTTTACAATTGTGATAGCAAATACACAAAAGGTCATAAGTGTGCTGAGAAGAAATTATTCTACATAGATTGTGAAGAGGAAGAAGAAAAGGAGCAAGAAAGGTCAAAAGAAGAGGATATATTCCAGGAACAAAGCTTAGATGAAGAACAAATAAATCCGACCATATCTTGTAATGCATTGGCGGGAATTACCACTCCTCAAACCATCAAGATAGAAGGACAAATCAAGAAGAAAAAGGTAATAGTGTTGATTGATTCAGGAAGCACCCACAATTTTATTCATTGTAGGGTAGCAAAAGAATTGAATTGCTTCCTATATCCAGCACCAGAGTGTCAAGTGATGATTGCAAATGGAGGAACAATAAATTGCTCTGGAAAGTGCCATAATATCAAGCTATCCATGGGAGAATATGTATTGACTAGCCCAATGCTTTTCATTCCAATGGGAGGTGCCGATGTTGTACTAGGAGTCCAATGGCTACAATCCTTGGGTACAATAGCTTTTAATTTTCAAGAAATTTTCATCAAATTTTCTTCGGAAGGAAAGGAAGTTGAATTAAGGGGTATTGCAGGGAAACAAGGAAAGATAATCAGCTCTCATGGTATGACAAAGCTTCTAAAAAAGGAGCAAAGAGGTGTAATTGCACAATTATGCTCACTAGATGTTTCCACATTGGAATCATCTATTTCTCCAGATCTCCAAAAAGTCTTGGACAATCATTCCAAGGTATTTGAGACTCCCAAGGGTCTCCCACCTATGCGTGATCATGATCATGCTATTCATCTGATTCCAGGAAGTGTTCCTCCAAACATCAGGCCGTACATATATCCCTATGTCCAAAAAAGTGAAATTGAACGTATGGTTGCAGAAATGCTAGAGGCTGGTATAATTCAACCGAGTCAAAGTTCTTTCTCAGCTCCAGTAGTATTGGTGCACAAGAAGGATGGATCATGGCGCATGTGTCCAGATTATAGGGAGCTCAACAAGCTCACTATTAAAGATAAGTTCCCCATTCCTGTTATTGATGAATTACTGGATGAATTGCATGGATCAATTTACTTCACCAAGTTGGATCTTCGTTCGGGATATCATCAAATCAGAATGAAGATTGAAGACATTCCAAAAACGGCATTTAGAACTCATGAGGGTCATTATGAATTTTTGGTCATGCCTTTTGGCCTTACCAATGCACCTTCAACATTTCAAGGTTTGATGAATTCAATTTTCAAACCATTCCTTAGAAAATTTGTGTTAGTATTTTTTGATGATATACTAATCTACAACAAGTCTTGGAAGGATCATGTTGAACATGTTGACAGGGTGCTACAACTATTGGAGGAGAAACAATTATATGCAAAAAGATCCAAATGTTTCTTTGGAGTCCAGGAGGTGGAATATTTGGGTCATATTGTATCTCATGAAGGAGTTAAGGTAGACCCTAGCAAAATTAAAGCCATTAAGGAATGGAAAATCCCCACATCCATAAAGCATCTGCGAGGATTTCTTGGGTTGACAGGGTATTATCGCAAGTTTGTTAAGAATTATGGGAGAATAGCAGCACCTCTAACAACATTATTGAAGAAAGATTCATTTTCATGGACTCCGGAAGCAACAAAGGCCTTTGAAAATCTTAAAGAGGCAATGTGCCAAGCACCGGTCTTAGCTACACCGGACTTCACAAAAACCTTTATTGTGGAATGTGATGCTTCAGGAAATGGAATTGGTGCTGTTCTAATGCAAGATGAAAGACCCATTGCTTTTGAAAGTCGTCCAATCAAGGGAAAGTTTTTAAGCAAAGCTATTTATGAGAAGGAAATGTTGGCAATACTCCATGCACTTAAGAAATGGCGACCCTACCTAATGGGAAGACACTTCAAGGTAAAAACGGATCATGATAGCCTTAAATACTTTTTAGAACAAAGATTATCCTCTGAAGAGCAACAAAAGTGGGTCACAAAGATGTTGGGTTATGACTTTGAAATCATCTACAAAAAAGGGAAGCAAAATGTGGTGGCAGATGCACTCTCAAGAAAGGATGAGGATGTGGAAGCATTGTTGTGTGCCATTTCTATTATCCAACCAGATTGGATAAACGAAGCAAGGGAGGAATGGAAGAATGACGAAGAAGTGTGGGCACTTATTCGAAAGATACAACAAGATTCCAGTACTTCTGATACATTTAGCTGGAAAAATGATTCGTTATGGTACAAAGATCGCTTATACCTCTGTAAGAATTCCCAGCTAAAACAAAAGATTCTTATGGAATTGCACACTTCTCCCTTAGGAGGGCACTCAAGATTTTTAAAAACTTACCACAGGGTTAAGAAGGAATTTTTTTGGGATGGCCTTAAATCAGATATTCAAAAGTTTGTGGCGGAATGTTTGGTTTGCCAGCAAAATAAAGTTGAAACAATTAAGACACCGGGTCTATTACAACCTTTATCCATTCCAAGCCAACGTTGGGAGGAGGTTTCAATGGATTTTATCACAGGTTTACCCAAGTCTGAGGGAAAGAGTGTCATCATGGTGGTAGTTGACAGACTTACCAAGTATGCACACTTTTGTGCATTATCACATCCATTTAAAGCCAGTACAGTTTCTACTGCATTTATGGAAACAGTTCAAAAGCTACATGGAAACCCAAAGATTATTGTAAGTGACAGAGATCCCATTTTCACTGGAAATTTTTGGACAGAATTATTTTCTTGTCTTGGTACTCAGTTAGCTCATAGCTCATCTTATCATCCTCAATCTGATGGGCAAACTGAGATAGTAAACAAATGTTTGGAAGGATATCTTCGTTGCTTTGTATCTGATAAACAGACACAATGGGTCAAATGGTTGCCTCTGGCTGAATGGTGGTATAACACTTCCTTCCATACAGCAACAAAAATGACCCCATTTATGGCACTTTATGGGTATCAACCACCATCCATCACATCATATTTAAGAGAAAATTCTAAGGTTCAGGCAGTGGAACATCACATCGAACATCAACAACAAGTCCTCCAACTCTTAAAGGATAACCTCGTGTTGGCACAAAATAGAATGAAACAACAGGCAGATCAACATCGCAGTGAAAGAAGTTTTGATGTAGGTGATTGGGTATTCCTACGGCTACAACCATATAAGCAAATGTCCCTAAAGCAAGCTAAGAAGGATAATAAATTATCACCAAAGTATTATGGTCCATACAAGGTGTTGCAAAAGATTGGTACTATGGCATACAAATTGGAGCTTCCTGCAGCTTCTCGATTGCACCCGGTCTTCCATGTTTCATGTTTAAAGAAGGTTATAGGTGACAAGCTTCCAATTCAAACAATATTGCCAGAACTTGATGAGGAAGGAAAAATTATATTGGAACCGGAAGCAGTCACAGAAACAAGAACTCGACAGCTACGAAATCGATCAATTTCAGAGTATCTTATCAAGTGGAAGAACTTATCCGCTGAAGATTCCACATGGGAGGATGAGAATTTTATGCAGAAGTATCCAGAACTACTCAAGCGTTGAGGACAACACTTTTTTGAAGGAGAGGGGCATGTTGGGTCCCTATAATACTAGTGATTACCCCATTACTATTGTAGTTATACCCCTTATTTATATTGTTGTGCCCCTATTACCCCCATATTGTTATTTATGTGCCCCATAGAATCCCTCTATTGTTATTTTTGTGGCTTTATATTATTATTGTTAGGTCGGCTGGATTATATGGTGACTCCTTAGACTCCTATATATAGAAAGGAGATTTTGTCATTTGTATCATCCAAGAATTGTTCATTTATGTAATGTAAAGGAGGTTGCCCCCTCGAAGAGGCTGAATTCTAAGGCGTGGATCTCTCTTTTCTATCTTTTTGTGAGCTGGTTTCATAACAGCTTCACTACAACAATTTCTCTCCTTAATCTAGCATTCTCATTCAACAATATTCAGAGTTTCCATGTGTTATTGTAGCAAAATCAACATTGTCCACCATGATTTCCCTGGGATTCCTTCTGGTATTGGCAGTTATCACCTTATTTGTAGATACCAAGACTAGGTTCTAAGGATTGTTTGAGAAGTATCTTTTTCTTTGTTGCACAATCCATTTCTTGTGTTGATCAAACGTGACATTTAACACATCCATGACTCTATGCTTAGGTGGAGGTGTGATTCCCATTTATCCAAATGGAAGATGACCACCTATGAGAGGAGGTTCTTCTAGAGAATTTGATTCATCATTCATTGGTTGGATGGTATCCTCCTCCTCCAACTATTCTTCTATCTCCTGATTCAATTGTTCTTCCTCCTGTCTATGTGTTGCTTCTTCCTCTTGGGACTGTCATTGTTGTTCCTCTTATATTATTCTCCTTTCCTCTTCTTCTTCCTATTGCTTCCTAAGAAACTCATCTTGCTTCCTCTTCTCCTCTTCTTCTACTTCTCTCCTCTCTTGTTCCGCTTGAATAGCTCTTGTGTTCAAAGGATCAACTTTCCATTTCTTGTTGCTTTCTCCTATTGAATCATACTTGATCCTCTTCTTAGGAGTTACACTCTTTGCTTGAGGGGTTATCTTTTCTACCTCCTGCACCTACATATACTAAGTTGGTGGATCTTGGGGTACACTAGTCTACATCCTTGGATGTGTCTTTCTAATTGCATTGTACCAATTCTTCACCTTCTCATCTTCTGTGGTAGACATTGGTGAATATTCCCAATTGAAATTTATCCTTTCACAGTGTTGCCTGCACACTCTCTTGGGATCGTATCCATGAAATTATTTAGTTGCGAAGTACACGTGATCCAACTCTTGTATTTCTGTAGTTTCTTCCTTGTGGCTCTTTATTTCATGCAATTCGATCCTCAAATGGAAGGTGGGACTCCTGTGCAAGACTCCTGAAAACCATTTGTCCAACTGATATGCTACCTCTTGCAAGACCACTTTGTTGGTCACATATCGTGGCATGAGATGAGGGGAGATTTGACATCCAAAACATCGAATGTATGTGCCCTCGGGTGTTGCAAATCAATCCATGATATCTTGTAGTGACTCCTTCACCTGATCAGTCATGCAAGGAGGATAGATCTCAAATATCATATGGAATATGACTGCAAAGAAGTTCTCAACCAATCTGGCATATGTGCCTCTGAAGCTTGATTCTGACAGCACTCTGCAGTGGAAATAAATTGGGAACTTGTCTTGATGGGTCCAGTTTGATTACATTCTTGGGAACGCATATTATGCTTAGATTCCACCCAGTAGAAATGCAAACATATAGAATTTTGGTGCCCGATTCGCCCTCAAAGATGCTTTTTCCTACCCCACATGACATTGCAACTCAAATGAAAATATATCTACCCAATTGAAATATTTACCATGGATAACCACCATATTGAGCATATATATCCAGTTTTCTTCAAACAGCTCAACATTCTTCCATCCATGCAACCAACAACACCTAGCAATAAGATATTGATATACATCTCTAAGAATCCTAGTCAGATAAACTACAAACGCGTCATGGCGAAACTTAGTAGGATATCGACACCAAAAATTGATGATGTCACTTATGTTGAGGTTGGCCCATATGATGTAAAAGTCATTATTTACATATTTTGTGGGCCTAAGCATATTGTAGTAATTCTGCATGTCTTCCCTATAATGTGTGGCAAGTTGACTGCCACTTTCATTACAAAACACAAGATGAGAGCCATCCATGTGTGTAATAATCCATTCAATTACTTATGCATAGGGGATGACTGGGAATATGCATGCGATCCTATGCATTTTGGACCACTTGATATTGATGTGTACTAACAACCCCTCTATGTTCTCAGGAATTTTTTTTTGCATGAATGTGTCTTGTATGTCGCTCCATGTGACCTCAGTAGAATTATCAATGAAGCATTGTGTTAGCATATATGGGAATGGTTGTCTTTGTCACTTCAATTGATTCCGCAGTGCTTGCTTTTGGGGCTTCTTTGGAGGCCACTTTAAGTGTAGCGGGAGGCATGTCTCCAACAGATGATGAAAGAGTGACAATACTTGTAGCTCGAACACATGTTTGTGGAAGTGCACTCATGATGACTATTGGGTTGTGTTATATTCTTTCCACGTAGTTAACAGGGGGTTTGAGGGGCACCCGTGACCCCACATCTTTTTTGGACGCGATGTTTTTCGGTCCATGGTATTGGACGTGATGGTTTTCAGTCCATGGTATTGGATGCGATGGTTTTCAGTCCATGGTATTGGATGCTTCGGCATGTATAAATATGTATTGAAACATTGAAAGGAACATAATGAAAAATCAAGCTGGTAGTCTCGGTTTTGGGATCTAGGGGAAAATCTCTGTGTATATGTGCTTTATGTGTTTTGCTCTCGCATTATTTAGTTTCTATGCTTTAGAATTCGTATGCAGGTAATTTATGTACAGGGTTAAAACGTACATTTGGTATCAGAGCAGTTTTGGCTTCAAGGGGACGCCTTTGTTTCTGAGGGGTTTCACTCAGGCCTGTGGTAGACCCTATTCAGTGGGAGATCTGCGAGATCAATTCTTGTGGTGAAAGAAGATGGCGAGCAGTGGAAAGATAGAGATCGAGAAGTTCAATGGTCAGAGTTTTGAGTTGTGGAAACTCAAGATGGAGGATCTGTTGGTGGATAAAGATCAATGGATCACGGTAGATCCAAGTACTAAAGCAACGGGAGTGATCGATGAAGAATGGAAGAAGTTGGATCAGAAGGCAAAGAGCACAATACGATTGTGTGTCTCAGATTCAGTATTGCTGAATGTATCAGGGGAAGCTACGGTGAAGGCTTTGTGGGACAAGTTAGGGACTTTGTACCAATCTAAGTCTCTGGTGAATAAATTGTTCTTGTGGAAAAAGTTTTATAACCTAAGGATGAAAGATGGAGACTCGGTGACAGAGCATCTTAATGCGTTTAATACTGTGGTAAGTCAGGTAGCATCTGTTGATATTAAAATTTCAGATGAACATAAGTGCATCAGTTTGTTGTGTTCTTTACCAGATTCGCGGGATAGTCTGGTTATTGCAATAGGTAGCAATGCAACTACCTTGCATTTCGATGAAATAGTCTCATCCTTTTTTATGGAGGAAATGAGACGAAAAAATATGGAGAGCCAGAATGGTGATGCCTTGTTTGTATGAGGACGGTCCCAGAATAGAAACAAAAATAAGTCATTGAGAGGGAGATCTAAATCTCCAGGAAAACCTGTAAAGGTGGTGTGCTGGAAATGTGGAAAGGAAGGGCACTTCAAAAGGGACTGTAAATCTAAAGCTCCTGATAAAGGAAAGGGATCTAATGATGCTCCTTCTGCAGAGGCAAAAACCACCTCAGATGAAGGTGGGGATGTGTACTCGGCTTCTTCAAGTACACATGTAGATCATGAGGCATGGTTGATTGACTCAGGTGCATCCTTTCACTTCACTCCCCATAGAGAGTGGTTCTGCAAGTATGAGAAATACGATGGTGGTGATGTCTTCTTAGGATATGATAGGAAGGGTAGAATCGTTGGTCGCGGAAAAGTAAAGTTGAAGCTACAAGGTGGAAGGGTTAGAATGCTTCCAAGTGTTCTACATATTCCTGCATTAGCCAGAAATCTAATTTTTGTAAGGAAGATGGATGATGCAGGTGTAAAAACAGTGTTCAAGAAGGATACCTGCAAAATGGTTCGGGGAGCACTGGTATTGATGCGGGGAGTTCAAATTGGAACTCTATACAAGCTGCAAGGTAGCATTGTTATTGATGGGTGCAATAGTTCAGTGGTTCCTGAAAGTGGAGCAGAAAATCTAGTGGTCTCTGGAAAGAAGACCATGCTATGGCATCAAAGGCTTGGACATATTTGAGAAAAGGCCCTTCGAATACTTCATGGTAAAGGTATGGTAGAAGATATCAGTAATAGCTCTCTGGATTTTGATTTCTATGAAAATTGTGTATATGGGAAGCAAAATTGGGTGAGTTTCCCCTCTAGTGGTAAGAGAGACGAAACAGATATTAGAGCTTGTGCACAACAACATGTTTGGACCTATGAAGGTTCCATCACTGGGTAAGTTTGTGTACTATGTATCATTTATAGATGACTTCTCAAGGAATACATGGATATATTTCCTTAAGAAGAAATTTGAAGTCTTTGACAGGTTTAAAGAATTTAAGGCTCTGGTGGAAAACCGAACAAAGAAGAAGATAAAGGTGTTGAGGACAGATAACGGTGGAGAGTTTTGCAGTAAGGAATTTGAAGAATTATGTAAGAAGTGTGGTATAGCACGACAGAAGACTACTCCATATACACCTCAGCAAAATGGAGTTGTAGAAAGAATGAATAAGACGTTGATGGAAAGGGCAAGAAGCATGCTCAGTGGTGCCAGGTTAGGACAGGAATTCTGGGCAGAGGCAGTGGATATTGAATGTTACCTGGTCAACAGGTCACCTTCATCAGCATTGGAGGATAAGACTCCACAAGAGGTATGGACTGGTAAGAAACCCTCTCTTTCATATCTGAGGGTATTTGGATGTGATGCATATGTACATGTTCCAAAGGAGAAATGAACCAAGTTGGATAGTAAATCTGAAAAGTGTATCTTTATTGGGTATAAGGATGGTTTAAAGGGTTATGAGCTTTAGAACCCAGTCACACGGAAGGTTGTGTACAGCCGAGATGTGGTGTTCAGAGAGGTGAAAGATGTTATTAAACAGGAAGTCCAACGAAAGGAACCTGAGAAGATAGAGTTTGAGCTAAAGGAGGAAGAATCAGAGCCTATAGCAGAGGAGGAATCAGAAGATGAAGAGCCACAAACTCCGGTTGTGAGAAGATCAGTTCGAGAAAGAAAGCAACCTGAAAGGTATAGTCCATTTGCTTTCTGTTAAAATTTTTCTTTATCTATTACTGACGATGATGCCAGAACTGTGAAGGAAGCAGTAGATTTAGAGGATGGAAAACTCTGGAAATAAGCCATGGTTGATGAAATGGCATCTTTGCACAAAAATGAGGCTTGGGATCTGGTGGAGTTTCCGGCTGGAAGGAAACCCATTGGCAGCAAATGGGTGTTCAAAAAGAAGACAAATGCAGAAGGAAAAGTGGAGAAATACAAAGCTCGGTTGGTAGCAAAAGGTTATTCCCAGGTGCCGGGAAATGATTTTGGTGATATTTTTTCTCTTGTTGCCAACGGTAACTTCTATTAGGTTACTTTTATCTATTGCTGCTGCTTTTGATTTTGAGGTAGAACAAATGCATGTGAAGACAGCATTTCTTGACGGGGATCTAGAAGAGGAAATATACATGAAGCAACCTGAAGGCTTTGCGGTGAAGGGTAAGAAAGAACTTGTATGCAAATTAAATAAGTCTCTGTATGGGTTAAAACATTCACCAAGGATGTGGTATTAGAAATTTAATACATTTATACGGGGACTTGGCTTCACCAGAAGCAAAGCAAATCACTGTGTGTATTTTAAATTAATTGGTGACCATGTTATTTATCTGGTCTTGTATGTGCATGATATGTTGCTAGTTGGAAATGACAAAGAAATTATCTAGGATTTGAAGACCCAATTTTTTTCCAAATTTAACATGAAAGATCTTGGTGCTGCAAACTATATTTTGGGCATGGAAATTAAAAGAGATCGGACAAAGAGGAACCTCTGGTTAAACCAGAGGAAGTATGTCGAGACAATATTGAAAAGGTTTAACATGCAAGATAGTAAACCGGTAAAGGTTCCTATTATTGTAGGTGTGAGGTTATCTGCTGAACAGTGTCCCAAGACACAAGAAGAGGAAGAGGACATGTCCTGTATTCCATATGCAAGTGCAGTCGGTAGCCTGATGTATGCAATGTTCTGTACTAGACCAGACATTACACATGCAGTGGGAGTATTGAGCAGGTTTATGTCAAAACTGGGGAAGGAGCATTGGACAGCATTGAAGCGGGTTTTCAGGTATTTGTGTTGCACTGGTGATTATGGTTTGTGCTACCAAGGAAGATCAGGATTGGACAGAATGTTGGATATTCGTGGCTTTGTTGATGCAAACTGGGCTGGAGATCTAGATCAGAGAAGATCTAAAAGTGGGTATGTGTTTAACCTATTTGGAGGTGCAGTCAATTGGATGAGTAAGAAACAATCTACAGTGGCACTATCAACTACAGAGGCAGAATACATGGCAGCCACTCATGCAAGCAAGGAATCAGTTTGGTTGCAAAGATTGTGTTCAAGTATGGGGTTAGTACAGGGAACTATAAGGATAGACTGTGACAGCCATAGTGCAATTTTCTTGGCAAAGAACCCCGCATATCATTCAAAGACAAAGCACATTGATGTTCAGTATCACTTTGTGAGGGATATGATAGAAGACAAAAAGGTGTTGTTGGTAAAGGTGGACACTTTGAAGAATATTGCATATGTATTGACAAAATCTGTGAGCTCTGAAAATTTCTCTTCGTGTAGAGAGACAATGGGCATTTTAAGGCTGGAAAAATGACTAAGCTCTCTTGTGGCCCCCTGTGGAAAGAAAACAACAAGTGGGAGAATGTTGGGTTGTGTTATATTCTTTCCACGTAGTTAACAGGGAGTTTGAGGGGCACCTGTAACCCCACTTTATGGGGTCCGGGGCAGCGCCCCAAAAAATTTTGGTTTTGGACCCTATGTTAGGTTGGGCGGACCCGCCTATGGTTTTGTGCATGATTTTCGCACATCTTTTTTGGACGCGATGTTTTTCGGTCCATGGTATTGGATGCGATGGTTTTCGGTCCATGGTATTGAATGCTTCAGCATGTATAAATATGTATTGTAACATTGAAAGGAACATAATGAAAAATCAAGCTGGTAGTCCCGATTTTGGGATCCAAGGGAAAATATCTGTGTATATGTGTTTTATGTGTTTTGCTCTCGCATTATTTATTTTCTGTGTTTTAGAATTCGTATGCAGGTAATTTATGTACTGGTTAAAACGTACAATGACAATATTAGCTTTATGAAATCACCTAACTATTGCAGCAATATCTTAACAAATGATATTCAAAGAACCATTAAATGTAACTGAGACTGTAAATTTGTCAATGATAACACATAACTACATGCGTGGGTAGAAAATCTACATGTAAATAAGGAGGGTTCACTTTCAAAGAATGAAGGGGGTTCAAGGGTCATTCAGGGCTTTGCAGTGCACTCATGACCTCAAGAAAGAGAAGGAAAATCTCAAGGGAAGAAGGGTGCACTTTGAAGAGATGAAGGAGTGAGTCTTCGGGCATCCATGCCTTCATTGTGTGCTCATGCACTCAAAGACACAGAGAGGTTCAATTGGCGCACTCAGAAGGGACAAAGGAATGAATATTTTGACCCCTAGGCCTTCAAAGTGCACTAATGCACTCAAGGACAAGGAGGGCATGCTGGTGCATTCTGAAGGGACAAAGCGAAATCATTCAAGACTTTTAGGTGTGCTCATGCGCTAAAGGAGGGTGCAATTCTTCATAACAAGGGAGTGCACTCAAGAGGAAAACTTGTCTTTTCTAAGCGCAGTTTTTAAAGCTAATCGAGCTTCGGGTTGCAAAACTATGCTCTTCCATAGGAAAGCTCAAGAACAAGTCTAGTGACAAGATTTCATTATAGAAATGAGAAGAAGAAAGATCTACAAGATTTTATGGATGTTGTGGCAGTCATGATTAGAATGTTAAGGGTTAATGAACATGTAGAGTTTTAGCTTGCGATAGCAAATTAATTCTTGTAGATGCAATATTGAACAACAATGTCAATAAATAAATTGAAAAACAAAGAAATGCCAACAAGGAAAGCAAGAATGACAACAAACTCATGAAAGGAAATCAATAGATCTGACATGCAAAACTTGCTTGTAACGTAGGTCGACGAAGAGTTTCTTAATCCAAGAATGTGCACCCAACCCAGATACGAATGATTATGAGAATAAATGATTAGTTGGGTTGATTTAAAAGATATTACATGCAAATAAGTCTCATGCATGCTCGCCACTTGTCAACAATTGAATGAGTTAGTTAAGGGAAGTTAAGTGGGCTCTTATTTTCTAGGAGTGCGCCCACATGCAACAAGAAGGCTCATGCATGCATTCTAGAAGGGTGCATGTCTTCAACACAAAGGAATGTGCTCAAGGAGGGTGCACTTGCTAAGCATAAAGGAGTGCACTCAAGGAGGGTGCACTTCTTCGACCTGAAGGAGTGCACTCAAGGAGGGTGCACTTCTTCGACCTGAAGGAGTGCACTCAACACAAGAGCATGTCTTTGTCAACTAGAAGTGTACTTTTTGCCTTTAAGGGTGATTTTCCTACTTTTGTTTGCTTTCGTGTGCTTTTCATGTGTGTGCATGGTGAAAAGGCTAGTTTATCAGTTAAGAAAATTTATGAGTTCACCTAACCATGGATAAGATAACACAAGTGCTTCTAAAGGTTACATGATAACACTTAGGAAACATTGACTTATGAGGATGTGACACTAGGAGAAAACATAAGAATAATAAAACAATGTGACAACACTAAGGGGCTTGAAACGACAGTTCATGTAGGCTCCAAAATTGGCTTAGGAAAAGAATTTGGACGGTCGTTGTTGCGGCGACAACACTTACACACATCACCAAGGGTGACCACCATAAGAAATTTTCATTGAAGGAAAATCCAAATCTAAAAGAAAGTTATTTCCATGATATGAAGTGTTTGATGGCTTGGAAATCCTTCCAAATACTATAGAGGATAAAAGTATCTAGAACCTTTACCTTTGAGGGTCTAGAAAATTGGAATGAAATGAAAGGTCTTGCAATAATAATTTACACAAGGGCCACCCTTATTAGATGTAATATATAAGAATTACCTTCTAGCCTTCTTGGCCTTTGATGACTTGCATTATCCATTTGCACATAATTGATGGCCCTATGTTATGGTATTGATGATCCCCAAGCCTACCTTCTCCCTATGGGAACAACAAAGAGCCCAATTGTCTTTGTGGAAACTAGTGTTTTGATTGGGATTAGCCTAAAGATAATTTCAAAGAGCTTTCTCAAAGCAATCATACACTACTTTAGAAGGGACCTAACAAGAGGAGGTAGTAAACATGAGAAACTTATAAACCTTAGAAAAATCTTGAATTTGGCGGTGAACATAAGTAGCTTTGTAATCCATTTATCAATATTATTTTCCACCATTTGCGTAACTGCCTCAAGAACTCCTAATGGGAATCCTATAAGGTAAAAAATATGCTCGAAGACATGAAAATTTGGCCTAGATGAATCAAGGACTAGTTGAAGGAGTCAAACTATTGAGGTATAAGATGTGGGTTTTGCCTATATCATCAAGTCTTATCCCATTTAATGTTGGACCCAAAAGCAATGCATAGCACATGAAGGTGTTTCATAGTTGTTTTATAAGGTTGTTGGTCTTTTGTGATGGTCATAAAAGAGTCACGAACAAAATGACCATTAAAAGGTTGCCCCCCAATATGCTCTAGTAGGGAAATCATACGAATATGACCAAGTAAAACTTGAGAATGAATCAAGTAGTCTAGATTTTCTATTATCATAACATATAGTATTGAGGCTAGTAAAAAACATTGTTGAATAATTTTGAAAAAATTTATTTCCTCCACTTTGCACCAATTGATAGGGAGACCAACTAAGCCAATGGCAAAGAAGGTTTCAGCATTGTTCAATAAAAATTGACGAAAACATTAATGCCTTGAGAAAGTCCAATATCAAAGGCTACTCAATTTGGACATAGGCCTTCTCAAAGTCAATTTTAATGAAGAAAGCATCCATGCCCAAAGAACAAGTACATTCCATGCCTTCCTAGATAATAATGTTGTCATCGAGAATGTCCTTAGCTAGAAAAAAACCTGTCTACTTAGGGAAAATGATCTAGGGAAAAAGATGCTTCAAGTGTGATGCCATGGCTTTGGCCAAGATCTTGTAAGATGTAGTTAGAAAAGTGATAAACTATCAATTGGGGATGATATTAGAGTCCCTAGATTATAGGATAAATCAAATGATCCCTTGGTTAATGTGCCCTCCAAACAAGTGTTGGATAAAGGTTTCCTTGTAGAAAAATATAAGATCAAGGCTAGTGAACACTATGTCACCTTTTATAACTTACATGGAAACCTATCTAGCCTAAAGGATTTATCATTGACCATTTCTTCTAAGGTTGCCATAAGATTCTCCAAGGTTAAACCTAGATCGTAGGCTTCTTGTTGTTATTTTCAAGGCATGCAACAAATGACATCAGGGAATTTTTGGGTGGCTTCCTCACACTCTAAGGATAGGCCTTGGGTTTGAAATATGATATAATATTGCTTGGTAAATTCCTACTTAATCTTCCTCCAGTTTGTTGTTTGACCCTTAGGGACTGTAAGGGCATTAATGGCTTTGTTGGTTAACTTTGGTAGGTATATCCTCGATTTGAGCTAGTACAACTTTCATGTGGCTAGGTATCATGTGCATGATGGTTATTGTCTCCCTATAAGAGATAGCACAACTTGGAAATCCATGTTTTATATGTTGATCATAGGGGGGCCATCAAAGCCATTCCATGAGCCCTTCGAGCTCTATATGCACAAAATATTTATGGTCCTGATAGATTTTAGAAATTTGCTACTCATAAATCTATAACAAGGTTGCAGTTATAGAAATGACATCCTCCTACCAAGTTATCCAAAATTTGTTCTTTTTATCAAAGAAAAAAATCCACATTGTATGAATGTAGACCAAACATGTTAGACCCTCAAGGTGGGAACATTGAGAATGAAGTATATGTGAGCCATATGCATCCTTTTGGCTCCCTGGGAGATAGAAAATGAAATAGGTTGATGGTAGAAAATGGTGGTAGTGCCCTCCACAGGGATTGAGCTTCCACCATTTGAATCAAAGAAAAAGGAGTTATGCTTGTAGAGGGCTCTATCTAGCCATTGATAAAGTTGCTCCACGCCTTGGAAACAATTGGTAGAGGTGAACTCCACTCTACGACATTATTAACTAATTGGAGAGATATAAGGATTATGATCCCACCATTTCCTTTGGAGTGGTCAAAGTATAAGCACTTGCCCCCTAACCATATAATTAACATGTCAGTACAAAGCGTAAACCCCACGATGTTGACTTCTTGAAACCAAAGAATTTTTGCCCCTCCCAACAAGGTCAATGCTTGGTTAATAATGTATTTTTGGTTGAAATGATTGAGACCCTATATATTTTAAAAGGTCACTTTCATTAGAAACCTATGGTATCATACATCTCTACCTCATTATCATTAAGGTTTCTTATTTCTCTAAAAGCATTATTAACCACTGGAAGATTCATAAAATAATGGACAAAGGTAGTTTGTTTAGGTTGGTAGTCTGATTTGAGCATTTCATTTTTCACCTATGACTACAAAATGAGTAGTGGGGAACGAACAAGTTGGCTATCTCCTCTAATTTGTTGACTCCTTGTATTAGCCTCAAAAGCCAAAGTAATTGCAAGTTGATTAGAACTAGTTATAATATAGGCCTTAACACTAGACAGATTAGTGGTTGTAGCCTTTGTAGGTTGGTTTTCAACCACCTTAGCCCCTTTCCCTTTCCACGTGACCTTCATCCATGCATCATCATATGTTTTGGGATCCTCTAAAGCTTGCGTCATGGTGGTGGCTTGCATGGGAGAAGTTATCTCCATGTTTTATTAAGTCATGAGAAACTAGTCCTAGACATGATCATCTAGGCTTTACCACTAAAATCAAGTATGGGAAAAGTTAATTGATCAAACCAAGTGGTGATGAACATGTATACATTAACCTTTACACATATATGACTTATAGCTAGATACACCTTTGGGATTTTCATATATGATTCCCCTTAACAAGGTGACAATTCATTTGATGGATAACCATAATTGCATGGGTAAGTCGAGGAAATCAATCCACAATAATTAGGGTAATCGATATTTTTGGTTAATTAAAATTCAAGGGACTAGAGGTTCAAGGTGACCAAGATATTTTATAGAACCAATGTCTATGCCCTAGAATATCCTTGACATGGGTAGGGTTATTAAATTGGAATAAGAACCCTTTGGTCAAGTTATGCATGTGGGTGAATTTCCATCAAAAAAAACTCCCAAGAAACTCATATCCAATTTGTAATAACCACCTTAGGGGGGTACGACCCAAAAAATAGCCTAAAATAGAAAGTACCCTAAACAACTCACAAAAATCATTTATTTTCAACCAAATAATTCAATATTAGATTCAAGGAGAGGACTAACATTACATTGTGGTATAGCTTTGCAATGAACTTGTAGGAAGGCATAAGAGCCAACATTAGTAATAATTTGTGAAACATAGTTATGCAAAATGAGGGACATGTTATGGGAGGCTATCAAGCCTCCTCAAGGGAAAGAGGTCATAGCCCTTAAGAGTAGCTAAGTTGTAACCAATGTTGTAATAAAAAAGGATACTCGCACAATCCAAGAGATTGAATCCATCGAGTTAGGTGTCGTGTACAGCTAGGATTTGTGTGCAAAATGGGTGTCCTCTACTTGTAAGAGATAACACAACTTGGTTAGCCATGCTTTTTATCTTCAACATAGGAGATTTGTTGGAGCCATTCCATGAGCCCTTAGAGCTCTATACACATAAAGTAATTATGGTCTAGATAGATTTTAGCGATTTTCTACTCATAAGCTTGTAGGAAGGCTATAAGTTTAAAAATGTCATCCTCCCACTGGGTTATCCAACATTTTTCCCCTCTTGGTGAAAGAATAAGGTTCCACACTATATGAATACAACCCAAACACTTTTGAACCTCAAGGTGGGAACACCAAGAATGAAGAGGGTGTGAAACATATGCATCATTGCTCCCTAAGAGATAGAGAACCAATAGGTTGATGGTTGAAAAGGGTGGCAATGCCTTCCACAAGGATTAGGCTTCCACCATTTGAATCAAAGAAAATGGAGTTATGTTTATGGAGGAGAGCTCTATTTAGTCACTGATAAAGTTTCTCTATGCCTTTGTAGCAATTGGTAGAGACGAAACACACTCTACCAGATTCTTAACTAATTGGGAAGATTTGAGGATGAAAATCCCACATTTTCCTTTGGAGTGGTTAAAGTATAATTATTTTTTCTTTGATCATATAATTGAAAGGGAAATAAAAAGCATAAACCCCATGATTTTGACTTCTTGCAAACAAAGAATGTTTGTCCCACCCAACAAGGCCAAGGTTTGCAAGATAGTGCATTCTCTGGTGAAATGATTGAAACCTTCGATGTTCTAAGAGGTCACTTTCATTAGAAACCTATAATGTTGTGCATTTATACTACATTATTCTCAAGGTTGCTTAGTGCTCCAAAAGCATTATAAATTGTTGGAATATGCATAAGTAGTGGCCCAAGGTAGTTTTCTTGGGTTGGTAGTTCAACTCAAGTGTTCCTCATTCTCTTGTGACTAAAAAATGGGTGGTAGGAAATAAACACGTTTCCTTTCTCCTCTTGTTTGTTGGCTCCTCGTAGTAGCCTTGGAAGCTAAAGTAGCTACATCTTGATTAGGGCTAGTCATAGTATTAGTGTTAACACAACATATATTAATGGTTGTAGCCCATGTGGGCAAGGTTTTTATTACTTTGGACCCCTTCCCTTTCCTCGTGACCTTCAACCATGCACCATCACATTGAGAGCATCCAAAACTTGTGTTTTGAGGGTGGCTTTCATGAGATGAGTTATATTAGAGCTTGATTAGGTCATTAGTGAATAGTTCCAAATATGATCATATAGGCTTTGGCACTAAAAACAAATATTATAAAAGTTAATGCATTAGATGCACTAGTGGTAGACATTGATAGCAACTTGGATATACACAAAATACTTGAGACCTTTGGATACATTAATCTTTATATAGATACAACACCACTACATAGAGGTAAAAAAACTTTTGGGCTCTTCATATATGACTTCCCTCAACAAGGCGAAAACTTGTTAAATGGCTCACCGTAATTGCATGGATAGGGAAAGGAATTGAATCCACAACAAGTAAGCTAATTGAGCTTCTTGGTTAATTGAAATTTAGGCGACTAATGGTTCAAGATAACCAAGATATTTTTATAGACCAAAGGTCTATGCCCGGGCAAGGATGTTAAATTAGGACAATAAAAACCCTTTGGTCAAGTTATGCATGTGGGTGCATTATCATCTAAAAGGCTCCCAAGACACTCATATCTAATTTTTGGCATTCACCTCAGTGGGGTTATGACCCATAAAGTAGCCTAAAATGGAAACTACTCAAAACAATTCACAAAAATCATCTATTCAAAACCAAATAATTCAATATTAGGTTTAGAAAGTTGTCATTACATTGTGACGTAGATTTGGAGCAAACTTTTAGGGAGCCATGGGAGCTAACTCTAGTAGCAGGTTACAACACATAATTATGTAAAATGAGGGACATGCCTGTGAGACTTGCCTTAAGGAAAAGAGTTGTTGCCTTATAAGGGAAACTAAGTTGCAACCAATGTTGTACCCAAAAAAGGATACTCGCAAAAGCCAAAAGATTGAATCCATCAAGCTATCACATCACTATAAATAATCAAACCCCATGAAATCCTCATTTCCCATGATCTCCAATTATATTGAATTGTTAAAAAACTTGTTCTCATCTTATTTCCTTTCCAAAGCAATAATTCAAAGAAGAATATCAATATGGAATGAAATATCTACATAGAGATGTGTCACTTTACTAATACTATTTCAATTATTATGAACATGACATAGATAGCAACCATAAAGACCCTACAAAGTGTAATTTCAAAATCATATATTAAAAAAATAAAAAATAAAATAGAAATACTCTCACATAACACATCAAATTAAATTCAAAATCAACTTATAAATTTATAAAACTTTTAATCTAAAATCAATTTTTTATTTTTTATTTATATAATTATAATTATTACAATAATCTTTTTAAGATTCGCGTATTCAATACATATAGTTAAATAAATATTAACATAAAACAAAATTTTAATAAATAAAATAAACATAATATGTAAAATAAGAAAATATAATAAAATTTGATATATTTTAAATATTAACATAAAACAAAATCTTAATAAACAAAATAGACCTATCATGAAAAATCAAAAAATATGATAAAACTTCGGGAATTTATTTTCCCATGGTAGGGTTATGTATGAAAAAAATATACTTCTTGCTTAGGCAATTGCCCCAACCAATCATATTATAGGCAAGTCCATTTTACCCCACAACGGGTGATATTATGACCGAAAAGAGTTATTAGTCCCTGCCTCCGGCATAACAGGGACTATAGCATTCGATCGGGCGTTGACCCGGTATTATTTCTTCGGTTGACCGTAAATTTTCGGTGTTTAAGCGATTTTAAACAAAGTTTATCGCTAGCGATTTGACTCCAAAAAAAATTTAACCAAACTTTCGATTTCACCCTCTTATTGCAAGCGTCTCTTGCCCCGATGTGATTTTAGTGACGACAAGTTATTTTATCCTAAGTTTTTTCTTGCCCGTGCTTATACTCTTAAGCTGGATGTTCTAGTTTATACGTAGGTTGGATGTTCTGGTTTATACGTATGTTTACACATGTTATCCATCTGTCACTATGCAGCCTCGATGCATCAACACTTGGATTTCTCGTTGGATGAAACATACCCAGGATCCTTTGTTCTGTGTGAAAACCCAGAAGCGGGGCTGTCTGTCTATCATTCTTTCTCGAGTGCAATTCTTTCATTTTCTGGGTAGCTAGATCTGATCCTTTGTTCTGTGTGAAAACCCAGAAGCGGGGCTGTCTGTCTATCATTCTTTCTCGAGTGCTCATTTTCTGGCTAGCTAGATCTGTAAGCGGTAGCTCCGGCCACAAGAGTGTACTAGTTGATTTCTGTGAGACAGAAGCAGGTACATGGGAGACAGGAGGGAAGACTGCAGCTCACGAAAAATCAGGTACATTTCAGAAGAAAAAAAGCATAATTACTTACATGACCTAGTACTTCTTGTGCTTACATGACCTAGTACTTCTTGTGCTTGGCTGAGAACTGGATTGGAACTGACTCGATTGGATTCACTATCATTGGTCAGTTTGGAATATTGAAAGCTCATGTGCAGGGAAGATACACTGATAACTGTAAATTCCCCTGCTGCTTAAAATAAAGAAAATGTTCCCTATGGTTATCTCGTTTCTGCCTTTGCTCCTAAGAAGTCGTATGATTTTTGATTTTCCAGCACTAAGCTGCCCAGATGACGCATTCTTGAGTACGGTATATATCCATCGGCTTGAATACCGTCCCTTCCCTGCCCTAGAAGCTCTCTTACCGTCCCCGTAGTCTCCTTAGAAACTCGGCTCTCGACTAGGTTACGCAATGAGCTTGCTGCTCCGTCTGCCTATTGCTTTACGACTACAGGTTCTCTTGTGGATAGCTAGGTCCTACCTGGGATCTAGGTATCACCACCGGGGCGTTACCGCTTTCCGGGCCTGCCAAATACTTACTCTCAGACAATCTCTTCTCGTACACGTCCAGAGCATTGGAGAACTTCTCCTCGTTCTTTGCAATTTCTGTCTGGTTCTGAGGAATGCCCCACAACGGAGCGAATCCCAGTTGAAATACTAGAAAGGAACTGGGAGGATTATAAGTCTGGCTTTCCACCTCCATCCACTGCTCAATCACAGCTCTCTCTGCCAAACTCTTACCTAACAGCCCAATGGTCCCCTGTGCTGCGTACTTCTCTGCAATGTACCGAACGATGGCCTTCGATTCTGCATTAACCATAAGCAAAATGGATAAGTAAAAGATGAATCTCTAACAAACTGCCATAAGTTTCTAGATGCAGTTTGAGTAATTATGTGATATGTATGGATACAAACCAAAAAGAGTCAGAGCGCCGTCCTCGAGCACAGGTACCTGCCCGAAGGGCTGCATAAACGAGAACCCAAATTATAACATAGTATATCCAGGTTATTTACTGGAAAAAACTACTTGGCGAAACCTTCTTTACCAGAGTCATCGTTTGATAGCATGAAATGACAGTTGTTAAACTTAGGTGAACAGCAGGGTATAGTCAAGATTGGCACTTGTTAAAATTTAACCATCACTTGTCAATATTCTAAATTCACTTGTCAATATTGTGAGACGTGTCCAAAAGAGATCTCAGGTGTATTTAAATAAATCATAAGAGTGGTAGTAAATAAATCTATGAGTTGCATTTATTCCTATGATATGTTGCTAATTCTATTTCAAGAAGACTGACTGACACACATATATTATGTCATTTACTGATATGATGCAGGTCACTTACTGATACAATGTAGGTGAATGAAGGTAGAAGATATTTCATTATAATATTGAAATATTTTTGTGAGAGAGGCACGGCGGTGTAGTAGAGCACTAACGCTGAGGCAGAAGCGAGTTTTCTTTTCCTGCAAAATTTGTGTACCTTCTGTATGAAATAGTCCTCCTTATCTGATTAAGGATGCATGCAATTATTCCTCCTGAGTGGTCTGGTTTTCCGTTACTGGTATTAATTGCAGCAAGATCTGGAGCACGGGAGGCAGTATCATCAATGGAGCCAAATGACGCTAATACTGTGAGTTAATCCTCTTGCACTAGAGTTCTACAACAGCTATTAACTTCGCCCTAATCAGGAAGTATAGTGTTGCACTTTTCAAGCCAAGCTCAGGAATTCGCTCACGACTGAACTTGGACTAACTGTTGTTGTGATATTATTAACTTCCATATTCGCAGTATTGCACTTACAAAGCTAAGGTCTAGAATATATTGAGAATCGAGCTTGGGTTAATATGATAATCTAGCTTGGGCTATGAAAATCAAATTTC
Source organism: Pinus tabuliformis (assembly GCA_031772625.1). Classification (NCBI taxonomy): domain Eukaryota; kingdom Viridiplantae; phylum Streptophyta; class Pinopsida; order Pinales; family Pinaceae; genus Pinus; species Pinus tabuliformis. The sequence continues at coordinate 260,456,233 of CM062813.1, read as the reverse complement.
TATATATAGTAAACTCATAGAAATTTATCCCTAAACGTTGCCTTAAGAAGAACATGGGATGTGATCGGGATTAAGTTGTAGTTATGCAAAATATTTGGGTGGGATGGGCTCAGTTGTTGTGCAAAGTGCCTAGTAAATATGAATCTGTATGTTCATTGTTTTGTGTGAGAAGGCCTGATTTCACTTGCATTTAGTGTTTGTGATAGAAAAAAGCAATGCAATCAATATGCACCAAACAATAGAAAACTTTTGAGTCATAACCTTTATCGGGTTCTGCAATGTTCTTCTTTTCAAATATTTTTCACACTCCCAATGCCATGCTGCTGGTGTTGTGTATATTGTATGCCCTGGTCAAAAACATAATTTTCCAAATGAAAAAAACGTTTAAACTTTTGTTATATGCTGTTGCAGGCCCCTGAAGGTGCAGGCAAGTTGAAGTGGATGTATTCTGGTGTGCACAAAACAAGTCCATCTCATGAATTTGAATAAGAATGTGCTAAAATGGGGAGCTCATGCAGGCCAATAGAGGTATTGGGCTCACAAGCGCCATGAAATTTTGGCTCTCAGGAAAAAGGATTGTCTGAGACGTTGAACGTCTTTGGAGATACTAGGCAATCAAACTTGGCCCTCTTGCACATGCTGGAAGGCATAGGAATGAACAGGCCGGATTAGTACCAGCTTGCAACTTCAATCATGGCCCATAGCTCCTACTTCCTGTGCTAGAGCAACAGAGGTCATGGGGATTTCAGGAGCTGCTATCATTTCCGATCTGTGATAATGATAGCAAACGTGAAAGTCCATCCTTTGACGAGTTTCTGCACGGTGGTCATGGATCTGAATATGATTTGAATCTGACAAGCTGTAGAAGGGCAAAATCATGTACTTCGCTTGTTAAAACTGAAGCAAAAGATCAGTTCTCCAGCTTGGATGCCCCAGAGGAGGGTGTGAGTTCTTCAAGCCGGGAGCCCAACTCATCTAACACTGTGAATTCTTCAGACAATTGCAACGACAAGAGATTGGGGAATATTAAGGGTTACCAAGCCAATACAGCCACCCATGAACGAATTAGGAAGAGGAAGCGTTCCAAGGTCTGCAAGAACAGTGAAGAAGTGGAGAGCCAAAGGATGACTCACATTGCTGTTGAGCGCAATAGGAGAAAGCAAATGAACGAGCATTTAACAGTCCTGCGTTTCCTGATGCCGGTCTCTTTCATCCAAAGGGTACAAATTCTGCACCATTATATTGTCATTTCAATTCCTATAACTTTAAATGAAATTTATGGCTCAGGGATTTATATGTATTTGTTCAGGGAGACCAGGCCTCCATTATTGGAGGTGCAATTGACTTTGTGAAAGAACTGGAACAGCTCTTGCAGTCTCTTCAAGCTCAAGCTCAAAAGCGTAGAAAACAATGTGAACTGGAATGTGAGCTCAAAATGATTTGCAGGGTTGAACTGATACGTGTGTTTTTGTATTTAGAGAAGCATTATGATAAGTGTTTTTTTTTTGTGTGGTTAAGACAGCATAAAGAAAACAAGATGTAAATGAAGTTGTGATGAACCAGTGTGTTTTTTTATTCCTAATTAAGAAGTGTGCTTTTTATTCATGATTGCAATAAAAGGTTCTCCTCAGATTAATACTTATAATTTGGCTTTGTGAGATATATAACCGATTGTTTTTTTAAGTGAATCTGTCCACCATTGTTTTCCCAACGTCATTTTGTTAATTTTTAACATTTCCTTATAAATGGACGGTTTATCTTTGACATCACTCTGTTTGTGCTTCAATGTTCTGGTCAATTCTTTGTTAGAACAGACAACAGACCATTTAAATGATTTTATTTTGGATTTGATTTAGCAAGGTATATTTGCATACTTTTCATAATTGATGATTATAAAGCTTCAATTTCAAGTTAAATGCTTGTCTTTAGTATTTTGGTCACGGTTACTAATTACAGATTTCATTTGTTTTCTTAAGAATGAGATGCGAAATTTCACTAGAAAGATAGTGGAATTGATGAAGAAAGAAAAGCTCTTCGCATGGCAAAGTGGACCCATTATATTAACACAGGTACCCTGTCTTGTTGTGATACTTGTCTTCAGTGTTGAGTCTGAAGTATGGCTTTCTGGTCTGACCCATAAGTTTATGCAGATTGAGGATGAATATGGTAACGTGGAGAAACCTTATGGAGAAAAGGGTCAGTCATATTTACAATGGACTGCAAAATGGCATTATCATTAAATACAGGCCTCCCTTGGGTGATGTGGACTGAGAATTAGGCAGGATGGTAATGTTTTCTTTGCCTCATCACAACTATAAAGCATATTTACAAGCGCTTCCGAATTTTGATTTTCCCTACATCACAGAATTTACATATACTTGGGAACATTACTATGTTCGAAACAAAGCTGCAATCTATTGCCTCAGTAGAGCAACAAAGCTGCAATCTATTGCCTCAGTAGAGCTTGAGTATTAGAAATGCGGGGGCTTCCTGTTCACGCTGCTAAAATATCGTTTTCATTACAGGTTTACGGCATTTGGATCGAGCATCCCTCGTAGGCCTACAGAGGATGTTGCTTTTGCAGTAGCCCGATTTTACCAGAGGAGGAACATTCCAGAACTATTACATGGTGGGGTTTATTCTTATTTTGTATTGAGCTCAAGGCCATATGTATTAATATTTATGCTACTAGGGCTCATGCAGTTATATTTATGTTTTTATTTGCATGATAACCCAGGGTTTATTAAGCAACATACATCTCCCTAACCCTTAAACACATCCCAACCCTTAAACACCTGGCCTCTCTCAATAGAATAAATGAACAATCTTATTTACCATATGCTTTTTATGTTCCAATACCATGGAGGCATAAACTTTGGCCGGACAACTGGAGGTCCATTCATTGCCACCAGTTATGACTACGATGCACCAATTGACGAATATGGTATGCAAAGGTTCCCAGTGCCAAATTCTGTTCCGCAGTGAAAGTGTATATAGATATAATTAAAATTTCTTTCATTGATTGAATGTTTGATTGAATGTTTTCCGGTTCAATTACCTTAATTCCACAATGGGAATTTAGAACCATTGTTACGTCAAAGGGGGCATCTGAAAGAGTTGCACAAAGCTATACAGAACTGCTTGACTGACTTTAAGGCATCAAATACTGTGGATATGCAAGGCAACAATATACCTTAATTCCACAATGGGAATTTAGAACCATTGTTAGGTCAAAGGGGGCATCTGAAAGAGTTGCACAAAGCTATACAGAACTGCTTGACTGACTTTAAGGCATCAAATACTGTGGATATGCAAGGCAACAATATACCTTAATTCCACAATGGGAATTTAGAACCATTGTTAGGTCAAAGGGGGTATCTGAAAGAGTTGCACAAAGCTATACAGAACTGCTTGACTGACTTTAAGGCATCAAATACTGTGGATATGCAAGGCAACAATATATTCTAAATGTAGTAGCTTATGTGCTACCTTTATCAACAACAAGGGCCTTAAGCATGCAGCAACCGTGCAATTCAATGGAAACTCTTATGGAAACTCTTATCAGCTACCTGCTTGGTCTGTCAGTACCTTACCTGACTGCAAAGTAATATGCAAAGTAATAAGGTTCCGGCCACTCAAAGAACTCTAGTTTCTCAACCCCGGCAGGGACTACCGCTACTACAGTGGCTCCCTTCTTATTTATGTCGTTTGTGTATTACAAACAAGAGTTGGTGTAGTCTCATTACAAAGATTTATTGCCCGTTAGATTTGGCCTTTGTGGGCCTAAAATTATGGGTAATTCTTTCTTTACTGAAGTTTTGTTCAAGAATTTTCTCTGATGAACATTTTAGATCACTCGTTTTAAAGTTAGCATTTGCAAAATGATAGAACCTACGTCAGACTTTGATGTTACAATGAGGAAATATACTTTTTTTTGTCTGCTTAAAAAAAATTCAACAATATCCTCTCCTATGTGCCATTACAAGTTCAACAATATCCTCTCCTATGCACCATTAGATTGTGACATGTTAGTACCTAAGCAACTAGATTGCTAGGTATATTTTTTAGTCGTAGTTTAATGAGATTTTTTTTTCGCCGTGAAGTCATGGAAATTCTAGTCATGTTTTGAGAAAATCTTGCAGGAATTTTTGTAAATCCAAGTTACAGTTGTTAAACTTCAAGATTTTAGGTGCCCCATAAGTTTTTGATGGTGTTAAATCCATTTCCACTATAAAAAAAAATATGATTCAAACACTGCCTCTAGAATATTTTTGAAATTTTTTGCTTAGATTCCAGCCACTTTTAACCGTCCAAACAATTCCTCTGCCATAAACGACTCCTATTTTTTATACATGTACAAAATCTTTTTTCCCCTTGGAAAAATCGCAATTTTCATTAAGATAGGAAAATTACATGTTGTAGATGTTATGAGCATATGCAAAAATTAGTGGTTGTGTGCCAATCCAAAATTTAAGAACCAAATATATGTTCTCCACGCAGGGAGACAGTCTTTAAATAAAGTGTTGTATAAATAAACTTCAAAATTTGTTACTCTACGCAGAGAGTACTCCTAAGGACATGTACTGATTATGTATAAACATAGTAAATATAAACATAAATAAAACAGTCAATTATCAAATGATTTCAGGCTCTTGTTGAGCCTGATCTGTTTGGTCCATGTATGGACGGTGGTAGTACTGGAACTGTTCTCCTCCCCGCTGCTCCTGGATCATCAGATGTTGCATGGCCTGATCGTTGCCGTTTTGGAAAGTTTGTCAGTGAGGGTGTTTCGTTCCCTGTAAATATGGTGACAAGCAAAATTGTCAAAATATGTGATGTATCTATGCACCTCATCCAATATATGTTGTAATGTGAATGCATGACATGTTGATGTTTTATTAATCCAGTTGCAGACAATTTTCGAGTCACCGAAAACTTGTAGATTATGACAATCTTTTTCAATTGCAAATTGTATGAGGTATTTGGCAGTGATGAGTTCAGTAAAGTTGTTTGTGCCATTTCCAAGTCCCATTTGAATATGATAGAAATGTGTATCTGAAATATATAGAGCAGCCCCACCTCCACACCCTATTTCCTGTGTCGATCCATCGAAATATGCCCAGGGCTGTGAGTGAACAATGGACTCAGGGATGATAGTTCTGGGTGGAGAGACAGCCTCGTCCTCGGGTAGTGAACTGCAGTCAGCTATAATTTTGGCTATGATGGATGGCCATTGGGGGGCGGAGTCCTGAAAGATTATGCGATTCCTAGCTATCCAGATTTCCCAACTAATGAGTAGGGGGAGGTTCCTAGCTTTGGGTGATGATACAGATGACCACCAATTTGCCCATACCTCCTTGGTGGTCTGACCCCTCCAATTGATGGATGAGAGTGTGTGAGATAGAATGGAGTTCCAAAGATCAATTGTGACGAGGAAGAGGTGATCCAAAGATTCAGCGTTGTCCTTACAGAGGCAGCACTACTAAGGTCCATACAGTCCTCTTCTATTCAAGTTGTCTCCCATCAGCACCTTATTCTTCAGTATGGACCACATGAGTAATCTTGTTCGGGGGGGTGCTTTGAGCTTCCACATTCCTTTCCACCATGTATCTATGTGTTGTGGCTTGTGTCGATTGGCCAGTTGTAGATACCCCTCTTTTGGGGAGTACCGGCCATTTTTGGCAATGGCCCATGTAATCTCATCCTCCCCTTCTCTTAGTCGAATGTGAGATTCCGTGAGAGCTATAGTGAAAATACTTCAAGCTTGGTGCCACTGTAAAGGAAGGAGCAAGTTATGGGCTGACTTCCAAGCTTGGTGCAGGAAGGTTGATCTCTCCTGGTCTGCAATGTGCACTATGTGAGTAATTCCTTTCTCGTTAAGGTTTTGGAGTAAGACTTTAGGTAGTTGGTGTGCATTCCCACATCCTATCCAAGGGTCATGGCTTATTCGAACTGATGTCCCATCAAATATTCTCCAAGTTAGGCCATCCCTAATAAGAGGCATTGAGTTTAGAACCGCTTTCCATATATTTGAGACCCCAGTTTTATTCCAGCTTGTTTGTCTCAGCCAGTCCAACGACCTTAGCGGTTCAATATATTTAGCGACTACAATTTTGGTCCAGAGACTGTTGGTGGAGACTATTTGCCTCCCTAGCTTGGCTGCCAGAGCTGTGGAGAAATCCCCCAATTTCTTTATACCCCACCCACCCCATTTCTTAGGGATAGACAGAAGATCCCATCTTGCCCATGCATATATCCTTCCTGTTTGTTTTCCTTTCCATAGGAATCTGTAACAGAGGTTTTGTATTCGGTTGAGAATGCCTCTTGGGATCCATGCGAGGGATATCCAATATACAGGGGTGGCCTCCAAAACCACTTTGATGAGAACCAATCTTTTGGCTCTGGAGAGATGCTTATGATACCATATATTGAGTCTTTTCTCTAGCTTGGAGATCAACCATATCTAGTCCACAATTTTATATCCAAGCGATTTCAGCCTATCCTCCATCTATCTGGGTCAGGGTGAAAGGGAACCTTTGTATCGCAAAGTGTATCTCGTGGGGGGAGCATTCTGATACCGTTTTCGTGGACTTAGAGTTATTAATGATCATGCCTGTAGCAGTTTTGAAAAGATTGATGGTGTGATGGATGGTGGTGAGGTCACCAATCCCTCCATTTAGGAACATTAGTACATCGTCTACGAAAAGGAGGTGCATTATAGTACATTCGTTCGATATCCTGATTCTCGAGAGTCTGCCTCTATGGTGCATGTCCTTGATCAATCTGCTTAGTCCTTCCATGACTAGGAGAAAAAGTAGAGGAGATAATGGGCACCCCTGTCTGAGACCTCTTTCAGAGCCAAAGAAGGGAGATGCAGCCCATTTATCATTACACTAAAGGATATATTGGTAATGTAGCACATGATCCATTTAATGACTCCCACAGGAAATCCTAAGTGGGTAAGAAGCATTCTGAGATAAAGCCAGCTTACCTTGTCAAAGGCTTTTGAGAGATTGGCTTTGAGGATCATACCTTTGATCTTCTTAGTCTGAATGGAGTGCAGTACTTCTTGAGTTGTGCCTATGGCTTCATGAATCTGACGATCCTGTAGGAAGGCAAATTGTTCGGATGATATGTGGTTGGATAGGATGGGGCGGAGGTGATTTGCAATGATTTCAGATATGATTTTGTATAGGCAGTTTCACAGGGAGATGGGTCGAAAATCATTGAAGGACGATGGATTGTCTGATTTGGGGATGAGGGCGATAAAGGTGGATTTTATAGCCCCATGCATACGTCCATTTTTTTGTGGCCATCCATTTTTTTGTGGTTGCGGGTTTCTTTTTGTAATCTAGATAATTTACTGAACCTAGGCAATATTTTTCTTATACCTTGGAAGATAAAATGCTGAGATTCTCAATTCCTTCGACCTTTATTTTAAATGTTGTTATGTCACGTCTTACAAGATTCAAAGTGTCCAAGATCGATTAGCATTATGTCAGAGAGATCTAGTTTTACTACTACTCAAGTCTGCCAGGATTTGTTAAAAGATAGGGGTGAAAGAAGGCAAAGGCTAATCTCTATCTTCATACAGTGTCTGTTTGTTTATAATATTGTTTGTAATTTGTAATTGTCATTAGATTTTCATGATGTCATTTTCTTTTATATTGTTGATTTTTGTTGGATTGTTGGTTAATTAAAATCAAATTTCTTTTGACACGCTTGTTTATTGTTTTAGGAGAGGGCCATTAACTACACAAGGCATCTGGCCTTTCTTCATTGTTTCATCCACCAAGGTAAATGTGCCTGTAAATCAAAGGCCACACACCCTTGATTCTCTTTTTACAAACATGAAGGAGCAAAGGGTGAGGACACAATAGGCTCAGACAGGTGGGAGACAAACAAACTATGCCATTCAACAAAGAAAAGGTCAGAAAAGGAACTTTTTTGGTTACCAAAGAAATTTAACAGGACGACAAAGATCGAACTAATCTAGAGGTGTCATGATGCATCAACTTCTTATACTAATAACATCCTTTCAAATGAAGTAGATACTAAATTGGTTGTGAGGTGCTCCTGATTCATGGTAGAGCATATGCTAGCAAATGATAAGAAGGTGATGTGTTAAGTAGCACAAATAATAGTTTTGAAGTTGCAAACCTTCCAAGATTAAGCATATTTGAGATTTTGGTTATTCAGAAGTCCAACATTTATATAGATGTTGTTACCTAAAGCAATCTGATGGTCATCTGAAAGAAAATAATAATTTTTGTTTTTTTTCAAAGCAATGGAGACCTTCCGATGTTGGAATTTTATTAAATAAGTATCCAAAGAAAAAACTCTCAAGACAAGAGAACAGGACAAAGATAGTAATAAGGCCTGATGTGAAACTATAAAAAAGAAAGAGGCAATTACTACTATTTATTACAAATTTCTATGTACATAAATGAACACAAAAGAATGATTAACAATTTTCCATCCATGGTTAGTATGTCCATTGGCACCATTGGATGCTAGTTATGACAATTTTTAGTTACCAGTGCTTAGTCCTACCTTGATCACTGTTAGAAATAAGTTGAGTAAGCCTTTCCCAAATCACCCAAAAACGCATTAACTCCATGGAAATCAGCAGCACTGGCGAATAGAGCATGCAACTGCTTGAGCCCAGTGTTTAAGTCTATCCTTCACGTGCTGAGGATTGTCACATGCACATGGCCCTTGAAAAGAATCAATAAAAGATTCATCATTTTACCACATAAAAAGACTTTGCACAAAGAAATCTAATTCAATGAAGGAATATGGAAAAAACAAAAAAAAAAATGCAAAAAATTGTTGAAATATATGATATAACTCTATCATTGTTTACCCGTGGATGGGAAAGTACGCACCCATGGTCACTATTTTCATCATAGCTATCTATTGAAGTTATCTCAAAACAATCTGCCAAAAGCATCATGCATGTTTGGATTGTATCGAATTTGTAAACCCGCTTATATATATCAAAAAATAGCGATGCCTATTTCTGGATTGAAATACGCCCACTAGTTATAGATTGGGCTTTTAAGAAAAAAGATGCAACTGTAAACGAGATTACCTAGACTTGCGATTTTCCATGTGTTGATGTGTGGCAAAAGGGGCTTATTGGGCTTCTGCAAGAGGATTGGTAAGTGGATGAAGTAAGCAAAGAAGGAGGAGGAGAAATAAAAAATAAAGGGACTTGAATTTAGAGCCAATGTACTGCCTGTTTATGGCATAATACAAGTCCAGGGCCAACAGAGTATTGCCGAGTTCGTGGTGATTTTCTTTGCAACTAAATCAAAATCCCATGTTGATAAAATCCTCTAAGCTCATCCAAATCCTCTTCTTTTTAACAAGAAGAGTGTTAAATTTGGCAACTAAGGCCAAACTCCACCTTGGACAGCTCATGTGATGAAGCTGATATTTTTATTGGATTCCTCTTTTCGGGAGGTGTAGGATTGATCTAAAGACCATCTCATTCTGGCATTTACAAATGGAATTATGAATTTATTTCGTTTATGGACAAATTATCAAGGTCGGTCAACAAACTAATGTAGGCTCAGAATGCCAAAAGACATGTCTTTTCATCCTCAACGTTGCATATAAATAGAAGGTGTGTCTACCTCATTTGGACATCATTCACCTCACACATATTTCTCTCTCCTCATCTAATTGGGTCATACAAACTCCATGTAGCCTTCTTCTCCTCCACACGTGCGAAAATTTGACTGCAATTTTCTGTTTCCAGCATTGACCAGGCAGCATTGACCTTGTTTGGCTGTTATTTTTGTGCAATTATTTTTGTTTGGGCAGGCCGCCTTTTTGGGCACAGAAATCGAGGCATTCTGAGTTGTTTGACCAACATTGACCGCAGGGAAGTTGACTGCAGGTTTGACTCTGCGTTGACCAAGTTTGATTGATATTTTCAGGACTATTTTGGGATGATTTAGACTATCCTTGGAGGCCGAGTTGATTGGGTTTCACAGAGCTGATTTGGAGGAAGATTTCTTGCTAAGTTGACCAATGTTGACTTTCTGGGTAGCACATCCTGTTGACTGTAGTTTAACTAAACAAATTTCACTGTAATTGGGAAAGTGAATTTTGTATATTGTACTCTCTCTCTCTCTACTGAACTTTTGAAGAATAATAAGAAGACTTGATCAAAGTGTTTCCTCACATTGGGGTTCTTCCCTGGCATCCGCCAAATATTTTGTCCTCTTGTATTGGCTTTTCTTCTTCTTTTTATTTATGTTCTAGATTTCTTGCTAAGTTGACCAATGTTGACTTTCTGGGTAGCACATCCTGTTGACTGTAGTTTAACTAAACAAATTTCACTGTAATTGGGAAAGTGAATTTTGTATATTGTACTCTCTCTCTCTCTACTGAACTTTTGAAGAATAATAAGAAGACTTGATCAAAGTGTTTTCTCACATTGGGATTCTTCCCTGGCATCCGCCAAATATTTTGTCCTCTTGTATTGGCTTGTCTTCTTCTTTTTATTTATGTTCTATCTGTATTTATTGTCATTTTAATGTGATTGCTAATATAGAAATTGATATTGGGCTAATAAGGAAAATTGAAGTAAATTGCTCTTAAGCATAGAACATACCATTGTTATCTAAAATTAACATGGTATCAAAGGTGAGGTGAAGACAAAGCCCAAGAAAGAGTGAAAAGAGCAATCATTGAGATTTGTTGGACAAGGACAAGAGTAAATGGCCTTAACATCTTACTTCAAGCCTGATGACAAGCTGAATGATAAGTCTGATTATCATGCATGGAAGGAGTCTCTTGATTTGACTTTGGAAGAGCAGGATGTTATGGACTATGTGCAGGAAAAGATCATTGAACCTCCTCCAACTGCATTGGTTTCCGCTAAGACAAAGTACAAGAAAGGTGAAGTCAAAGCAAAGAGGATCACCAAACATTCTATTAACAAGCATTTGGTTGCATACCTATTTGATTTGAACACATCTAAGGAGATGTATGACAGGTTGGTTGGCATGTTCAAAGTTAGCAATGCAAACCAAGTTCTCTTCCTCAAGAACAAGTTGAAGAACATAAAGAAAGGAAGAGGTGAAGATATTCAATCCTACTTCATGAGGATTACTGAGATCAAAAATGATATTCTTTCAATTGGAGAAGTTATTTTTTACAGAGAGCTCACTCTCATTGCCCTTGGAGGTCTCCCTCGTGAATGGCATGTGTTCAACGCTATTATGCTCAACAATGATAGGATTCTAGGTTTTGATGAATTGTTGACTAGATGTACTCAAGAAGAGACAAGGATGACAGAGAGAGACATGCCTTCAAATAGGAATGAACCTACTGCATTCTCCACTCATGCTAAAAAGAAGAACAATGTAGGTTGAAAGAAGCAATGGCAAGGAAGACTGGGATTCAAAGATGGAAGGAAGGGAAGATGCTTCATTTGTAACAAGTTTGGCCACTATGTTGGGGAGTTTCCTAATAGAATGGATACACCTCATGATGATGACAACCACAACCACAACAATTCCAAGGGCAACAACAATCAAAGGAATGGTAGATTCAACAACAAAGGAAAAAGGAATGCTCCTGCTACTCAACATTGAAAAGGTCAACCTACAAAAAGATCAAAAAACTCCAAATATGATGAATCTAATGTTGTAGATAACAATCAAAAAGAACCGTATCTTATATATGCCCTCTCTATTGCCTCTTCTTCGGATACCTTGGGAAATTCGTTGATCCATAGTGGTACCTCAAGGCACTTCACAAGGTATAAGGAAGCCCTTTCAAATCTGAAAGAAAAGGATACAAATTTGGAAATAATTCTTGGGGACAGTGCTACCTATCCCTTGAAGGGAGTTGGTAATGTTACTCTTCAATTAAATCAAGGTAACACCATTCATCTACAAGAAGTACTATATGTAGCCGATCTAAAGAAGAACCCATTATCTATCTCGGTGATGGAAGATAAAGGATTCAAGGTGGCATTCATTAATGGAAAGGTACATGTTTGGAAAAGAATTTTCAAAGAAGCATTTACTCTTGGATTCAGGGTTGATAGCTTATATCAAGTTGGAGGAAGCCCATTAGGAGCTATATCTTGCGACACATCTCTTCAATCCGAATTATGGCAACGGAGGCCTTCGCATCTACATTATAAGGCTCTACCCAGTGTGAGGAAGATGGTGACAGGTATGCCCGAATTTAAAGTAGAACATGAAGGTGTTTGTCAAGGATGTGCTGAAGGAAAACATACAAAGAGACCATTCCCCTCAAGTGATAGAAAGACTACCGAAATTTTGCAATTGGTTCATTCTGATCTATCTGGTATGATTCTCGTGACATCTTTGGGAGGATATTTATATTATGCTATCTTTATGAATAACTTCTCTTGCAAAACTTTGATTTATTTCTTGAAGAAGAATGATGAAGTTTTCACATGGTTCCATTCTTTCAAAGCCTTGGTCGAAAATAAAATAGGGAATAAGATCACAATATTGAGGACTGATAATGGAACTAAATATGAATCAAATGAGTTCCATGACTATTGTAGAGAAGTTGGAATTAAGAGGGGGACTACTACCGCATATACTCCTGAGAAAATTGGTGTTGCTGAAAGGAAGAACGGTTCTATTATAGAAGCCACTTGTGCCATGCTTCATGATCAAAGCCTTCCAAAGTTCTTATGGGTGGAAGCTGCCAACACTTCCTTGTATGTCAAAATAGATGCCATCATCAAGCATTGGACTCCAAAACTCCCGAAGAAGTTTTCACCAGTAAGAAACCTGATGTTTCTCACTTTAGAATTTCTGGTAGCCCCATATACTTTCATATGCCGAAATAAAAGATAAGAAAATTGGATGCATCTGGGAAGAAAGGAACATTTGTGGGCTATAGTGAAACTTCTAAGGCATATAGAATCTATGTGCCTGGTCAAAGGGAAGTGGAGATAATTCATGATGTCACCTTCGATGAAGATGTTGCCCTTGGGAAGATTAGTAACCTTCATATTCCAAGGAAGGAAAAAGAAGGAGATTCAAGAAAGCAGAGAGAACTGTAGGATGAGACAATGCCCGATGTTAAAGGACCAATGGATCTCATTGAACCACCTCCTCATGAGCCCTCCTCCTCAAAAACGCGACCCTCATGGCTTAGGGAAACTCTCAAAGATGTCGAGAGATATATTGCACCAAGGGGGATATTTGGTGAAAGTAAGAAATCAAATAGATACCAAGGGTACTCAGCTACAATGAGCACCATTGTTCAAACTGAGCCTTGCACATTCGAAGAAGTTGTGAAGCACAAAGTTTGGAAGGATGTTATGAATGAAGAGTATGAGTCGATTATGAAGAATGATGTATGGGATGTGGTCCCTAGACCCAAGGAAAAATTCGTTGTCACCTTGAAATGGTTCTACAAGATCAAACATGGAGCTGATGGAAGAGCTAAAAAGTTCAAGGCCAGGTTTGTTTCTCGAGGCTTCTCTCAAAAGGAAAGTGTGGACTACGATGAGATATTTGCACCAGTTGCCCAATATACCACCATTCGTTCGATTATAGCCCTTGTTGCCTCGCAAGGATGGAACCTACACCAGCTGGGTGTCAAAATCGCCTTCTTGCATGGTTCAATTAAGGAGGAAGTCTATGTAGAACAATCTGAGGGGTTCGAAGTTCAAGATCGTCAGACACATGTATGCAGGTTGAAGAAAGCCCTTTATAGGTTGAAGCAAGCTCCTTGGGCTTGGTATGAGAGGATCGACAACTATATGATGAAGTTGGTTTTTACGAGAAGTGAAGTTGATCTGAACCTTTACTTTAAGGTTGAGAATGACATACCTCTCATCTTGGTACTTTATGTGGATGATCTCTTTCTAACAGGTGCAAACCCTCTTATTCATCAATGTAAGAGGGAGTTGGCTTCTGAGTTTGAAATGAAGGACCTAGGACTGATGCATTATTTCCTAGGGTTGGAGGTATGGCAAAAGCCAGGTGAGATTTTCCTTTCTCAAGGAAAATACATTGTGAATCTACTTGAAATATTTGGGATGGTGGACTACAAGTCTGTGACTACTCTGATGGAACTTAACTTCAAGAAGTTATGCGGAATTGTTGTTGGGCCCGCTTTGGGAAATCCTTCTGAGTATTGTCAACTCATGGGGGCCCTGAACTTCTTGGTGAACTCTCGTCCAGACATATGTTTTGCAATGAATACATTGAGTTAGTTTATGGTCGAGCCTCATCACATATATTAGATTGTTGCCAAGAATCTCTTGAGATATCTCTGGGGAACAATCACCTATGGACAGAGATACATTATCGGGAATGTGGGGCTCCATGGTTATTTTGATGTTGATTGGGCTGACAGTGTGGTGGATCTTAAAAGCACATCAGGATGTTGCTTCTCTATAGGTTCTGCTTCGATATCCTAGATTAGCAGGAAGCAGAAGTTGTTTGCTTTGAGCACCATCGAGGCTGAATATATTGCTGCTAGTATCCCCTCCTATGAAGATGTTTGGTTGAGGAAGCTATTTAGTGAGTTATTTGGACATGTGTTGAATACCACCGTGATCTTCTCTGACAACCAAAGTGGGATTTGTCTTTCTGAGAATCCCATGTTTCATGAACGCCCTAGCATATTGATATCAGGTACCACTTTATCTGAGATATGATACAACGAGGAGTAATAAGGCTCCATCACATTGGGACTAATGATTAGGTCACAAATATTCTTACAAATCCCCTGGGGAAGGTCAAATTCTTAACCTTCCATGAGCAACTTGGAGTCATGGAGAGACCCTCTTATGAGGGTCCCATTTGATTTGGAAATTGAGCTCTGGCATCTCCGGGGGGCTTGGGGTACTTCTTGTAGCGATGGTCGACCATAAGTTGAGTGGTTCACCTTCCCCTAGTGGTGCACGATATACAGGGTGAATGGTTCACCTTCCCCTATGATACCCGATGATGGTTGAGATATGCATAGGATGAGTGGGTCACCTTCTCCTATGGCATATGAGAAGGATGAGTGGTTCACCTTCTCCTATGGCATATGAGCAGGATGAGTGGTTCACCTTCTCTTGTCGATACATCCTACCCATGTAGTCTAGGACTCATGGGAAGTACCTCTCATTTGGCCAATGAGTAGGGAAATGAGAATATGGACCATAGTACTACCGATGGACACATCGTGTACTACTATACTCCCTATGCTAGGATGTTTGATATTGATCTGGGATCATTGGACACTGACTTCGGGTCAATGGAGAGTGGTATGACACAATCTCGATCATTTCTTCTTTAATTATTTTTCATGGTTCAGCAAAGCAGAGTATATTATAACAGGGATGTCAGAGATGGTACAGTTTGACAGATGATTTGGCAAGTGGAGTTCTTCCTAGTTGATAAGGAGTGTTAAATTTGGAAACTAGGGCCAAAATCCACCTTGGATAGCTCATATGATGAAGTTGATATTTTTATTGGATTCCTCTTTCTGAGAGGTGTAGGATTGATCTAAATATCATCTCATTCTGACATGTACAAATGGAATTATGAATTTATTTCATTTATGGAAAAATTGTCAAGGTCACCCAGCAAACTAATGTAGGCTCAGAAGCCCAAAAGACATGTCTTTTCATCCTCAACGTTGCATATAAATAGAAGGTGCATCTACCTCATTTGGACATCGTTCATCTCACACATATTTCTCTCTCCTCATCTAATTGGGTCGTACAAACTTCAGGCAGCCTTCTTCTCCTCCACAAGTGCGAAAATTTGACCGCACTTTTTTGTTTCCAACATTGACCAAGTTGCAGGAAGCTTGACTGGGCAGCGTTGACCTTGTTTCATTGCGATTTTTGTGGAATTATTTCTGTTTGGTCAGGTCACATTTCTAGGCACAAAAATCGATGCATTCTGAGTTGTTTGACTAGCGTTGACCGCAAGTTTGACTCTGCGTTGACCGAGTTTGACTGATATTTTTGGCACTATTTTGGGTTTATTCGGACTATCCTTAGAGGCCGAGTTGATTGGGTTTGACCGAGCTGATTTGAAGGAAGATTTCTTCTAAGTTGACTAGCGTTGACTTTCTAGTTAGGGCATCCTGTTGACTACAGTTTGATTGAAGATATTTGACTGTAATGGGGCAAGTGAATTTTGTATATTGTACTCTCTCTCTCCATTGAACTTTTGAAGAATAATAAGAAGACCTAATCAAAGGGTTTCCCCATATTGGAGTTTTTCCCTGGCATCCGCCAAATATTGTGTCCTCTTGTCTTGGCTTGTCTTTTACTTTTTATTTATTTTCTATCTACATTTATTGTCATGTTAATGTGATAGCTAATCTGGAAATTGACATTGGGCTAATAAGGACAATTGAAGTAAATTGCTCTTAAGCATAGAACATACCATTGTTATCTAAAATGAACAAAGAGGTCCTACACTAGTAGGTCTCATTGAAAACTCAAACGTGTAGACATTTTCAATCAAATTCTGATTAAATTCAACCATGAACTCTGAATCTATGAAAATATGTCCTGACAGGCCAGACAAGACTATCAATATGAATCTATGAAAGTGTTGAGGCCTCGAAAATCACTGCAACAACATTGGGGGATAACCACCCGGTCCGGACCTTAAAAGCAGCTCCTTTTCCGTTTGGTGTGGTGGCTCCGACTGTTCATCTAGGTCCAGTTACCTTCTCCCTATTGCTATTGGTTTATAATGTATCTTTAACTACCAATAGACAGGGACATCAGATCACTTCTCCTTGCTGATCAGGCAAGAGAATGACCCTTAAGCTGATTTGGGCTCAGCCAAGCCACAACTAAAGTTTTGCCTCTTTGAGGAGAGGACTTAAAAGAATGTAGAATTTACTCTAAATGCAAGCTTATTCTATGATGCAAGCAAAAGAAACTAATCTAAATCCTATCTTAATTAGGCAGATATAGATCTAACCCAACTAAGAGCAAGATAATTAAAATATTAGGATTTAAACATGTCTTGTTTATAATGAATATCAAGTTAATGAAGTAGTTCAATTAACTGATATTATGGTTACCAAAACACATTCTATTGAGACCTTAAAACTGAAATAATAAATCAACAACATTCAGGAAGTAGTTCTCAAAATGATATTGATTATCAAATCAATAAATCCAATAATTGAATAATGATATGTAGAAATAGTTCACACACATTATTATTCAATAAATCAGTTTCATAAGACAGATTTCAGAGTAAGTAGTTACTCCAAAATGAGAAATTAATCCATAAAAACAGAGTTACATAATAACAAGATTGAGACAAATTACCCATATTGACAATAGTGCACAAACATGAATAAAATGACACATTCATATCACCATAAAATTAAAACTGATATTTGAAACAGTAGTATTAGAAATACCAATTTATTGCATCCATTTCTCTGTTCTTGGTCTCCAACAGCCCTTTACATTGCTTGAACTTCTGCCTTCAAAATTAGAGCCACAATAGTGCAAGCTTTGTTCCTCATGCATAATTCAATATACAAAGGGAAAATCCTCAATAATCCCCAGATCTGAGATTTTTCACTCCTCCCTCCTACAACTCTAAATTCCAATTACAATAGTGCTTTTAGAAGCTCTAAAATTGCAGAGGAGAGCAGCCCCTATTCCATTTTGCAATTTGTTATTTATAATGTTGCCCAAGGAATTGTTGGAGAAGAGAGTTTGTTGAAGAGAAATCTGCCAAATATAATTTTAATTGCTCCTAATTCTGATCTTCAATTGCTGGAGCATTCTCATTGCTTGAAATCCTTTTCTCCATATCTTTTCCACTGTTTTCCTGCAAAAGAAATCAAAATAAATTAAAATGCAATCAAAATATCATTTCTGGCAATTAAATCCAATCCAATCAAATTCTATTTAAATAAATAATTAAAAACAAAATATAAGCTCTGTATTGATGCTTGGAATGGTTCGATTGGTAAATGATATCATTGACCAATGGATCTGCAATTAGAAGAGGCTTTGGACAAATGAAATTCAAAACAATAACTCAGAAAATTGATTTTGTTTTCAAAATTCGGAGCCTGATCTTCTGCCTGATTTTTGGCCTAATAAATGATCAAATCTGTTGGTGAAACCTCCTTCAAAATGTTCTCCTTGATTTTCTCTTTCCAATGAGCCGTCCTGGGCCTCATTTGGCCAAGTAGAACTCAATTTATGAGCTTCCAAAGTTGATGGGTCAAATCTGATGTAAATCTGGAAATTCTGTTGCTGGGCTAAAAATGAGAATTTATAATTAAAAATTAAATCCTAAATTAGTCCCTAATTAATTCTAATTTAATTCCTAATTATAAACTAAATTATTTATTAATTTAACTAACTAATTTATTAATTTAACTAACTAATGATTTATAAACAAATCCATTCTTAATTAAAAACTAATCAATATTAATCTAATTAAAAACTAATTAATATTAATCTAACTGATATTTAAATTAATTAAATATTACATATAATTAATTAATTTAATTAATATAATATAATACAGATTATAATATATTACATATTAATTAATTTAATTACTATAATATAATATTACATATTATTTAAACTAATGTATATTACATTATTCTACACTACTCCTAATACATATATTAAAAGTAACATATCATCATAATGTTAAATAGCTAACCTACTCATAATATATAAAAACTTTAAAACATAACTATATTACCCTTCCTCACTTCACTCATACGTGAGTGATATTAAAACAAATATGAAAACGTATGTTAAAAACAAATATCAAGCCTTTCCATTAAACTTAGGGTAAACCATCATTTGCTATCGCATCGGAAAACTTAGAGTTCGATGTTGGTCTTTTTAATACCATGCGATAGGGGAATGGCTAATGGGCGCATCGGGTTTTATAATTTGTTGCGAAATGAACTCCCGACCCGATATCGCATCGGGATGACATAATGGGTATTTCGGGGCTTTTAAAATATGTATAATGAAAAGTTCCGATGCGATATAATTTTTATATATTAAATATTAATTTAATTTAATTAATTATAATAATTAATTTAATATTTAATATTAAAAATCAATTTTTATTTTGGTTTTATTTTTATGAATTTAAGTTTTTAAACTACAGTTAAAAATAAAACTACAGCCACTTGAATGTTTGGTTTTTCGAGATTAAGATTTAATTTGGAAATTGGAGTGAATTTCTTAAGTCCCGATGCTTAATTATTTGGCTGCATAACTAAAAACGGAAAAATGTTAGTAAAAGGAATTCACTATAGATTAATATTTAGAATGAATGCGTTATTGAACTAATTTATTTACAAAATGCAATATTGTACATTTTATGCAATTTTAACCCAGGCTACGTAAATAATCAGACTTTCAAAGGAGTGCCATTTTCAAACCAGTTGACCAAATGAGGCGAAACAAGCGTCAATGGGAAGCTTGTAAAAAATCGATTCTAAGAAAACAATCAAAACAAGAATCCAAAGAAAACTAAAAATTAACAAAAGCGTAGGGCAATCAATTAAAATAAAAATCAAAAAGGTGCTTAGCCAAAAATTTTTATAGAAAGGGTCCCCATTATTCGAAGCGGACGCATCAATAATGGGGGGTGTTGTATTTTTACCACAACAGAAAGAAATGCTAATAGACAAGTTTCATGTAAAAGGACGTTGAAAGACAAACATAAACACATTTCCTATCTTTTATAGGGCATTAAGAATTTCATCTGCATTACAGTAAAAGCACCGCCCTCTTCTAGGTTCAATACCTTGACAACGCCATCCTCTGCCAGCAACGCATAGCGTCTTGATCGAACCCCTAAACCCATAAGTTTATGGCTCAAATCAAGAGTAACACCCAATGCCTTGGTGAATTCTTGATTTCCATCGGCCAATAGAAGGAACTTATCACCCACATTCAGATTCTCATTCCAGACCCTCATAACAAAAGCATCGTTCATAGAAATATAGGAAATTGTGACAATCTCTTTGGCCTTCAACTCATCGGCTTTCTTGACAAATCTTGGGAGATTTTCTTAGGACAAGTGAGTGTGAGGGCACCAGGAACGACCAAGAGAACCACTTTCTTCCACTTGGTTAACTCTGAGACTTTTATTGTTTGAATATCGCCCTCTTTATCAAAGTATGACAGAGTAGCCTCTTGCAACATCTCCCCCACTAAAATAGTTGCTCTAATTGGCTGTAAAGTTGTTTATGATCGAATGAATGTTGATTTGATAGGATTTATTATGTAGTGTTTGGGTTTAGGAACCAGAAATGAAGAACCCTTCAAAACCCTTGAAGGATTCTTCAATGCAATAGTAGATGGGCACATTGCGGATTTCATAAACGAATAACAAATGGGCGTAGAAGGAACATTGCATGATAATAATGCTATGTTATTTATTGCTATTGGCATTAATGCAAGGATTACATGGCTTCCCCTGCAGAATGTAAATGTGTGACTGATTTGTAGGGTTTTATGAGCTCATCCAAGTCCTCGTCGGTCAAACTCTTTGGCCTTTAGCTCATCAACTTTATCCACAAATCCTTGGAGATGTTTATGAGAACAAGTGGGTATGAAGGCGTTGGGAATGGACAAGAGAAGCACTTTATTCCCCATGGTTAACTCTTAGGCTTTTATTGTTTGAATCTCACCCTCTTTGTCAAAATATGACGAATTTGCCTCTAATAGCTTCTCCCCCACTGAAATAGTTGCTCAGATTGGCTGTAAAGTTGTTGATGGTTAAATTAATGTTGGTTTGACAAGATTTATTGTGTAGGGTTTGGGGCTAGGAACAAAAAATGAACAACCCTTCAAAACCCTTGAAGGATTCTTCAATGCAATAATAGATGGGTGTAACATGGGTTTCATAAACCAATAACAAATGGGAGTATAAGGAACCTTCTTAATACTAATGTTATGTTCATTGTTGTTTCCATTGATGCAAGGATTCTTTGGCTTCCCCTGCAGAATGTAAATGTGTGATTTGTTTTCAGGGTTTCATGAGCTCATCCAAATCCTCGTCTATTAGACTTCTCGCTCTAGGCTTCGACTTCACGCGTGGTGTCTGCATGGCCTTCAAAGCTTAATGGCCAATCATGACCATAGTAATCAGATTGTGGAGTTTGCACGACTTCAAGAGCTTAAAGGTGACCACAATAATCACGAGATGGCAAAGTCACAAAGAGCCACGCGTTGATTTTTTATTTGTTGGAGGATGACGAAAATTTATGGTTGTTCTTCGTTAGGGTGAACCATGTCTACTCACCCAAAGCTCGCAAAGAAAACACCTTCGGTGCAATTATTAACACATAAAGTCACATTTGCATGAAAAATATTGTCTGGTGCTTTATTAAAGGATATATATATAACTTAAAAGGTTTTCCCAAAGCATTTTTTATTTTATGTAATAACTTGAGATATATAAAGGTAATAAGAAGGAGATTATCTAACCCAAGTTTAAAATACCACACACCCATTTCAAAAAAATATTATATAAAAAAAAAACAAATAAAACTTGCTTACGCACTTGAACTCTTATATTATTATAATATTTAAAATATAAAATTACTAAGTTATGTTTATTGTTAATCCACGTGTCTTTAACATATTATTTAATGTACGGCTAAATTACCTATTAATTGCTAAACAACTCCATATTATTTACTCAAATAAGTTAAAAGCTTAGATTACCATATACGGAGATTTAGTATTATCATTATTTATGCTTTTACCTTGCAATTTAAGGGTACACCATATTTTATTTTTTTTCCTTAATAACATTAATAGCCAATAAACAAAGACGTAGTCTTTAACGCGACTTTTTGAAAGCCTTTCCGGCGATTTTTTCCGGTGAAATTCCGGCAGTAATTTATTGAAATCGAAGTTTGATAACTAGTTTCTGCACAATGAAAGCGTCCCAGGGTTTTTCAGGGTGCTGAATTGAATATGCAGTTAAAAAACCATTTTAATTGCAACAAATCATGATTTCATCTCAATTTCTTCCGCCGGATTTCGTCAAATCTCAAAAAGTCGCATTATAGACAACTCCATAAACAAAACGAGTAATGTGCATTGGTAAACCTCTTTCTGAAGTTCAAAATTAATAGTGTTCATGAAATCTAAGAAAATAGCTTTCAATACAATCTTTAAGTTTAAAAATTCTTAGAATCTCTAATAGTCCAAGGATCTCTAGTATTAAGTCACTCTACTTTGTACAAAATTACAAGTTCAAAATATTTGAAGTCTGGAGTTTCACCATACTTTTTGGAAATTATTTACCTTACTTATCCATAACATTATTTTAATGCTTCCCTGGATCTGGGTGCTCCCAAGTCTACTAGCAAACTTCCCAATACCCCTCATCAGCAGCATCCACTTGGATCGAGTCCATCTCCAAGTGACAGTCACATTCTTTGCTCCTCTCTGGCTCCCGTTGTCCCCGTATCAATCTCCTCTACTCTTACGCCCCTGTAATAAAATAACTTAAGCCATGAACATTCCCTTCTCTTGGCTTCATTCTCCCTCTGTCGTTCCCTTTAGTGCTCCCTCCGACTCTGGCACTGCAACCCTCCTTGTTGCCATCAAACAATGAACCGTGGCAGGGGAGGGGCCGACATCGTGGCAGAGGCAGAGACAAAGGGAGTATCCTTGGCACCCTTGCAATAAATTGACTCAAGCCATGAACATTCCCTTCTCTCGACTTCATTCTCCCTTTTTCATTCCCTCCAGTGCTCCCTCCGGCTCTGGCACTGCAACCCCGCTTTGTTGCCATCAGACAATGAACCATGACAGGGGGAAGGTTCAATGCCCTGGCAGAGGCAAAGGCCAAGGGCATCTTCCCACCATCTTCGATGATGCCACCATTATTGCGATGTTTGATTACGGTATACCAAAGTCCATTCGAAGCGATTTTCTTGCTATGGAGGAGGCAAAGACTCATAGAGGTCATCCGACTCTCTAGGCTCTCCAAAACCTCCTTTCCCGACAGCTCAAGGAAAGATCTCAAGAGAGGATGTAGGCCTTTGGCTGGATAGTCAAGTTCTCATCCCACTAGAGCCACTCTTTCTCCTCACTCATACGACTTTACTGAGTTCTCCATGTCGAATTTCCACCAAACATTCCTTCCTTCTCCTCTCCTGCTCCCTCCCCTTCGCATTCCCTCTTGTTGGCTCTTCATCTCCGCCCATCCCCTATGCTCATGTGCCCCATCCCCCTTCTTGCCATGCTCTTGTCCCCTTAATGGTCGATGCTCCCTCCTACCCTCCTTGTCCAAGTCCCTATGGCTGCTACATTATGGAGGAGCTTCTGGCGAACATTGGTAGCATGCAAGGTCAAGGCACTGCCCAAGTATAATGTTGCACCAGCATGGCAACCATGCAATTCCAATGTGGCATAATCTAGCCCATTGAAATTATGATGACTTTCAAATTAGTTCTCTTAGTCCAATATGGCCTCCTAGCAGGCCCCTTCAATATTCATTTTTATGCGGATTGCGAGCCTCTGCCACGGAGCCTCGTGGCTCATTGTGCACCATTTTTGGTTTCTCATGCAAAAGCTATGTAATGCTAGATCTTAGGAGCATGTTTTTGATAAATTTTAAGGTGTTTTTTGAAACCTGTAAGACCTCTCGGCTCTGGTTTCTCCTTCTTGGGGCAGATTTCTTCAATTCCCATCTCTGGTTTCCTCACACAGAGGCAGAGAATGCACTCTTGGATGTAAAGCGTGTAATTTTTTTGTTTATTAATATAACGTAGATATGTTTGCTTACAATAAAAAACATTCTTTTATTGTTATGTTCATACTTCTATAATCCAAATATAAAAGGCATGAGATTAGTCAATTATTCGTGTCTTGAATATTTTAAATGAAGCTATCTACATTGATTAATTACAATGAGAAATCATACATAAGGTACTCAATAAGTTTGGTGCTTTAATGGTCATCTATGGATCATCTCAACTAGAAGGTTTTTCCTCATCCTTCTATGATTGAATTTTGTATGCATTATGGATATAACTTCATTCTTGAGATCTTTTCATTAAGAGTTAATGAATCCTTATTGATGCAAATTATTAAGATATTGACCCTCTCATAGACTTTCGACTCATATTACGAGGTAGTTAAGGACGATCTTTCTTTTAATTTTATACCCTTATTTCGAAAGTTCTTTCACGAGCAACTAATGCATGATGTACAAACACGAGCGTAGTGCATCACCAAGGTTAGGTGTAGTTCCATGGTACAGAGATAAATATTTAAAGTCTTCCACCAAATTACCATCCAGAGTTCATTTCATGTAGTTATTGTAAACCTACCACAATGTGGCCCTTCATCACTTCACACTTAAGGTTGCTCGTGGTTTTCTAGGCATCCATTTGCTAAGTGATTGTTTTTTTTATTTGTTTTTTTACATAAGAATAATGTTTTATGTATATATGTAGATACATGAGAAGAATATATAGATAAAAAAAAAGTGAAAAGGGATATATTTAATGAAAATTATTGTGTAGATTATTATAAAAATCTTATTACTTATAAATTATATGATTTTAATAGTTTAGGCATTATGTCAGGTATATGGTTAATTAGAGATTGTAGAGTATTTTTATAGGGAAGTTAGGATGAATATGAGTAGAGGTAAAATAAATTAATTTATTTTTAAAATATATTTTTGGGAAATTTTTAAATATTGTTTTCTTTCGTAGAATGTATTTAATGTAAATTTGTTGTATAGATTATTGTATGTTTATTTGGTGGGGACATTGAGTGAGGTCCATATATGTAGAGATTGCCATCATAGTGACCTAACTTTGAGATTGGTTGCTTGCTACTCACAATGCTCAACTATGTAAGCTAGTCCATTGGATTTGTAGACAAAATTCACATAATGACATTATTGTTCAAAAAGTAAAATCACAAATAACTTTCAAAAGCAAGTCAATAGGGATATTCTAGAGCTATAAATATTTTAAGTTAGATTTTAATGAGAAGTTAAGGTACACTTAAGCAAAGAATCTTATCTTCAAGCAGAACTCCAGGTACATTTAATCAAGTACACATACACAAAGTTGGTTCATCACTCTTACAGTCTATATAAGAATCATATGGAGATAATTCAATTGAATCATTTACTTATAGTCTATATAGGAATTATATTAAGGAATTCAATAAGACAATTTATCGTTTTATCTCTTGGATGTCATTCCTTGGATAAAATGAAACTATTGTTATTTCTTGCAATTCAAACAATTACAATGATTTTTTTAAAGACAATCAAAATATAGTATTAATTTTCAAAGGTCACTATAATGCCCAATAAACAAACAACTATTTTAAACTTCCAAGAACACTACTTTCCATAAAAGAAATATAACTTACTAGAATACTTTGCCATAAGAATAAGATGATAGGCCTAGTGTACTTTGCCATAAGAATAAGATGATAGGCCTAGTGTTTAGTGCACATGTGCATTATGATACAAAACACCATTTGCAAAAGAACACAAAATAACATTATTTTTGTGAACAAAAATGAATGATTAAATTGAATACTACTTATTCAACTTTGAATTTCTAATGAATTTTTTTAAAATAATACTAATAGTTCCATCAATATTATGACTTTCGAAGAAGACGGGAGAGATCACGACAATGGTGATACTGCTATGTATTATGGTTTTGAGTGCAAGTGTTTACAGGCTCTTGGAAAGCATGGATCTGAACTATACTATGGTGAAACAAGGCAATCTCTTGCTATGGAATATAGATCTGGAGTACAAACCCTTCCAAGACACCTATCAGTGGTCAATCGTGGTGCATTTAATCCGTAAACTATCGTGGATATTCCAATGGATAGTTCGTCACAACAGATCTAACAATATTATATTAAATATCTGGAATTCGACACTATTACATTTTTATTAAATTTCTAGATCTATGAATTTAATTGTAATTAGTGCATGCATGTGAATGTAAATTATGCAAAAAGGTAGAGAGAGACAAAATAATCCCACACACACACACACATAAGACACAAGATATGCTCTGGGAAATCCTTTCGCGAGAAAACCCAGCTGGAAGGTGAGGTTGCTTCACTCTCTTTCTCTGTTTGGAAATTAAGGTTGCATGTACAAAGAAGTAATGTTTGTGCCCCGTGGGCTGCTACAATGCACAAATCCTCTTGGTGTGCTCTACCTCCTATCTCTCTTGGCTATATTTTCTCAGTTATGGAACAAAATTCTCTTGAAAGAATGGAATGTCTCTTCCTCCTAGTGGCCCGGTTATCACACAGCCTAATAGCCTACAAGTGGTTAAGTTTGACTACATCAACTCTTAACTAGAGTTACAATATAGACTCTTCTAGAGTATTTTACATCACAAACATGTGGCTAGCCCCTTTTCCATGAATAATGGGGGCTGACACAACATCCTCTCGAACCATGGTGGTGAAACTAAGAAGGTCAACTTCTGAGTGACATAACTTTTTCATACAAACTCTGGTTGACGTGCTTCTTGCGTTGTTGGAAAGATATTCAATTGATGCCTCAAAACACTCCCTGAAGGTTTCAAACCCCGTTTTACCAAACTAGGTCCAGCCGGTAAAAACAATCCCATGAACTTGTTCCTCCACTTTTTCCACTATGAATGAATCGATATGGATAAAAAATAATATAATAATCCAATCTGGATCACACCTCCCCATTTTAGGAGGCTTTTGGTCCCCAAATGTTTTTATTGAATGAGGTGAAGAAATTGTTCCTTCACCTTCTCTCTAGTGTACCATTTACCTTTGCCTGGAAGTTGTCCCTTCAACCCAATCTACCAAAGGTCATGCTGCCCTTGTCTTGTAGTTCTAAACCTCTTTTGCAAAATTGTGTCTTCTCTCAATTTTGCCTGAGCATCTGGTGCAAAATCCTCCACAGAAGGTAGGAGTTGTTCCTCTTCCTGGCTAGCATGGAAGGCTCATAGAGTTTCAAATTGTTTACATTCACACCTGAGTAAATGCACATATACAGTCGTAAACTGAATCGATAGGTATTATCACCCATCTTTTCTAGTATCTTAAAGGGACCATAACTTAGAGCCTTGATTTTCTTACCAAGCCCCTGCAGCCTCTCATTGTTCAACTTTAGCCATACCATGTCTCCCACCTTAAACAATTTATTTTTAATGTGTTGATCATGCATAGCCTTATATTTCTCCTGCAAATTCTGCAATGTTTCCTATACTTGTAGATGGATACACCTAATCTTCTCTATAAAAATTTTAGCCCTCAAAGCATCTCCTATAAGATCTTCCCTCACTCCTCATTTTTAGCCATATGCAATATCCAAAGGTGAAGGTGGAAAATATCTAAAACAAGTTTCAAAAACAATGTAAACTTTGAAATGGGAACTATAAACTCAAAATGGGAACTCTAGCCAAAAAACCCCAAAAAAACATGAAAAACAGTGCTAAAAACGAAAAGTGTGTATATTGGAACGATGTTTTTTTTTAGGGTCAATTTTCAACATTTTTAAAAAACGGCAGTAAAATTAATTTTTTTGTGCAAAAAAAATTGTTTTTGATGAAAAAAACACATTAATGTTTTTGGTAGAATAACATTTTTCTTTCCTAGGTATAATTTCAACATTTTTTTAGTAATGATGATAAAGATAAAATAATGGGGTCTGAAACACATTAAAATTCTATCGGTTTTCATCCATGTTGTTAAACATATAATAACATGACACTAAAGATCGCTAAAATTCTAATTGTTTTCAACCATAACATTAAAGATACAAAAAAGATGGAAAATTTTCAACCATAAAATTAAAAAACCATGACATTATGAACAAATTACATGACTAAATTAATCAAAATGTCATTACTTGTAAATTGAATGAAACATACATTATATCTCTAAGTTATTGTTGCATTGTAGATATTCTAAACAATAAAAATCATCATAATTAAAACATATAATCCAACAAACATAAAAATGATTCATAACTTCATTTAACACAGTATGGAAATCAAAAATTTTATTTCAAGATACAATGCAAACATCAGTTATATAAATTGTCTTAGACAATTATTCAAAATCACCCATATGTTCTTGCACGCCATCAGAATTCACATCTTCATATGAATGACTGGATGCAAATGAAGATGTGCCATATTCTTCTCTTTCATCAACTAGTGCCCCATCTGAGTCCACATGCATGCCCACCATTTCAGGTTTCAAAATTCTTCTGGATCTACGACTGGTTTTAGCGGAATCCCATCTCAACATTGTTCCTTTTGGTAACAACCTCTTCAGAATCTCTATCGTCTTGAAGTGAAGAGTTCCTCTCTTTGTTAAATTGAAGTCATAAACAAGTATGTCAACATCCTCCAATTTTAAGAGGTCAGTGCAGCGACGATTTATATTTGTGCCCTTTCTTTTTCTCTTTTCGCCAATTTTTTTAATCGACTACCATCTCTGGCTTATACACACCATTGAATGGGTGTGTATTTGTGGCATACCAATGTACTTCAACACCTGCAACATCTTCCTTTTTGTAATTCCCTTTATAACCTTAGCAACCCAGAATGGATAGCCATTGGGATCTCCATCTGCTAGCACTACGGTCATGCAACCCTCCTTAATATCTTGTATTCAACCCCTGTAAAGTTATTCCATGGCTTCACGTTGTGCACAATACCTTTTGGAACCAATATGCATTTCTCTTTCCTCTCCCTGTGAAGAATTAATAACAGCTTGAGATTATTGTTGTTCAACAATGTTTCTTTTGTCATGTTCATTTGACACATTTTGTGGCCAAATAAATGGATTTTTCAAAGGTATATCTTCATTTGTTGTTTTTGAAATGATATCACTTTGATTATTGAAAAAAGACTCCCACCAAACCGAATCAACAATATCAAAGTACCCATATGTATATCTAATACATTTTTTAATTTCTTCTAGGCAATCAGAATAATTTATATCTCTATTTTTCCTGCGTGCATTATGAACTTCAACAACTAATTTTAATAACAATATTTTTGATGCAAATATTGGATGATCTAGAATGAACTTCAAAAATGTCAAACCTGATGATGGTGCCCATTCTGCAATAGTTGAATACTTCTTGCCTCATATTAGTGTTTTCCCATCAATTTTTTTGATATAAAATTAATGTTGGAAGCTAATGTCATTAAGTTGTTCAATGCATTTCTCCTCACCATGCGATTCCAGAATAAACCTTCGCATGTCAACAGTTTCTTCCAACACATCAAAAGTAGGCTTTGGCATGTATGATTTCTTAATACATTCAATTAATGATGGCAAGCTGCCAACTTCCTTCCTCCTCAATGTGACTGAAAAACGACTGAACATCTGATCAATATGGTCATGAGTGTGCCCAACAAGAAGGAAACCAACCTTTACCTTCTAAATAATTCTCAATTCAACAAGCATGTTTAGATATCCAAAAATAATCTAATTTTTGTTTTCACGACAAGTGTTGTCCAATTGTAGATAGAAAACTTCAAGAAGATTACCAAACCAATGATAAAGCACTTCATGAATTATGGTTATTGTCAGATTTGCATCATTATGAATATTTGGAGTTTTTAAGTATACCCTTGCCAAAATTTACCTATTGAAGACCATACAACCGACCAACTGATACTGAATAAAATTTTCCTCCTGTAAATTTTTGGGTGTACGATCAAAATGTGGTAGAAGTGTTTTTTTTTTTTTGGTCCATACCATCAATTATCAAACCCAAATATTTATTTGGATTATCATAACACTTCTTTTGATGCTTGTACAACTTTTTCCTTTCGCTTGTTTGTTGTTCACGATGCTCTTGAAGTGCTTCGACGAAGGAATCTACACAACATAAAAGAAAGTCATTAAGAAATATGTTTTTCTAGTTGATGACTATACAATTTTAAAAGTTAAAGTTACGAATGCTTACCTCTTTCTGACCCTTCACATTTATCCCTTTTTTAATTAAGAGAAGCACATGTACTGCAAATCCCCATCCGTGTCTTTTTAGGAATACGGACATTGTTGAATTCTTTCTTCCATATATTCACAAAATATTGATATGTAATAAATCGACCATGTCCCTCAGCACCTTCTACATATTCCTTGTATAAGTTGTAGATTTCTCGTCTTGAGAAATTATCTGGAATATGTATTGTCTCTCTATTTGGCATACACTCTCCATGATTTGAAAAGAAATCTTTCATCCATGACATTGCAATATTTGATAATGGCCCAAGCTGTCATTTATGATGTACTTCTGAATAAAATGTGGGATCCTTTTCCAAATTTTCTGGGATTCTTGACAGACGAAAATTACTCATTGAATGAAACATTTTGAAAGCCTTTCTACAGATAAATAAAGACCCAATATGATAATCATAACCTAACAATGTAGATTGCATGCACCCTTCTAAATGTGAATTTTGCATGCTTTTATTCATTGACAAATATCTCTTCCTTCTCTCTAATGCAAACTTGAAATCTTTATGTTTCAAGCAATCTTTTTGACAACATTCACTTGAAATGAGAGCACTGATAGAACTTCTTCTCGTCAGATATTCTGCTCTACCCCTCATATAGCTAGAACATCTTGGATTGATACGAAAAGGTCTACTTCTACTACTCAATATAATATTCCTCGCAACATCTCCATCATTGGATCATCATTTGTATAAGAATTGTCATCATCATTATGAGGAATGTTATCCTCACTATGATCATTTGTGCTTTTGAAATACTAACTTGGAGGATATTTTGCATCTTGCCCTTCTTCAGTGCTACCCTCACAGTCCTTAGAATTAGGACTAAATGGAAAGTTTGACTCAATGTTTATTGGATATTCTTCATCATGTGCATTGTCAATGCTACTCTCATAGTCCTTAGGATTAGGACTAAGTGCTTCATCTTGTCCTTCGTCACTATTGCTCTCATAGTCCTTAGGATTAGGACTAGGTGGAAAATGTGACTCTCAATTTATTGGAAATTCTTCATCTGGGCCTTCATTGTTGCTTGTCTCATAGTCCAAGGGATTAGGACTAAGTGGAAACCACGACTCTTTATTTATTTGAAAATCTTCATCATGCTCTTTATCACTGTTGCTCTTAGTACATAGGATTAGGACTAAGTGAACATCATGACACTCTATTAATTTGAAATGATTCATCATGTTCTCCATCATTGTTGCTCTCATAGTCCATAGGATTAGGACTAAGTGGGCACCATGACACGCTATTCATTTGAAATTCTTCATTATGTTCTTCATCATTGCTTCTCTCATAATCCATAGGATTAGGACTAAGTGGACACTGTGACACTCTATTCATTTGAAATTATTCATCATGCTCTTCATCACTGTTGCTCTCATAGTCCATAGGATTAGGACTAAGTGGACACTGTGACACTCTATTCATTTGAAATTCTTCATCATGCTCTTCATCACTGCTGCTCTCATAGTCCATAGGATTAGGACTAAGTGGAAATCGTGACTCTTTATTTATTTGAAAATCTTCATCATGTTCTTCATCATTGCTGCTCTCATAATCCATAGGATTAGGACTAAGTGGAAATCGTGACTCTTTATTTATTTGAAATTCTTCATCTTGTCTTTCATCAGTGTTGCTCTCATAGTCCTTAGGATTAGGACTAAGTGGAAGATTTGACTCTCTATTCATAGTGGAAGAATTTTCGTTATATTCATCAATATGAATAGAGTTGTTATACGACGAAAATGTTGATGCTTCACAAAGTGAAACTTCACTATCAGGAGAATCCATGCCTTTCAAATAGAAGAGGTTGAATGACACAAATGCACTCTCTCCTAATGATAATATATAGCTTAAAGAATGAAATTTTCCCTCCAAAAAATTTCGCCGAAATTTTTCCCTCCAAAAATTTTGTTTCGTGTATTTTCCTCCATAATTTTCTTCTTTTATTTATTGAAAAATTTTAACTAAAATTTTCTTATGAAATTAATCTTTTAAACTAAATATTTTACTGTTGTGGCCAGCAACACCCCCCCCCCTTGTTCATTTAAGTGTTGTCCAAAATACTAAATGAATGGGGACCCTTAGTTAAATTTTAGAAAAAAAGCAAGAGTTTCCTTTCTTCAAAATAAGGATACCATTGTAAGCTTAGGAAGGTCTTTTGAATATTTTTTTAACCTAAGTCTATGATAAGGGAAATATCTTTAAAGCCGCGTTGCAAAAAAGATAGGAAATGCCTCCATTTCTCTATAATATCGGTATGCGCAAGACTCTCGTGTTAAGCATAATATCGCATCGCAATAAAGTAATACTCATAAGGAAAAAACTTCAAGATTTACCGATCTGCGATAACACCGATCGCAAGATCGCATATCGCAGAAATGAGCTGACAAGATTCGGCAAACATTAAACTTCTGCGACCTGCGATGTTGCGATCGCTGCGATATTATATTCGTATGTTTGCGCGATCTGCAACGGTGCGATTTGCGATGGCGCGATCTGCGATATTACGTAAGCGAATCATAAATCACTTCATCACGAATCCTTCGGGCACGCTATTCAAAGAAAAGCCACTTACCATACTCTGACTCAAGATCATGCGCTTTTAATGATAGTAAAGGAATTAGTTGTTAGCTATTAAATGAAATGAAGACGCGTGCTTTTGTAAAGAATTACTTCACGTAAGGTGGCATATTTGATATATCTGTTGCATTTAAAACTCTCCCATCACCTTTCTTGATCAGTCATTTCCATTTCACTCGTAAGCTGCAGGAATGAAGAACTAAAGACAATTCAAAGCCAAACGCATGAAGAAATGGGAAAGAAAAATAAAGCTCAAGGCTCTGAGGCGAAGGAAAAGATGAAGGAGATGGTGCCTTTGTATACAGACACAGCCTGTAACAGAGACGCAGGGATATCGACATGGGAAAGCATGTACAGACTGCTTGAAGAAGAGAATCCCAGAATAATGAAGGTTGCTGCTGTCACGGGCTCACAACGCTCTTCCGAGGCGTCCTTAGAGGAGCTAGCATGTTCATTTCTTCACCGGATAGCAGCAAGGCCCAAAATTCTACCATATACGGATATGATCAAGTGGATACTTGACAATGCAGAGATGAACAACAGACAATTCAAGATTCAAGGACATGGGCTCATCGGATCATTTGCTGCACAAGATTTAAAGCTTATGTATCATCTTCCTGAACCGCAGGCGACTTACAATGCACAATTCGTTAAGAAATTTGTGGCAGAGAACCCAAACCTAGCAGAGACCACCAAAGATTGGTCCAGAAAAGAGGAGCCACTCAAAAAAGACAAAAACGGTAAGTACAGCACTGGTTCCCTCACCTCTCCGTATTGTTTTGCTGCGGCCATGCTTTATAGATTATTTGGGATGCCGGATATCAATAAGTTTTCGTCTGAATGGCTACCATTAATAGATGCTGCCACAAATGCCGATATTATGGATTGGGCCAAGATCTTTTCTGATAATCTATACACGGCTATTATCAATTACCGATCTAAAAGATCCTTGTCTCAAAGGATCTATCCTCCTTTTTATCTGTCCGCATATGTTATGGATTCTATTTGTTATGTGTCTAAATTTCCCACTATGGGTTGGAAATGGACTACCCAGGACCCATTACCTATCCATGTTTATCATAAGATGTTATGGGATTCTCAGTTCGTCCCACACTTCTACCAGATTTGTCACGGGCTTATCTTACCCTTGTATAGAATGATGTATGATGAAGACCCCCCGAGGTGCTCATCCGAGGCACAGATAGATATCATCCCCATCGCAAGATGGTTCGGGGAAGAATGGTTCACCTATATTAGAGTGTTTGGAAGCACTGTACCTCCTCATGTCCTGCCTCTGTATATCCCCGATAAACTTTTGGCTCGGGAAATTGCATATCAAACCTCTTCAGAAGACGGCCTGACCAAAGACCTAAAAGACAAAAAGACAGCGGCCACGCAAGCAAGCATTCTTATCGACTATGTAAATGAGAATTTACACAGGGCCAATTTAATCGAAGAGACCACCCCGGGGTACCTACCAAATAAACTACGACTGGAAGCATAATGGAAGCAGAAGGCGTAGGAAAAGGGAAAAGCGATCCAAGCATTAAACAGATTAAATTGGGAGTGTTACTGGGCATACTTGGTCAAGCCGCA
Organism: Pinus tabuliformis; assembly: GCA_031772625.1. NCBI lineage: Eukaryota > Viridiplantae > Streptophyta > Pinopsida > Pinales > Pinaceae > Pinus > Pinus tabuliformis. Next base: position 260,422,024 of record CM062813.1, on the reverse strand, counting down.
TAGTCAATGGATGACTGTGAAATGCATCATAAACGCGGCCGAAAAAGTAGTGCCAGCTCTCATAGATTCTGTTTTCGTAGCCCAGCTCAGCGCAGAAGTCAGCCAGCCGACTCTCCTCAAGCCCATGATGAACACTTGCAGCTTTAAAGACCAAATTCAGAAGTAGCCTTATTTTAGAATGTTGTTTTTTCTTTAAAATTAGATTAGAAAAAGGACGGTCATTTGAAAACCGCATCCTAAATTTTGTAAATACACTATTATTAGAATTAGGAAGTAGTATTTTAACCCTTCTCATTGCATTTGGAGGGGGGTCCAGAAATTTGTCAAAAACTTGTCCTCGGAACATGCACTTCTGCACCCTCAGAGGAGGTTTTAATGAATGGATGGATCGAGATTTATTAATGTTTGCATTTGATGTCTGCTACTGCTATTGCACTTTTGTACTCTTAGTAGATGTTAGAACAAGTAGAGATAAATCGTTTTTGCTTGAAGCTTATGAGTAGGATTAGCCATAAATGGTACTTTTATCTCTTGGCCATTTCTGCTTATATTCTTAAAGTGATATACAGTTTTCAGTTGTTTATATGTTACTGCATGAATGTATGAGTTACCATTTGGCACTTCTGTACGGTGGAGCAATTTATTTATGTTTGATATATGAATAACTTATTATGCGATATGCTGTTCACAACTGTTTTGCCTAACTTTTTATGCAAAGTGGTTTATCTTAATTCATTTCTATTCTTATGATAGCTGAATGATCTTTATTACCAGTTATTGTTTGAAATCTCTTTAGATCGCATAATAGAAGAAATACACCCCGGGTTAGCATAGCTTAGATGTGTTGTTTCTCATTAGATTACAATAGCATAGAGTTAGTTTAAAAGTTTGAATTAAATTAGCTTTAAGTATTCTTAGATCAGCAACATCCAACTCTGCACACACACACATACACCCTTAGATTGGGAAACTGGTCCCATTATCCTCAGTCGGACCCGCTATACCAAACGGATAAGGAGCTGCCAACCAAGGTCCGGACCGGGTGGGTATCCCCCTTGTTGTCGACCCGATTTCCGGGGCTTCAACATTTACCTAAATTAATTTTTTACTTAAACTATATAACATTTATTAGACAATTAAATGCTTTTTTTTTTAATTTTCTATCACACATTTAAAATAAATTGTTATATCGCCATAACACGATTTATATGTTAAGTTTTTATAATAAAAAAATTAATACCACATTCACCATGCAGTAAAACAATTCTGTAATGTTTACTTTATCATAATTTACTATATCGCCATAACAAGATTTATATGTTAAAGTCTTTATAAAAACAAATTAATCCCACATTCACCGTGCGGTAAAACAATTCTATAATGTTCATTTTATCATAGTTCCCTATATCGCCATAACAAAATTTACATGTTAAAGTTTTTATAAAAACAAATTAATCCCACATTAACCGTGCGGTAAAACAATTACGTAATTTCCGCTATATCATAAATTTCATTATCACTATTCCTCACATCACATCAAGGTTTTTCGAGGTTTGTTAAAATACTTGGAGAAAATTTGTGGAGCAACTACATTGCTATCAACAACATATTCAACAGAAGATTATCGCATTTGAAAGGTTAGTTTCCCTTTTGTTGTGTGCAAGTTTTAAAATTCAATAGGTTTAATGAAATTTTTATTTTTTTTAGAAATTAAAAATTTAGATGAGCCAGATTTACCCGACAAGCTCATGGTTGACAAAAGGCCACTACGTCCGCAGTGGGCGTGGTGGGCCCAATCGTGCTCGACATCGGCCCAACCCTGCGACCCAACGGGTCCGTTGGTCCGTCGAGGTGGGGAGGGAGGGGTTGCGTGCAGCCCCGTCCCGCCCCACCCCCGCGGTCCAATGGCGGCCGGGGGTGGCAAGCCGATTCTCATCGGTCACTAGGATGGGGTAGGGGGGGTTGCATGGGGCCGCTAGGGTGGGGCAGGAAGGGCTACATGTAGCCCCCTTCGAGGGGCTACTCAGAATCGGGCCTCCACCCCCAGCGGCCCATTTTGCCACCCAGGGGGGGTGCGAGGGGCTACATTTTTTTAATTTTTAATTTTTTATTTTTTTAAAGTTTATATTTTACAAAATTATTTATCATTTATTGTTTTGTTTGTTAACTTAAGCTATTATTTTTTGTAATTTATTGATTTATATATGTGTGTATTTTTTTGCAGGAAAATGGCATCAAAGAAGATTTTTATGAATCTTTCTGGACCAAAGACTGCTAAAATTAAAAGTGGATCCTAAAAAAGCATTGTTGAACGAACCAAACCTGAGCTGATAACTACAAATATATCAAATGCCTCAAACGATAAGAAGACGATTTCATACTAGAAGAAATCAAAAGAAGTGAAGCTTCCAGAAAATGTATGGTATGTGAAAGATAGAGAAGGCGAAGATGTGCAGATATATCTATATGTTGATATCCCTAACGATAGTGGAATTTATGAGGTGCTGGGAAAAGTCATAGACATGTGTTTGATACCGGAAATTGAAGTTGTTTATATACTTACAAAACCACCCAAGTCACATGACAAGATTAAATATCAGTTATCATTATCATTGTATGACACAATAAAGGAATCTACAAAGTTGTGTAAACAAATCATAAATGAGATTGCACAGGATATCGTAAGTATTGTTATTTATATTTATGTTTTACGTTATTGTAATTGTCTCATTATATTTTTATAACTTAGTTTTTATTGACATATGATATTTTGTTTGACATAATTTTATTGAAAATCTTTCAATTATGTTGGGAGGCATTTATTTCATAGAGCAATATACTATGAATGTTGTTAGTAATTTCTACTCAGGGTCAGAAGAAGATATGGCAAACAAGCAAAAAGTAGTAATTCATGATGCTACAAAACTACATCCAAGGGATCAGAAAAAAATGCCTCTAGTGGATAAATCTAGCAAAGGTAGACAGGTTACTTTTGAAGATGAGGAAGTTGAAACTGACGCTGAAGAATATGTTTCCATTACTGAGGATGACATTAGAACTGATGTTAGAAAGGAGAAGAGCCATAAAATACCAAAAGTAACAATGCCAGGGAATGTCTCTGTTCTAGTTAATGATGAGAATGTTAGGAGGAAGAAAATTAAAGTTGAACATTCTCAAATAGGCATTGCTAACAATGAAGATCCTAGTAAAAATTCAAAAAAAGTATGGAAATCATTACACGAGGAGCTAATTTAGAGGATGACATTATTAAAACAAAACAAAATGCCATTCGATAGAACTTGACAAAGAGAAACTTAATTGAGGGTTGTCGTACATTTCAACTTAATGTGAGACAAATCTCTAAGCCAAGTGAAAGACAATGTAGATATCAAATCAGAAAGCCACACCACCTGCATGTTCACAACTTGAAGACATTGATGAGGTAAAATCCATATGCTCATGTGGTTAATTATATGCTTCTTGTTGATCTAATTCAAGTTCCCAATAAAGAAGCATTTGATAAGTAAAAATGTTTTGAATACAATTATTATGTGTTTGGGGGGGAACGTTTTGTAGAACCTCAAAGGCAATTGATGGAGGAATATCCCAATAACCCACGTTTTGAAACAATGAAATGTATCATTTATGTTGGTTTATCAGATACAGAAGCAAAGTTATTGGCATGGGATCATAATTCAGATAATGAATATAGGATGTCTATGACTTTCATCCAAAGGGTTAGATTTATTCATAGTGAATTTGAAAAAAAATGTGGTGGGGATAAGATAAATGTTACTGTAGAATTCCGAAAGGAATGTTGTATGGAAATAGGCTATCAAATTGAGGAGAAAATCAATTCAAAAGGCGGCAGAGTAAATATTGATATATTCAGAAGTATTGATAACATTTTCCAGTTGGCATTTAGAACTGGAGAGACATGGGAATTGATTAATGAGATTTTTAGCATGTGGGAGAACATTGGCATTAAAAACCAGAAGGTCAAAATGTCTAAACCATTGATATGTAGCAATAGTAAATCAGGTCTTGAAATAAAGCAACTTCCAGAAGATATGGCTATCACACCTTGGAGAGCATTGCAAGGAGTGAAGGATGAAAAACTTGGCAAGCAATATTATCTTGTGTGAGGTCAATGGAATTATCATTGAAGGAAATGTCTGAGGAATTTCAAAAGTAAGTTTGTTGAATTATTTTTACTTATTTCTAAATTATAATTTTCTTTTAAATATAACATATTGTTCTTGGTAGTATTTGTTATACATATCATTATATTAACTTTTTTTACTTTATCTATTCAGTCACAAAGTTTACATGAAAATACAAGAACAAATGGTTAAATTGTTGAATGAAGATAGTTGGGATGATGTTGTACACAACTATCCAGATTCAAGTTCTACATCAACACTAAAAGATTTTTATCTTGCATTTAAAAAGGTATGTTGATTTATACATTCATTTTTATTCATCTGTATACTATTTTTATTTTATAGCTTATACATATATTTGTTTATTTTATTAAAGATGAGGAAGGATGCAAATGGAGCACCAGATATTTTCAAACTCTTTATTGAAAAAATTAAGATCAAAAGACTGAAGAAGCAGTGTCTTAGGAATGTTGAACTTGATCCAACTCTTACTCATTTCATTTGGAATGGGCTTGACACTATTCAATATCAAGTAATACAAGGCGACTGTGAAGACATTTCTAAACTCATACCTAAAAGGGATTATTCCCTAGTTATTGCAGATATTCCCCATGGTTTCAATATCCCAAACATTGACTATGATAGTGACCCTTATACTTATCAAGCTCTTAATAAAGTGGTTGCGGGATTTGTAGAAGTCACATCATCACCATTATGGAGATTTGTGACATTTCATTCAGAAACACAATTGGCAATGTTATTGTCAAGCTTCAAGGAGAAAACAAACTCAAGGATGCAGCTTACATGGTAAGACATTGAAAATGTATGTTTGATTAATGTTAAAAAAATCATTTATGTACAAGTTAATTGAACTTTTACTATTTCATGTTACAGGAAAAAGTCAAATCTTCTTAACCGTGAAGATCAACCATTTATAAATGATTGTGAGTTCATCCATATTGATAGTTGGGCAAAAGATGATAGTTATATGTCTATGATTTTTAATCGGGTAGATGGAAAGAGTCATAGCCAAGTATTGGTTTATGATGTTGTTATGAAAAAACTAATATCTGAAGACAAAGAAGCAAAAGGAGAGATAGTTAACATTTATCAAAAACCACAATCATCGATTAACTATCTTATAGACATATGTTCAAATGAAGGAGATTGGATTATGGATTTATTTTTTGGCTCAGGTAAGTTTTATTATATAGAATTGAATTTCAATATCTTCTTTCTTAATTTATATGTCATTATATTAATTTACTTCATTATTTCTTTTTTGCTTGATAATTAGGTAAAACACTAGCATGTTGCCTACAAAAAGGAGGAAATTACATTGCCATTGAAAAAGATCCAGTACAGTGCAAATTTATTTAGCAAAGAATTAAAGCTCTTCAATTTCTTCCAGATGCAATGCAAGAAATTCGATTGAAGAAAGGGGATTTCAGTGAATCACGTGTGGCAAAGAAGGCAAAGGAACCTCAACCACCATTACATGGAATGATTGAAAAGGCGTACATTGGGAGATTCACAGACATCAAAGATCCATTAAAAGAGGAAAATGAGCAAAATGAAGCAAAAACTACTGTGGAAAAAGACAGTGATGAAACTCTAGAGGATGAAGAGTTTGGATTACGTGATATTGTTGATTAAATTTAAGTTATGCTTGGAAATCAAGCTCATTTTTTGTAACTATTAATTAGTTATACTTATAATGTTTTGACTTTGACATTTTATGAGAAGAATAAGCATTCAACTAATGTTGTTATGTTTTCAATATTTGTATTATGTGATTTTCGCTTTAATTTTTATGTGAATCATTATTTTTTGAAAAAAAAAACAGTGATTATTATTATTTTTTGACATGAAATTAAAAAACAAAACAAAACAAAACAAGCAAACAAACTATTATTTAAGCATTTTTTGTTAAATTTTTCATATAAAAGTTGTGATTTTGACGTCATTTATAGCAAAAAATTATCAAAATGTGCAATTTTTTAGTTATGTTTATGTTCAAAATGGTTATTTTTATGTCAATTGTTAAAAATTATTGTTTTTTAGAGTCAATTATTTGATGTGCATTGGAAATTTTATTAAATATATATAAATATGTAGAATATCGAAACTTTAAAATATCGACCTTCTTCTTTAACTATGCAAAAAAATAAAAACCTCACTACAAAAAAATATGAAGAAGACCACTTCAAAAATTGTTAAATTTAGAAAATAATTATTCACATTTAATACATTAGAAAATTTAAAGTCAAAAAATAGGTCTTTTAAAAAAAGGGTTTCATGCAGAATCAACACTTTTTAAAATCAGCATGCAAATCACTAACATTCTAAAAACTAATGTACATAAAAAAATTAAAAACTATGCTAAAAAAAATATGTGTATTCTGCATCACCACTTTTCAAAATCGGGTCACTTTTTTCTACCTCAACGAAACGGGTAATCGTATCAGTTCCTGTTTCAAATTTTACAATGTTCAAATGGGCACTTTCTTGTAGGAGTGTGGACTGCTCTATTTTAAGAATGTTATATATATACCAGATTTTTGTCCCATGTCTTCAAATGCTTCTAGTTGTATCCCTTGAGAAGATGCACCAAAGTCATGTTGACTACTTTTGTCTTCCCATCTGTCTGTGGATGGAATGTTGTAGATCGCTTCAACTTCATGTCCATCTTTGCCCACAATGTAGTCCAAAATGCATTGATAAATATTGTATCCCTATCTAAAATGACACTCCTTGGTATCCCAAAGTGCACCCAAACTTGTCCAAAGAACAAGTTTGTTGCTTCTTTCCCACTGATGATCTTTTTACAGGGCATCCAAATACACATCTTGTTGAACCTGTCAACTACCACGAACAGGTAGTCATGTCCCTTCCTGGTTGTTGGTAAACCTCCCAAAAAGTCTATGGAAATGCTTTCCTAAGGACGAGTAGGTACAGGTAAACGATGATATAGACCATGTTTCTTGTTACTAGGCTTGTTGGTACAACAAAGAATGCATCCTCTTATGAACCTAGCTACCTACTCTTGCATCTTAGCCCAATACACATACCTCTACAAGTTAGCCACAGTCTTTCCTACACCAAAGTGCCCCGCAACCTTGGAGGTGTGAGCCTCTCTAATCAACTACAATCACTCACCTTTAGGAACACACAACTTATTTAGCCTGTAGAGTAACCCATCCTGGAGACGGTAGTCAACGATGTTGTCACCATTATGCAGAAGAATCTGACTCTACAACTATTGATACACCTCCTTGAAGTCCTCATCCTCTGAATATGCATCTTTGTATGCATAATTGGTGATTGGGTCCATGTTCATAAGTGTCCCCAATCTTTGATGTGGGTGGCCTTTAAATCATGTCGACCAACTTGTTTGTGTTACCCTCCTTATATTTAATCACCAAATGAAATTCTTATAAAAACCCATCCACTTGTAATGCTTGGTCTGATGTAGCTTACTCTAGGCCTGCAAGTATTGTAACAAATGGTGATATGTGTGGATTACTATCTCATTTCCCATTAGATAATGCTTCCACTTCTTCACATCTTACACCATGGCATAGAGCTCCTTGTTGTAGGTAGGGTAGTTAAGAACTACCCCATGAAATACTTCAGAATGGTAGCATGCAGGCCTTCCTTCCTGCAATAAGACAACTCCCATAGCATACCCACTTGCATTTGTCTCCACTTCAAAGGGTCGTTGCTAGTTTGGTAATGCCAAAACTGGTGCTTGATTGATCTTCTTCTTTATCTCCTCGAAATCCTTTTGTTGACCTTTTCTGCACTGGAAACTCTTGCCATTTGTTGTTATGGCATGCAGTGATGCTATTACCGCTGAAAATGAGGCTCTGAATTTCCTTAGATATTGAGTTTCCCTAATGAAACTCTTGACCTCAAAAACATTAGTATGCACCGGTCATTTCATGATGGCCTCCATCTTGGAAGGATCTAACTTTGACTCTCCTCCACATATCATATACCTTCGATACACTAAAGACTAATGCGCAAACTCACACTTCTTGAGATTTGCTAGCAGTTGGTGCTTCTTCAATGTTTCTAGTACCTGTGTCAAATGTGAAATATGCTCCTCCCAGGTTTCACCATATACCAGTATATCATCCAAATAGACAATAACAAATGAATCTATAAAAGGGTGGAGTACATCATTCATTAATCTCATAAACATAGTTGGTGCATTACATAGGCCAAGAGGAATAACTAACCACTCATACAAACCTTGCCTGGTTTTAAAGGCGGTCTTCCATGTATATTCTTCTTTGACTAGAACTTGGTGATATCCAGACTTCAAGTCCAGCTTGATGAAGTATTTTGGTTATTGCAATTGATTGAAAAGATCATCTATCTTGGGTAGGGGGTATCTTGTCTTGAGCATGATTTTGTTCAATGCCATGTAATCTATACACATCCACTAAATCTCGTTCTTCTTCGACACAATGATGATAGATGGCCCAATGGTGATGTACTTTGTCAAATGACACCCTATTCCAGTAGTTGTTGCAACTGTTCCTTCACCTCACTTGCTTCTATAACAGACTACCTGTACAACCCAATATTTGGCAATAGGAAGTCCGACAATAGTTGTATCTCGCGTTCCAATTCTATCTTAGGTGGTAATCCTTTAGGCTCACATAACACATCCCTGTATACCTGTAACAAGTCCTCCAATTTTTGTTATGTTTCTTAGTACACCCCTCCAGAGATGCCTTGCCTCTTATTGACTCCTCTTCAGACTGACTTTCTCTTAAAAACTATAAAACATACTTCTTGCCGGAACTAATAAATTTCTTGGCTTGGTTGGCACTTACCAGCAAAATTTTCGACTTTCCTTTGTGCGAGTTGATGACGAATGATTTTCCATCCTTGACGAGTCGGTACAGATTGGATCTCCTCATGAATACTGCATCTTCCATGTACATGTATGGACTCCCAAACACGACTCCACATACATCAAGAGGAACCACATCTATACCTACTTCACTAATATAATAAACACTGATAGCAAGTCTAATTGTGCATTATTTTGTTACCTCTAGCTCTACATCCTTATTTACCCATCCCAGTGGATATGGGTTTGGATGATCACTAACTTCCATTGCCAACTTCTTGACCAGCTCTGCTACGATGAAATTCACATGCGATCTGTTGGGTGTGTGTTATATTCTTTCCAAAACTATTTGCATGCGCAGAGGGTCACAGGGGGGATGATAGCCCCCCTTGTTCCTTCTGTCGGGCACAGTAAGGGGGGCAATATCTCCCCTTATTAGTTGCATCAGGCATAAGAGGGAGGTCATAGGGGGTTGTGCCCCCTACGTTGCCCCAGGAAATTATTTTTAGACCCTATATAAGGTGGGCGGACCTACCTATGGTTTTGTGCATGGGTTTTGCACATGGTTTTGGGCATGATGGTTTTTTGCCCATGGTATTTTGTAGATCCGGTCGAGGGAACTATGATTATGTTATAATCCATGGTTAAGGGATTGGGGTTTATGAATGCTTTATCATGTATATATATGTATTGTAACATTGAAAGGAACATAATGAAAAAATCAATCTGGTAGTCTCAGTATCTCTGTGTATATATGTTTTATGTTATCGCCATTGTTTATTTTCCATTTTTAGAATTCATATGCAGGTAATTTTTGTATAGAGATTAAACCTACACGATCGTGAGTCAAACAGAGCATCAATATTTGTCTTCTTGACCTGTATCTTTATATGGAAGAGTTTGGTCATTTATTTCTCTTCCTGTTGCTGAAGGCTACTCAGATTCACCTACTTCTGGATTAATGTATAGCTGATCTTCGCATCCACGTCCAAACTGCTTTCAACTTGGTTGCTCGAATCTGTGGTGATGAGATTATTTTTCTTATTATCTTTCTTATTGTTCTTCAGGTTTTGTTCTAGATGCAACTTCCATCACTTCTCCTATGCATGGCCATCAATGTTGTATTGATTGAAATGGTTGCTAGGATCTTTGCACTGGTGTGTTGTGGTTGTCATATTTTTATCTTTTCCCCCTTTTTGCTTCCCCTCCTTAGAACCATCTTGTTTCTCCTTCTACATCGATCCACTTGATTACGCTTTCTTCAGGACTATGTTCTCTAGGTACTATGCCTGTACACAAGCCTCGTCCACCGATTTTGACTTGAACAACATCACTTTCTCACGCAGAAGGCAATTTAAACTCCCCAAATACTTGAGAAGTACATCTAGGATATTTGGAGAGATGCCCAACATTATAGCCATCTTTCTAAATTTCGTGTTGTACTCCTACATGCTTTAGCCCGACTTTTTCCTAAAGTAATGCCATCGGATCCACTGGTCCTCCATGCACCCAATGGGAAAAAACTATGACTTAATGAGGGCTTTGAAATCTTCCTACTTAGTCACTAGAGGTTCTCCCTCCCACCTCAAGGTTTCGGTGTGGCTCTCCCACCAAGTCAATGCATGGCCCTCCAATTTCAACTACGCAAATGAGATCTTTTGTCCTTATTCAATGTGATGGATGCTGAAATAAACTTCCAGCTGTTGCAACCAATGGTTTGGCTTCACAACATCGATCTCATTGTGGTGTGGCTTGATATCGGTTTTGCTTCCATTTTAAACAAGGATTGTGATTGGTTCATGACACTCAAACTAGGTTGATCCTTTTCGGGTTATTTCTTTGGTTGGTTCTCCATTTCTCCCCGATCTTCTAATCCTCGTTCTAATTTGTCCTTTGCATTTGAACCCCCGTCTTCTCAAAATATCCCCAGCCTGTTATTCCAAGCATAACAAGGCTGCCATGAGAAGGTTTACATTGTGATTGATATCTACGACTTGTTGTTCCAACCGCGTAAGCCTCATCTTTGCAGGATCACAAGGGTCATTTACATATTTGTCGTCCATGATTAGGGTTTTACGATTTTTGGCCCCGCAGATTAGATCCCTTCAATCCCCACAAAATACCCAAAGAAACCTCGCTCTGATACTAAATGGTCTGTAAACTGTCGTGGATATTCCACTGGACATTTCGTCACAACAGATCAGACAATATTATATTAAAAATATGAAATTCTACTTTATTACAATTTTATTAAATTTCTAGATCTATAGATTTAATTGTAATGAGTGCGTACATGTGAATGGAAATTATGCAGAAAAGTAGAGAATGACAAAGTAAACTCTCACACACACATAATACACAAGATATGCTCTGGGAAACCCTTCGGGGAGAAAACCCATCTAGAAGGCAAGGTCTCTTCGCTCTCTTTTTCTGTCTAGAAAATAATGTTGCAGGTAAAAAGAAGTAATGCTTGTGGCTCGTGGACTATTATAGTGCACAGATCCTCTCGGTATGCTCTGTCGCCTATCTCTCCTCGCTATATTTTCTCAAATATGGAACAGAATGCTCTCGAAAGAATGGAATACCTCTTCCTCATAGTGGCTCGGTTATCACACTCTCAGATAGCCTACTAGTGGTTAAGTTTTACTACATCAACTCTTAATTAGGTTTACAATATAGACTCTTCTGGAGTATTTTACATCACAAACACATGTCTAGCCCCTTTTCCATGAATAATGGAGGCTGACGCGACATCCTTTCGAACCATGGTGGTAAAAACAGGAAGGTCAACTTCTGAGTGGCATAGCTTTTGCATCCAAACTATGATTAACACGCCTTGTGCGTCGTTGGAAAGATATCTATGTGTAGAATAGAATGATAAGGTGCGACGCCAAAGTGGCAAAGTCTTACCCCTCAAAAAATGTTGTTTGATGCCTCAAAACACTCCTGCAAGGTTTCATACCTCGTTTTTCCAGACTAAGTCCTGCTGGTAAAATCGGTCCCATGAACTGATTCCTCCACTTTTTCCACTTTTAATACATCGAGATGAATGAAAACAATATAATGATCCAATCTTGATCAACCTTGGGGAGATTTACGACAATCAACCTCCCTAAAATTCTCCAACCTTCCTATATCCTTTGTTGGCAAAGCAATGAGTTTGCAAAAGCATCTTAAAGGCGTAACACTTGCATTTTTTCCCCTTCACATAGTTTTCAATGTGCAAGGAGGTATCTTGATTGGTAGGGGATGCCCATATGATGATTTAGGCTGAATGGATACTCCTAAGACTTGGTAATCATATATCTCAAGCCCATGTGTACTATGGAAGCACAAATGACAGGTGTAGTCTTTTTTCTCTGGCCTTTCTGGGCTATAAACCTAGATCTATGCATATTCAATCTAGTCAAACTTCCTTATGGTTTAGATCTACAAAAAACTCACTCTGGGTTGGATGGAGGAAAGGAGGAGTTGAATCAATAGCTTTTTCATATTTTTATAAAGACCTTAAATGGGAAGTCATCCCTATTTTGGTTCAAGGGTATGGATTCAATAGCAAAGCTTAAGTAGAGTATCGAGAATTGGTTAGGATATCTTGCAAATATACAACGCCTTATTTATGAAGGGAAGTAACACCAGGATGTATATCATTTGTAGAACTATAATATTGCAAGAAGATCCACCATAATCTTAAATATGCGCATGGTAGGGGGTTCTCTAGGATCAAGTAAGCTTAGAGGTTCTATCGCCTACAAGGATGTAGCTTAGGGGAAGAGATCAAACCCATCAGGTCCACCATAATACAATCTTGGTCCTTATATTATGAAATAATAACAACAAGCGCCTGCCATGGAGGTAAATCTAGAAGAGGTAAACAATTTTTTTATGTTCTACAATCCAGGGTAGTGATTTGTAGATTCAATGGTTTTTGGCCTAGATTTAATGCTTTTGCATTAGTGGGTTCTCACATACTGTACTACCAATCATGATATCTACCTATGCTCCAAAGGCTTCTTCATTGTGCAACTTGATTCTTAGGAGGGTATGGAGAGAGCATTGAACGATGGGCCCTGGGTTTTGGGAAGTGCTAAGCTCTTCACTACCACTTGGTTCCCATATTTTTACACCATAAAATGGTGGTAACAACTATGCAAGTATGGGTGAGGTTGTCAAATCTCCCCATTCCTTTCTGGAATCATAAGATTCTTGAAGATATCAAAAATATTCTTGGGTCTTTCAAAAATATGGATACCGAAAAATGGAAAAATGATTTTTTACCTTTGCCAAGATCTGTGTAGAAACAAACCTAAGCAAAGGTCTTCCTAATCATATTTAGCTAAAACATAAACCCTTTAGTGGAACTAAATTTTGGATTAGGAAAACACAACATTTACATGTAGCTCATGCTACTAAATAGGACCCTTGCAGGACACATGTCTCCAGGAAAAAAATCACCCAAAATAGAAAAAGGGGCAAACTCACAAAACAAAAGGATGGCATCCTTCTAATCCCTACATCACAGAAGATGAAGAAGGGGAACAACAGAAAACCCACCTCACCAAGAAGAAGGGAGAACTCATGCACATAATGGAATTGCAACTCATCCGCAGTCTCCACAAAAACATAAGTGACTCATAAACCAAAAGAACAACGAATTGTGGTATAAAAAGATGATGTGATAGTGGGCTCAAAGAGAGCTCATGTGTTAAAAAATTCTAATTTAGATAAAGAACGCCCACCAAAGACAATAGTGAATGATTTGGCTATGGTAAAAGTTAACACCCAACTAGGTTCCCTATAGAAGGTACAAAAAAAGAAAGGGAAGAAAGAGAAGTTATGTGATTATTATCACACCTAACTTCACAATTTTTTATGTAATTTTTATTTTTTTAATTTTTTTCATGTTGATCAAAAGCCAAGAGGCTTATCTCACCTAATGCTCTCAACATCTATAAAATGTAATTTGTTCCTTGATTCAAGTTGAATAAAATTATGTTTTTTTCCTTGGGGAATAACTTTGAATTTCTAATAATAAGAAATGAAATCTACATTTAATCAATTTAGATCCATCGTTGCTACTATCATGTCTTCATAGAAAGTGTGTATAAAGGAGACATGCAAGTACTATTCATAAATCCAAGCAAGTAAGTAATAAATATAAGAAAATGCAATAGATAGAAAGAAGATCTGCAAGTGAAGCCATGGGAGATTGGTAACGTTTGCAAATCCAAGCAGCAAGAGGACAGAGAGCTTATTCAAATTGGAATTTTTTCTTCGCTGCAAGTAGTAACATGATTCACCACAATCAAAGCTTTTTATCTTCAATGTCCACTATTAAGATGTAATTTCAATAAATAAGTGATACATGCATGCATGAAATCCATAACAATAGGATTATGTTGTGTAATCTTTTCTTGAACTATTGTGATATGGGGAAATATAGTTAAAGTTACTATTTTTTAGTTTCCATGGTACATTAAAATCACTGATAAAGAAAACAAACTACCAAAATAATGACAAGTAGAACATATTCTGAAAAAAAAAAAGTTATTTACCCTTCAATTGAAAGAATCTGAAATAATTTTCATTTCAAATTTGACAAGTAATTTTTTTATTTAAATTTTCATTTGCATGGGAAATAATTTTATGCCCTTCTATGATGGGCTGAGGGCTCTTGAAGGGAAATGAGTACTTCAATTTTGAACCCTGCCCATGACCCAATATTCCTTTACATATGTTAATCGCGGGGATCTAGTATATCCAGAAATAGATGTAACCATATCAAGCAAGTGCAAAAATACCTGTTATTTTGTTGTTTAAAGTAAAAACAACACCCCCTACAAGATTCTCCTAGCTGAAATAAGACTAAACCCAATGTAATTGGGCAATAAAAACATTAATTTTGTATTGACAAAAAAATGGTATCAATGGACAATGCCAATATTTTGGTTAAAATATACTAAGATGAGTTGAAAGGAGGAAGAAAACAAGGAATCAATGATGCAAAAAATGGCTTGCAAAGTGAGTTATGTAGGAAGAAAGGTGCCTAATATGAAAGACCATTCAACTTTGACATAAGATTCTCATATTTAATTTTAATGAAGGGCACATCCATGCCAAAAGAACTTATCCATTCCATGCACCTTCCCAAAAAATGATGTTGTTATCGAGAATATATTACTCTACGATAAAACATGTGTACTTAGGTTATATGATCTTGGCAACAGGTGTTTCAAGTGCAGTGCAATGGCTTTGGCTAAGATCTTATAAGATGTATTTAACAAGGTGATAAACTACAAATTAGTGTAGATTTTATGGTCCCTAGATTTCAGGATATATCACACAATCCCTTGGTTAATATTCCCTCCCAACAAGTTTTGTCAAAAGGTTTCCTCGTAGAAACATAAAAGGTAAGGGCTAAAGAACTCCTAAATCACCTTATACAATTTACATGGAAATCCATATAGCCTCGAGGATTTACCATTAACCATCTCTTGTAATATTGCAATGAGATTCTCCAAGGTTAAACATATATCATAGGTTCATAATTTCTCTTTTGAAAGCATACAAGGAATGACATCAAGGACTTTTTGGGTGGCTTCTTGGAACTCTAATGAAGAATCCTTGGTTTGGAAGGCCATGTAATAGTGCTTTAAATAATTTTGCTTAATCTCCCTCCACTTTGTTATTTGACCCTAGAATTTATGAGGACATCGATTGCTTTGTGGGCATATTTGGTGGTTAAAGCTTTGAAAAAGACATTGGTAGGTCTATCCCCTTATTTGAGCTAGTATAGTATTTCACACATCTATATGTTATTTGCACAACGGGTATCCTCTACTTATAAGAGATAGCACAACTTAGCTACACATGTTTTTTTATCTTTGTCACAGGGAGGCATTGGAGCCCTTCAAGCTCTCTATGCACAATATGGTTATGGTGTCAACAAATCTTAGCAATCTTCCACTCATAACCCTATAGGAAGGCTATAGTTTTAGAAATAACATCCTCCTATTGGGTTATCCAACATTTGTCCCCTCTTGGCCAAGGGATAAGGTTCCCTACTATACAAATGTTTGCTAAACACTTTATACCTTTAAGGCGGGAGTATTGAGAATTAATTAAGTGTTAATTTTTGTAGCATTGAATGTGTTCTAGCCTTGAAATTTTGTAGAGAGGTTAGAATATAGGAGATCTCCAAAACCCATAAATCCTTTCTAGAAATTCCGCCTAGAAATGACTTAATTAGATTATTAGCCAATTTTTAAATATTTCCTAAGTCTAAACTTAGGGAATATGGTTAATTAATCAAAATTAATTAATTCAATGTGTGAATATTCTAGAAACTCACATAGATCGACTTCAAGTTAATATTATCCATCAATTAAGATTTAATCTTGGTCGTTGGAGTCCCAATAGAGGATTATAAGAAGAAGTCGATGGGCACTTGGAGAAAACACTAGAGAGTTCGATTTCACTGACAGGTCGATTTCCAAAGTAGCAACAGTCATTTGCCATAGAGAGAGTTAGAGAGATAGAAGCAATGAGTGAGGGGCAGAGAGTGATCTAGAGGAAATATTTTCCATATCTAGAGGTCGAATTATCCCAAAGAGGCAGTGATGAGGGGCAACGTAGTTACTTTAGCAAGGAAGTTCGATTTGGAGAGAAAAAAAATCGTTCTCAGTTCCACAGGCCGTGAAGGAGTCCTAGAGGGCTAGAGAGACGATTTTCTCAGCATCGAGAGGCAGAATGACTTCATCAGAGCCCAGTCTGAAGTAATTCGTCCAACCAGCTACGCAGAGCAGTGTAGAGTATGATGTAGAGCTCCAAGAGGCCGAGTTTTAATAGGGGAATTCGAGCTAGAAATTGCTTGTGGGAGAAGTGTAATTCCCTTTAGTATTTTCTTAGATTTTCTCGTTGTTTAGATTGCTAGTTTGGTATCCATAGATGTACTCAGATTTCATTGTTGCTTAATAAAATAAAACCCTCGTTAGTGCACTAGTTTTCCCAAGTTGGGTTTTTCTGGGGACATTGGTCCAACAATAACTGTGTAAATATATGTGTGTGTTAGCATTTCTTCCAACATTTATTCTTCCTTATTTTTTATTTGTGTAGGTTTTGATGTGAGTTATTCGGTATTTTTTGTAGGAAACAGTAAATAATTTGTTAAATCTAATTAACAATTAGGAGAATAATTTCCAGTTGTTGCAAAAGGATTCTAGTTGTAGAATTTTCACATGGTATCAGAGTACGAATGATCAGTCGGAGAGCTCATTAGTGAAGAAAGAGGGAGTTTCGTTGTTTAGTGTGGGCAATAGATCGAAAACCCAGAGGGAAACACATTAACTTTTCCAAGAGGCCGAATTTCTTAAGGAGATTAGATTTTTTTGAGTGATGAAAAATTCTATCTCTCCAGATCAAGGGATTCCAAAGGTAGAGGGAGAAACCCAGTATTTTTATAGACAAGATCTCTAGCTGGACACAGTAGCTTTACAACAGTCTGCGAGAGCAAATCTAGCATCAAGTGGAAGAAGAGCACACACTGAGGGAAAAATTTCCTCAAGGAACTTATAGTCTCAAGAAGTTCAATTTCCCTTGCAGATTAGTAGTCATTGTGAGCAGAGTTTCTCACTCCAGAAGGGAGTGTGAATATCCTAGCAATAGCTGAGCAGGAGGGAAGAGGATATTTTTGACATTTGTTGAGATGGCCATTGTTGGGCCTCGTGATTAGGATAGGTTGGATGGAGCTTCCAACTATGTCATCTGGAAGGTAAGGATGTCCTTCCTTCTGGATGAGTTTGGCCTGAAGAGATATATTTTTCCAATGGTAGTAGTTCCTCAGGATGCAGTTTAGCTGGAGTACAAAAAGGAGATGGCGTGGGCGAAGAGGTTGATCCTAGACAAAGTCCGAGATCACAATCTTTCACACATAGTTGGAAAAGGTAATGCCAAAGAGATGTGGGAGACTCTTTTTGCGTTATACCAGGGAACTTCCAAGCAGCAGAGGATGTACTTAAAGGAGACACTGAGATGCATCATGATGTAGAAGGGGGGAAGCATAAACCCCTTCCTCACCAAGATTCAGGAGGTTCGAGACCATTTTTCAACTTTGGGGGCAACACCTCAACCCACAGAGCTAATGTGATTGGCACTAAATGGTGTCTCCGAGGAGTGGCAGGTGTTTGTCCAAAGTATTTTGGGCAAAGTATTTTGGGTCGATTTGTAGCAGGAGGAGTTGGGACGAGCTCTATTGAAGATCTCAATTAGTGGTAGCAACAACGGATCAAAGCAAGTGAAGGAGGAGGAGAATGTGGCCCTCGCATCAAAGGGTCTCAGTAAGGGACAGGGGGAGCATCGAAAGAAGAAGAACGACATGTTGAAGGTCAAGTGATTCAGATGTGCCGAGCTTGGTCACTATAATACCCAATTTCCTCTTAGGAAGAAGGAAAAGAAGGAGAAGCAGGACCAACATGAAGCTTCAACAAAGATCGATATGTTGTCGTCCAGGCTGGAGGAAGACTTCACCATGTTTGGAGACATACCCCCAGGAGTGAGTTGGGGAGATTAGGTTTTGTAGCCCCAGAGCGCTACAGATGGGTAGGATCACTGAGGAGTCCACCTCATGGATCAATACGTTGCTACGGGGGCCCACAATATTTAGTAGTAGGATGGATCAGTGACAGTTGGTGCGGTAAGTTGCCAAAGTGATAGATGTAAAGTCTAGTAGTAGTCAGATGCTGACGAGCGCAGTGCAAAGTTGGCAACAGTGTAGGTGGCACAAAGTAGAGTTAGCAACAACGCAAATTCCTCAGTGACAATGCATATACTAGTAGAAATCAGAGACTCAGGTGACAGATGCATCATACTGATCACACCCAGTTCAGTATTTAGGTTGCTTTTCAGTTGCAAATGTTACAGTTGCAACAACAATAGATGAGAGGGAGTTACAATGCAGATGTCGTGTTGGTAATAATTCAGTAGGGTCAGCAGCAACATAGATGGAACAAATATCAGAGTTTCACAATGGTTGGTGGCCAGTATGGCCATACATCAACAACGTGACATGAGATGATGCAGAGACAAGGTGTTGCTACAAGGTGAGTAGTTTTGGGGCCTTTGTTTTGAATTTTGAAAGTTTTTAAGGTATGAAGAGGGAAAAATAGATGGCGAGAGCAACGATCAAGTTGCGAAGAAGACAACTGGGAAAGGAAGCAAGACCATGCAGTCGTGGGGCAGTTGTAGCAAGGTGTCGAGAGCAAGAAGAAACAATTGAGCGAACAAGGAGGAGGACGGGAAGCAGCCGAGGGGATAGATAGTCGAACGAAACTGGAAATTCGAGCAGTGGAGGAGTAGATAAAAGGAGAGAACAACGTGAAGAAGGGGTTAGTATCTGAGGGAGTCTGGGGCACAACAACCTAATCTGAGGACTGGAGTAGTGGCGAAAAGATCAAAGATGGGCTTAGTCTGAGATCTAGAGCATTTTGTGGTCATGGTATTTTATGTATTTGCTCAGGGCTTTATGCTGAATGTATGTTGTAATGAATCTTCAATTGGGTTAATATGAATGAGTACATGGACCGGTTGCATGGTATTATCTGTGTGTATTGTTGTGATTTATGGTCCTAGACAAAAAGTTTTATGTTGAGGGTCTTTCCTCATATGAATACGATCTCTATAATGATATAATGTTATGATGAATGTATGCTTTAAGATGTATATAGAGTAATGGTTAGGTCATCCTTGGTATCCTTCTAAACCATTCTTAATTTTGGTCATAGCATACCTCGGGTGAGATTCCTTATCCCTTCGGGTAGGGTGAAAATGTCGGCGTTGTCCTAAACTACAATGGACCCTTGTTGGCCCCTTATGCCTAAACCCAGGGTCTTTCCCCGATGACATTTTTGTGCTAACAAATGGTTTCATTTTTGAGACCTCAAATCACAAGAACTGGTTTGGAATATGGTGTCAAGGATATTTAAGGAGGAGATTTGGGATTTATGGGATAACCGAGTAGATCGGTTCATATCAAAGCAGGCTACTTGTCAAAGCCAACCTATCGCTAAAGTGAGCGGAGAGATTTTGTACTCAGAGGCTGCGAGTGATCAGTATCAGATCTTTTGGTGTAAGTTTCTGAAAGACTTGTATAACTGGTTAAGGAGGCTAAAAGTGAAGAGTCGGCCAAAAGGAACTACACCAACTCGTCGCAACTGGGTTCTCGCAGACCTCGGAACACTTCAACACTTGGATAGTGAGCTGCCCAGGGTAGTAGATTTTTGGGTACAAACTACCTAAAAGGGTACATAGTCGAATTCGCTGTAGAGAACTACTAGTCCTTTTTAAAGGCGGACGCAGTGTTCAGATTGATGCTAAGATGGATACTAGTGAACGAAGTGCCTTTGTGGATTAAGACGTTGATGGTGGAAGAAGGATCGTTACCTTTACTACGATCAACTATGGTAGCGTAAAACCCCAATACTAGGAGAAGGGCCTAAGGGGAGAATGTTAGCGTTTGGGGAAATGTAGATGTTGTTAAAGGAATGGACATAGAAATATTGCAGAGAGCTAGATATATTAGGGCATAAAGGAGAGCGCTACTAGCATAAAAGTGGTAGGAAAGAGCGGTACACGCTTTGAAGAAAAGACGTATGGGACCCGACCAAGTAGAAATGGTCTCAGGGAGACTAAAATAAGGAAAGAGTATGGAGAAAGATGTAGAACAGGAAAGGGATGTTGACTAGATAGATAGAAGCCAGGAGAAGGGCAGGGACTCTCCCTTACAGGTTGAGGGTAATATGCTGAAAGGAAGCACTCACGGCAACTACGAAGAGGAGACGAAAGGTGAGATGTACGATGTTATGATAATATTGTTAGTTGAGGATGATATGTCAGCTAGAGTTAATCCCCAAAGTTCAAGTAGTGTTCACCCCGACCTTCCCCTGGTGCTTACAAAAACCCTGACAAAATTTTTACTAAGTTGATTAAAGTAATATGAGTATAGAGTGTGCATGAGAAATATAAAGCAAGTTTTAATACATCTAATAGCAGTGGGCCTAACAGTGTTAGTAATCTGAGGTTACAAAGATCTCAGCAACCCAGAAATCAAGGATTTGTGCTCTTAGCACACACACAAACCAACATCGCTGGGTCCTTTACCAAATATCCTGAGTTTTCTGGTAGAGGGAATGAAGACATAGAAAAACATTGGTACCTGTGTGAAGCCATATGGAGAGCACACCAAACACCAGATAATGTAAAGTCGATTGAGTTCCAGACAACACTAAGAGAAAGAGCTCTAAGATGGTTTGTCAAATGGGTAGAACAAAACTAGAATCCTTCATTGGATGAAATTAATAGAGGCTTCGTTCAAGAATTCAAGGTGCCACAAACAGATCAGCCAGGATTGTCTGAGCTATGGGAGATCAAGAAAAAAGAAGGAGAGATTGCTTGGGAATTGATGCAGAGATTTAAAGATGCTATTGGCAAGATAAGTTATACCATAGATCCCAATCATTAGAGAGATTGGTTCATTAAAGCACTCCTACCCCTTACAAGAACATTGTTGACACAACAAAAGATTGGAACTCTCAAAGATGCCTTAGAACAAGCGTCGCGCATAGAATCCATGGCAGGATACCCACATGAGTATTGAGGAGGGATGGGATCGCAAGACCCATCGATCATGGGCCTCCAAAATCAAATCGCAACTTGACAAAGAAACTAAAAGACCTACATCCAATTCGACCAATAAGACCCAATGTATGGTGTACCCACTACCTGGTGGAAGGCCATGTGGCGAATGAATGCCCAAGGCTGAGAGGCACAAA